>CM062817.1:115640350-116018417 GCA_031772625.1 Pinus tabuliformis | reverse complement strand
TATTTCACACTCTTACATTCAAACCAGATTTTAAGTCCATAAGTGAAGTTTTAAATTTGGAAACTAGGGTCAAACATCACTTTGGACAACTCTTATGAGGCAGTGCATATTTTTCTTGGATTCCTCTTTCTGATAGGTTTAGGATTCATCTAAAGATCATCCCATTCTGACATGTACAAATGAAGTTATGGATTTATTTTGATTATGGACAAATTGTCAAGGTCGGCCAGCCATCAAATTAACCTCCTCCAACCTTCAACGTTGCATATAAATAGAAGGTACCTCCTCCTCATTTTGGCATCTCATCTCATTCATATTTCTCTCTCAAACCTTGATTGGGTATGGATTTCTGCCTCTCTCTCTCCACACGTAAAAAAGGAAGACTGTCTTTTCTAGCTATTGCGTTGACCAGATTTGATTGAAATTTTAGGAGGCTGAAATTTCAAGAGACCAAAATTTCAGGAGGCTGACTTTGACCCGCATTGACCCTATTTGACTTCAGTTTTGTGAGGGAGACTTCTGTTTGGGCAGGCCCCTATTCTGGACATAAAAACCAAGGCAGTTTGACCCCTGCGTTGACTTCCCTAATTCAGGTTATTGCATTGACTTTCGTTGACCAGGTTTGACTGGTTATTTTCAGACCATTTTGGGCTACATTATCTTGTTGTTAGAGGCCAAGTTGACAAACGTTGACTGAGTTGTTTTGGAGGTCAATTTTAGCCCTGTTGACCAGCGTTGACTTTCCAGTTAGGGATTTTTGTTTCTACTGTTTTCACTAATCAGTTTTCGCAAGTGAATATTGTAAATTGTACTCTCTCTCTACTGAAATTTTGAAGAATTATAAGATGAATTGATCAAGGGTTTCCCCAAATTGGGGTTTGTCCCTGGCTGGTGCTATATCTTGTGTCCTCTTGTGTTGGCTTGTCTTCTACTATTATTGTTTATGTTCTATCTACATTTTACTATCATGTTGATGTGATCTAACCTGGATATGATATTGGGCTAATGAAGAAATTGAATTAAAAATGCTCTAAGCATATAACATACCATTATTATCCTAAAATTAACATGGTAGCGGAGCTGAGGTGAAGACAAAGCCAAAGCAAGAGTGAAGAGCAATCACTAAGAGGAGCAATCACTAATCAAATACAAGATTCAATGGCCTCCACATCCTACTTCAAGTCTGATGATAAGCTTCATGATAAGTTTGATTGTCATGCATGGAAGATGTCTCTTGATTTGACTTTAGAAGAGCACGATGTTATGGGTTATGTGTAGGGAAAGATTTTGGAGCCTCCTTCAAATGCACCGGCTACTGCTAGGTCAAAGTACAAGAAGGGTGAAGTCAAAGCCAAGAAGATCATCAAGGATTCTATAGATAAGCACTTAGTTTCTTACATCTCTGATTTGAATACATCGAAGGAGATATATGACAGGCTAGTTGGCATGTTCAAATCTAGCAATGAAAATCAAATTATTTTCCTCAAGAACAAGATGAAGGATATAAAGAAGGGAAAAGGTGAGGATATCATTCCTACTTCATGAATATTACTGAGATAAAAAATTATTTTCTTTCTATTAGTGAAGCTATTGCTGACAGGGAGCTCACTCTCATTTCCCTTGGAGGTCTTCCTCCCGAATGGTGTGTTCAACACTATTATTCTCAATAACGACAAAATTCCAAGTTTTGAAGAATTGTTGACTAGATGTTCTTAAGAAGAAACAAGGATGACGGAATTGGAGATGCCTTCGAATAGGAATAATCCTACCATATTCTCTGCTCATGCCAGGAAGAAGAAAAATGCAGGTTCAAAGAAGAAAAGTCAAGGAAGATCGGGATTCAAAAATGGAAGGAAGGGAAGATGGTTCATTTGCAACAAGTTTGGTCACTATGCCAGGGAGTGTCCAAATAGAAGGGACACATCTCATGATGATAATCACAAACATTCCTGGGGAAACAACAACAATCAAAGGAATGGAAGGTTCAAAAACAAAGGGAAAAGAAACACTTCCACTACTCAACTTGGAAATGATTGAGCTTCTAAAAGGACAAGAAACTCCAGGTATGATGATTCTAATATTGTAAATTCTAAGGAAAAGGAATTTTATCTTATATCTTCCCTCTCTACTACCTCTCCTCCATATACGTTGGGAAATTGGTTGATTAATAGTGGTGCCTCAAGGCACTTCACCGAGTACAAGGAAGCTCTTTCAAATCTAATAGAGAAGGATATAAATTTGGAAATTATCATTGGAGATGATTCCACCTATCTCATGAAGGGAGTTGGGAATGTTACCCTTCAATTGAATTGAGGTAACACCGTTCATCTTCAAGGAGTACTATATGTACCTAATCTAAAGAAGAATCTAGTGTCTATCTTGGCAATGGAAGACAAAGGATTTAAGGTGGCATTCATCAATGGAAAGGTACATGTATGGAAAATAAATTTCAAAGAAGCATTTACTCTTGGATTCATGGTTGACAGGTTATATCAAGTTGGAGGAAGTCCACTGGGAGCTATGTCTTGAAATACATATCTTCAATCCGAACTATGGTACCAGAGGTTTTCTCATCTTCACTATAAGGCTCTACCCAATGCAAGGAAAATGGTTACAATTATGCCCGAATTCAAAATAGAGCATGAAGGTGTATGTCAAGGATGTGCAGAGGGAAAACATACAAGGGGACCAGTCCCCTCAGGTATAGCAAGATCACTAACATTTTGTAATTGGTTCATTCTGATCTATCTGATATGTTTCCTGTGAAATCATTAGGAGGATATTTATATTATGTTGTCTTTGTGGATGACTTCTCTCACAAAACTTGGATATACTTCTTGAAGAAGAAAAATGAAATATTCTCATGGTTCCATGCCTTCAAAGCCTTTGCGGAAAATCAAACAGGGAAGAAGATCAAAATATTGAGGACCATTAATGGAACTGAGTATGATTCAAATGAATTCAATGACTATTGCATGGAAGATGGAATTAATAGGGAGACAACCACTACATATACTCCTAAGAAAAATGGTGTTGTTGAGCGAAAAAATCGTTCCATTATAGAACCCACTCATGCCATGCTTCATGATCAAGGACCTCCAAAGTTTCTATGGGGAGAAGCTGCCAACACTAATGTGTACATTCAAAATTGATGCCCTCATCAAGCGTTGGACTCCAAAACTCCCGAAGAATTTTTAACCAGTAAGAAACCTGATGTTTCTCATTTTAGAATTTTTGGTAGTCCTGTATACTTTCATGTGCTGAAAGAAAATAGAAGCAAATTGGAGGCATCTGGGAAGAAAGGAACTTTTGTGGGCTAAAGTGAAACTTCTAAGGCATATAGAATCTATGTTCTTGGTCGAATAGAAGTGGATTTGATTCATGATGTCACCTTCGATGAGGATGCTACCCTAAAGAAGATTAGCAAACTTCCTATTCGAAGGAAGGAAAAAGAAGCAGATCCAGGAAATCAGGGAGATTCGTAGGATGAGTCGACGCACGTTGTTGAAGAACTAATGGATCCCATTGATCCTCCTCCTTATGGTCCCTCCTCCTCCAAAAGGAGACCCTCATGGCTAAGGGAAACTCTCAAATATACCGAGAGACATGTCACATTGAGGGGGACATTTCGTGAAAGCAAGAAGCCTAATAGATACCAAGGGTACTTAACTGCTATGAGCACCATTATTCAGTCTGAACCTTGCTCATTCGAAGAATTTGTGAAGTAACAAGTATGGAAGGATGTAATAAATGAAGAGTACGAGTCAATTATGAAGAATTATGTATTGGATGTGGTTACTAGACCCCAGAACAAATCTAGTGTCACCTCTAAATGGCTCTACAAGGTCAAGCATGGTTTTGATGGAAGTGCTAAGAAGTTCAAGGCCATATTTGTTGCTCGAGGCTTCTCTCAAAAGGAAGGTGTAGATTACAATGATATATTTGCACACGTTTCTCGCTACACCACCATCCATTCAATTATAGCCCTTGTTACCTTGCAAGGATGGAATCTACACTAGATGGATGTCAAGACTACCTTCTTGCATGGTTCACTTAAGGAGGAAGTCTATGTGGAACAACCCGAGGGGCTTGAAGTTCAAGATCATCATACACATGTATGTAGGTTAAAGAATGCCCTTTATGGGTTGAAGCAAGCACCTTGGGCTTGGTATAAGAGGATCGATAGCTATCTTATGAAGCTGGGATTTACAAGAATTGAAGTTGATCCAAACCTTTACTTTAAGGTTGAGAATGATAGACCTCTCATCTTGGTACACTCAATGTGGAAGATCTCTTTTTTACATGTGCAAACCCTCTTATTCATCAATGTAAGAGGGAGTTGGCTTCTGAATTGACATGAAGGACCTAGGACTGATGCATTACTTCATAAGGTTGGAGGTCTAGCAAAAGGCAGGTGAGATTTTCCTTTCTCAAGGAAAATATATTGTGAAGCTTTTTGAAATATTTGGGATGATGGAATGCAATTCCGTGACTAATCTGATGGAACTTAACTTCAAGAAGTTATGCGGAAGTGTTGTCGGGCCCGATTTGGGAAATCCTTCTAAGTATCATCAACTTATAGGGGCCTTGATGTTCTTGGTGAAATCTCTTCTGGACATATGTTTTATAATGAACACATTGAGTCATTTTATGGTCGATCCTCATCATATACATTAGATTGCTGCCAAGAATCTCTTGAGATATATCTGGGGCACAATCACTTATGGATAGAGATACACTGTTGGGAATTTGAGGCTCCATGGTTACTCCGATGCAGATTCGACTGGTAGTGTGGTGGATCGCAAAATCACATCTGGATGTTGCTTCTCTCTAGGTTTTTCTTCGATATCATGGATGAGCAAGAAGCAGAAGTTGGTTTCTTTGAGCACCATTGAGGCTGAATACATTTCTTCTAGTTTGGCCTCCTATGAAGCGGTCTGGTTGAGGAAGATTTTTAGTGAGCTGTTTGGACATGTGTTAGATACCATCGTGATCTTCTGTGACAACCAAATTGAGATCCGTCTTTATGAGAATCCTATGTTTCATGATCGCTCCAAGCATATTGATATCAGGTACCACTTTATCTAGGATATGGTACAGCGGGGAGCCATAAGGCTCCATCATATTTAGACTGATGAGAAGGTCACTAATATTATTACGAAGCCCCTTAGGAAGGTCAAATTCTTAACCTTCCATGAACAACTTTGAGTCATGGAGAGACCCTCTTATGATTTTTCTATATGATATGGATAGTGAGCTGTGGGATCTCCGAGGGGTTGGGGTACTTCTTGGAGCAATGAGCAACCATAGGGTGATTCACCCTCCCCTAGTGGTGCATTATGTATAGGGTGAATGGTTCAACTTCCCCTGTGATACCCCACGGTGGCATATGCATAGGTTGAGTGATTCATCCCCCCCCCTATGGCACATGAGTAGGATGATTGGTTCACCTTCTCTTACCGACACATCCTACCCATGCAGTCTGGGACTCATGGGAAGTACCTCTAATCTGGCCAATGAGTAGCGAAATGAGGATAGGAACCATACCTACTACCGATGGACACATCATGTACTAACATACTCCCTATGCTAGGATGTTGACATTGATCTAGGATCAATGGAAACTGACTTCGGGTCAGTTAAGAGTGGTATGACACACTCTTTGATGTTGGAGACTGACTTCGGGTTAGTGGAGAATGGTATGATACATTATTGATCATTTCTTCCTTCTTCATGGTTCAGCATAGCAGAGAAGAGCATTACAGAGCAAAGATAGGGATGGTACAAATTGTCAGACAGTTTGGCATGTGATGTTCGCCCTAGTTGAGAGGGAGCATTAAATTTGGAAACTAGGGGAAAACATCACTTTGGACAACTCTTATGAGGTAGATGATATTTTACTTGGATTCCTCTTTTCGAGAGTTGTAGGATTGATCTAAATATCATCCCATTTTGACATGTACAAATGAAGTTATGAATTTATTTTGATTAGGACAAATTGTAAAGGTCGACCAACCATCAAATTAGCCTCCTCCAGCCTTCAACGTTTCATATAAATATAAGGTCCCTCCTCCTCATTTTGGCATCTCATCTCATTCATATTTATCTATTGGGTATGGATTTATGGGCCTCTCTCTCTCTCCACATGTGTTAAAGGAAGACTGTCTTTTCTAGCTGCTGCATTGACCAGATTTGACCGAAATTTCAGGAGGTTGACCTTGACCAGAATTGACCTCATTTGACTTTGGTTTTGTGAGGGAGACTTTTGTTTGGGTAGGCCGTTGCTCTGGGCACAAAAACATAGGCAGTTTGACCCTTGAGTTAACCAGCATTGACTACCCTAATTCAGGTTACTACATTGACTTTTGTTGACTAGGTTTGACTGGTTATTTTCGGATTTTTTGGGCTGAATTATCTTGTTGTTGGACGCCGAGTTGACCAAGGTTGACAGAGCTATTTTGGAGGTCAATTTCAGCCCTGTTGACCAGCATTGACTTTCTGGTTAGGGCTTTCTATTTTTTCTGTTTTGACTGATCAGTTTGGAAAAGTGAATATTGTAAATTGTACTCTCTCTCTCTCTCTACTAAACTTTTGAAGAATTATAAGAATTGACCAATGGTTTCCCCACATTTTACTATCAATCTTACTTTCTCCTATAATAGACAAGTCACCACTCCATTTGATGCTTTGCTAAACTGAATTGTGCATGCCTCATGCCAAATCGTCCTTAATAACAAGTCCCCACATTGATCTGTGGGCACATGGGCCTTGGTTGCACAGAAGCCTTAGAAGATTTCTACAACTCAGTATGAGGGAGATGTGTAATTATGTAACCACCATCCTCCCACATCTACCCAAGTAACCATCCAACTGAGGTAAACATACTAGGCTATTATGATATGATTCAACCTCCTTGGTGACCTTAAGGAAATAGAATCGATAGAAACATATCAACCATACCTTCCACATCAACAACAATACCCCCAGGAGACATCCCAGCCACTTAGGCATCCCACCCCTGGGTCCCACTAAATTTTTGACCTCTTGACCTCTAGATGCTCTCATGCTATTGGTGTGCCAATGTCTAGGGACCTTTGGATGCTCTCACAGGCTTGCATGCCTACATCCAGGGACTTTCCCCAGCATATTGTGCCAATGTCTGTGGAATTTAAAGCACTTTTCTAGCCCAGAATTCTGGCCACTACCCATATCATGTGGTAACTTTCAAAATCCATCAAACACATGATTAAAAGACTAATAAACCAAAAATCAACTTCAGGACTAGGCTTGACCATCCCCAACTGGGACTGACATTCTGTCAAACACTTGGCATCAATGCAACCTACAAGTCTAGGATACAAGACAAAGAATGAATGACTGAAAACTCTTTTGAAACATTACAAGAAGGATCACCACCTTCTCCCTTGAACTGTTATGACATCAATTCGGTCTTTCATCCATCATTTTAAAAATTACAAGTAAATACATGAAATAACCATGACATGAACTAGTGAATTAAACATTCTTATAACCAGCATAAAACCATGGAAATAACAGAGATATAACAACCATTAAATCCACATACAAATAAGTAAAACATAAATAGAGCTTAGCCTTCATTAATCATAGGAAAATCTCACCAAGTTCGAGACTTCCACTTGCCACCTGACCATAGACATGGCTGAACCAGATCTTTCTTTCATCCCGTCACCCTCGTGCCATGTTACAAGCATGAATGTGGGATCTCATTGATAAACCAATCCAAAAACAACCAAGGGAATCCATAGGTTAAACCACCTCCACTCGCACCACTTTTTGATCACACCAAAACCAGTGCTCCAATCACAAAACCAAACTAGATTGGAATTCCATTCGGAATCCATCACTATCCTTGAGGATTTTTTAATCTCCTTGTCTCATAGGATTTACCACAATCCATTCCCGAATCACTAGGCCCTAAACCGAGACTCCTCCCTTAGTCTTTACCATGTATCCTGCCAAAACTAGTCAAGGGATTCCTAGGCCTTTGGGAATGAACCTTGAGAGCACCTCTGCCCTGGATTCTGAAATCCATCTGGAAAATCTAAAGCTCAAAACCGAGACAAACATCCCAACACACCAAGGAATCTAGAAAAGTAAAGGCTATGATGAAAACCACTGTCATAACTCAGCAAAACCAATGTCATAACTTGGCAAAAACATGCCACCGACATCAAGGGAACCATACCCCAACATGCAAAGCCATGCATGCCAAAACTAACTAGGAATTCACACATGAAATATGTTACCAAAAACTATTATTGTTGAAGTTGTTGGATCCTTCTCTTCCTTCCTTGATCATTTCTTTCCTTCCTTTCCTTTTGCTTGCTTTTCCTTCCTTGATCCAAAGCTAGAGTGCTCCAAGAAAACTCTAAGTGACCAAGAGTGAGAGAGAGAGAGAATAATGAGAGAGCTCCAAAACTTGAATTGACAAAAGGTTACCAACTGATCCTCAGAAGCCTTTTTATTAATGAGGCCTCTATTTTCTTCATTTTCCATTATTTTCTTTCAATTTCCTCCTCACATGCAACATGTGACCTTTCACCTTACTTTTCTCCTATTTTCCTTTATTTTCATAAATAAATGTGCCAAAATGCCTTTTTTCCTTTTAATGCCTTTGCTTTAGCCTTTTCCAATTTCCTTAGCCATAAACACATCCAGTGATGCCCACTAGGATATCTTTTCCCAACATTCATCTTGGAATACGTGTCCCTTAACCATGGTCATATTTTTCCTTTATTAAGTTTTATTACATGAACTTTTCACCAGGGTTGTTACAGAACCATCCCACTTGGGGAACACCATCCTTGGTGTTAGACCACACCAAGACCTCAACAAAACCACTGAAAATCAAACATACTACCCATGGAGCTTTATAACTTAGCGCGTTGCAGTATGTACAATGAAAGACCTACTCAAAAGCAAAACATTATGACAATATGACTAGATAAAAACCATACTGATTATTAGAGATTTACAATTTAGCTCATGGCAGTATTTACATCCATATATATACATATACCAAAACATCAACAAAACATATGCCAAACATGTACCAAACATCAAACCAAAACTTCTTTGCCTCAATCAGAAAACAACGAAGGATACATGGCCCGCATCTAATCCACCATCTCCCATGTAGCTTCTTCAAGCCCAATGTGCTTCCACTGCACTTTAACTTCTTCTACGGCTCTGTTCCATAGCATGATATGCTTCCACTACAATATGCACTAAGGCTCCAACTGGAACTTTCCTTCTTGCTCCACCTGCAATACAGACCAATCAATAACATGATCAACATACTTTATATACCTCTTAAGCAATGAAATATGGAAAACATAATGGAATTTCATTGTTCAATGTAGTCCAAGTTGATAGGCCACTAGTCCAATCCTCTCAAGGATCTCAAAATGCTCGTAATATTGTGGTACCAACTTGGCACATGATCCAATACTCAAAGAGATCTTCTTGGGCTTGATGCCCAAATACACATGCTCCCCAACTTGAAACACCTTGAATACCCTGTGCAAGTTTGCATAACTCTTATGTCTATCATGTGCTACCTTTATATTCTTCTTTATAACCTTCATTTCATTTCCATGTCTGCCAACATATCCAATCCAATAAGTACCCTGTTCATTGGATCACTCCAGCTAATGGGAGTATTAAAACTCCACCCATACAATGCCTCGAAAGGACTCATCCTCAATGGCTCTTGATAAAAATTGTTGTATGTGAACTCAACCAATGAAATATACTCCTCCCATATCCTTTGTTGGTGTATCACGTACATCCTCAGCATATCCTCCAAGATCCTATTGACCCTCTCTATTTTTCCATCGGTCTGTGGGTAATAAGTTGTACTGAAGGCCAACTCTATACCCAAACCTGCAAATAACTCCTTCCATAACTTGGAAGTGAACTTTGCATCCTTGTCTGACAAAATCTTCTTCGTAACACCATGTAATCTCACTATCTCTTTGATGAAAACCTGTGCCACCTCACTGGCGGAATATGTAGTCTTCACTAAAATGAAGTGAGCTACCTTTCTCAACCTGTCGACCACGACCATAATAGAATCATGTTGTCACACATTCCTCGGAAGACCTTGTTGACATGGAAAATTTTCTTTATACCAACAAGGGGAACTAACCTGATCACATACCCCATTAGGTATGTTTTCGTTTGGAATGGCTAGCTCCAACGGGTTTTAAAGGATCCCGTAAACTGTTAAAGGTGTTGACAGATTGCTTCCTGAAGGAAGACTTCAATTTAAATCAACAAAAGAAACAGCTAACATATATGTATCAAATCCTATCTACACTACTTCTAACTACTCTAATCTAGTCCTAACTATCCTAGTCTATCTTGCAGGAGCATAACAAAAAGAGGTTAAACATCATATATAGATTCCAAGTTCAAATGAATCAATTACTGGTTCACATAAGAACAAGGTTGTATTAAATCCTAATTGCAATCCAATTACTTATACAGGAATACACATTCCTTTCCATACAAATAACACTTACAACTGATTTTTAACAAAGTTTTGAATCAGAAACCTTTCATGAGTTAAGCATGCCATTGAATTATATTCGAATAACCATGAACTGTATGTTATCAATATGCACAAAGAAAAACACATTTATCTTTATGCCAGCAACAACACCCTGATTCCAAACATATAAAAGAGGAAGAGAATATATCTAAAACAATAGGCTCCTTTTAGACCCAAACAATCTGCTTTATTCACAATAAATCAAAAGATGTTCTGCCCCCCAAAAAAAGTCCTCCTCTCCTCTTAGGAGGTAATACTTATGCAGCTATAAATAACTCTCGGTCTTCCCATAACCTTTCACCTTCCCCATGTTCTTTTCAATATACAGATCAAAATACACAGACGTAGAACAGTCAGTGTCATTGCTGACACGTAGAAGGTATGTCCGTTGGAGCGCTTCCTTTCCTGGGGAAATGAATAGATTTTGATTAGAAGAGGATGACTATGTGTCATCTCTTCATGATGAAACCTGGGACAATTTCACTTTCGGAATACACAGGCAACGCGTGGAAACCCGATTGAGAACACCTAAGGCTACATCTTTAAACGGAACACATCCGCATATATGGACTCTCCGGATCTTCTCATGCATTTATTTTACTCCTCGCCTGTAGAGATAATTAACATTAGTTTTATGATTATGAAACAACACAACATGATCATAAACAAACCTTGCATTCAGCCACAGTTTCTATTTAATCTTGCACATAGAGCAACTATAATTATCAAACCACTGGGCCTTGCTGTGACACGTATTCTCATTGCCCCTAATATTCATTTTACTCAAGGATTGTCTTAACAATGCTTCAAGGGCAGACCTATTCACTTTATGGGATTTTCCTTCGAAAACCCAGACCACACCATTTTGGCGAAATACACAGGAAAACACGGGAAAACCTGTGGCCGACCATAAGGCCGGACTTCAAATGATATACACCCGAGCCTATAGTTATCGTCGGGTCCGCCATATCGCATCGCAATGCTTCAATGGCGAGTGAATGGACCTTGGGTGTCATCGAAGCCCGATTGTGATATGCGATTGGGGAAGCGGACCCGATATATGCATATGCTACACTTAATAATCCCGGTGGGTCTGCCTTATGGGCTTTTCCTTTTAAATACCGAACCACAACACTTTATCAAAAACATGGGAATGCACGGGAAAAACCGCATCTGACCATAAGGCCAGGCTTGAAATATTATATACCCGAATTCATATTTGTCGGTGGGTCCAGTATATCACAGCGCACCTTATATATAACCCTTGGGTTCCGTCGATTGCGACATGCGATTGGGGAAGCAAACGCGATAATGTATGTATTATACTTGATAGTCCTGTCGAGTCCATTGTATCGCATTGGCCTTATGGCCCGGCTTTGACTCCTGCCGATTGCGATATGCGATGGGGCTCCGAACCTGATATATATATATATAGAGAGAGATATATATATATATATATTATGGTTAATAATGTCATTGGGTCCAGAGTATAGTGGTGAACATTATGCCTTAGTGTTGATTGTGATAGGCGAAAAAGGGTGAGTTATGCATGTTTGCGAATCATTTCCATTGTAAAGAGTTATAATGGAAATAAAGGTGTGATAGAAGGTTTTTGAGGGTGGAGGATATGAATGAAGGGATAGAAAGGGTTATGGATGAATCATGAGGCAGATATTTATTAAGGGGGGCTTAACCATTAGGAATTGAATATATGACACGGAAATGAGTTAAATTCTCTGGGATAAAACAGATTATTCGGAGAGGTGAAAGATCGACTCTTAGGGCACCCATTCAAAATTGCTACCAAGGCAGGTTTTAATAGGGTGGTGGTTGTGGCCACAACAAATGGTGAACCGTTGGGCGAACCCGTTATCTCTGTTTCTAAATAAAACTTGGATCAATAGAACATCAGGGTGTTAAGATAAACTTGAAATGCAAAATTGTATAGATTGACAGGCATGGGTTCCACTTCAACATTAATTGCTACAGGTGGGATAAAGACAAATAGCTTCTACTTGCTGATAAGGCTTTGATAGGAATTCTCCAATGGTAGTATTATGGGATTAATTAACACTCCTTTACCTTTTTTCTACTTTCAAAAGTCCTTTCAGGGTCGTCATTCTTCTATCAATACCTGTTTAGGTGTGTACCTCAGCTCTTTATCGCTCATCAAACTTGATGTAGATATGTTTATCTACACTTTATATAAGAATTTCAGCGCTATATTTTCATATGATTAAATGGGGCGCAGTCATGGATCATGCCATTTTTTTAAATCGCTTAAGCAAGGTTGGGATTTCTGTGTCAACTGGTACTCTGAGCCCAGCAATAGTCCCTACTCCAACCAGCTTCCCAAACAGCATGTCCTTCCAGATTGGCACAAGGACTCAACATTTCATTTTCTTTTAAATAATTCCTTCCAGTTTCAAGCACAAGGACTAGATCACAATTGGATTCGCCACAGGGTATATGAAAGTGATTTTAGCCCATGAAAGGAGGTTTACTTGTAGATGACAGGTATTGGAAAACTTAGTGTGGTGGATGGGACCAATGGAGAATAACTGCAAACCTTACAGGCAAGCATAGGCTAGGTCTGTGTGGGATTTATTTAAAATGTAGCATTCCTCCATGCCAGTCCAACAGTAGTTACACATTTTTTTCTTTATAAAGATGCCCCTACATGCTCTAGGTATCGAGTTTATCAACAGATCTTACCTATTTCCCAATAGATGCTAATGACTGACTTCGATTTGAATTCCACAGTTGATTTTCAAGTTCTCATGGGCTCATTGAAAGTTTGTTTGATTTGCAAGGTAACGATGGATTTAGGATCAACAAACTCATCAGCAGGTTAATGAGGGGTGCAAAAGCTGAAGGCGGTGAATGAGGGTAATTTGAAGAGATTTGAAGAGGTGAAAACGAGACTGGAGGACCGAAATCAGTTGGTTGAGAAAGGACTGAAATTCAAAACAGAAGGAAAATGAACTTTGCAGAAACAACAAGAACGGAAGGGATGAAACTATAACTAAGCTAACAACAAAATAAAATGAATCCTAACCTACTCAGGAGGTAACCACCATGTGGTGGCTATTGGAAGTATCTCTTAAGATGTTGGCCATTAATAGGGAGTTTTTCAGTTTCTCCCTGTAAATTTTTCAGTCTGTAAGTTCCCTGACCAATCCTCTCCTCAACTTGGAATGGGCCCAGCCATAAGTGTTGGAATTTCGTGTGTTTCCCTTTTGGCTCATTCAACTTGTCCCATTTCAGGACTAGCTCTCCTATCTCCTGCCAAATGGCGATCAAACCATGTCTTCACAATCATTTGATGATTTCTGAATTTATTTCTAGCTTTATCTCTCAATTCCTCCAACCTCACCAGTTGGTTGATCCTTTCTTGAAGTAAGGCTGAAGGGGTCCCTCTTGAGGCTTGGGAGAGTTGTAAAGATGGAAGGGTAACGTTGGGAGGTAGGATGGATTCCTGTCCATAGACGAGGAAGTATGGTGAGTTTCCTAAGGCCACTTTTGGGGTGACCCTATTGGTCCAAAGGGTGTTTGTTAGAGCATTGTGCCAGTTACTCTGGTTGTCGGCAACAGATCTACGGATTATGCGGATGAGGTTTTTATTCGAGGACTCTGCAACTCCATTTCCCTGGGGGTAATAATATGATGCATACCTTATGTGAATTGATTTATCAATAGCAAATTCAGTCAATTTAAGTGATGAAAAGTAAGAAGCATTGTCAAATATGAGAGCGTCAAGGAAGCCAAACCCGTTGATAATGAATTTCTCAACAAATTATATTACCTCATCTTCGTTTACCTTACGAAGCGGGATGGCTTCAGTCCATCTCATGAAGTAGTCAGTCACCGTGAGTATATACTTATGTTGTTGTGAAGAGTTTGGAGTGATATGGCCTATGACATCTAGGCCCCATTGCTAGGACGGGCGATAAATCATAACGGGCCTGAGGGGAACGACTGGCTTTCTTTCTCGTCCTGCAGAAGTTTTACATACCTTGCATTTCCAAGCGTAGGCATGTGAGTCTCTGAACACTGTGGGTCAATAATATCCATCTCTTAATATTTAGTGAGCAATGGTCTCTCCACCGTAGTGACCACCTGCTGGTCTGTCGTGCATTTCCTTCAAGACATGATTAGAATCATCTTTTTCCAAACACCTCAGCCAGATTCCATCATAATTTTTTCTATCTAATGTGTCATTGGCCAAGTGATACTGATTAGATTTCAATCTGAGTTCTCTCCTTCATGATGCATCCATGTGTTCAGGACATGCTCCCCATGTTAGATAAAAACCGTATGTCATAATACCACGACTCAGGATCCAAAAGGGCTTCTGAAGTTTCACGCTCATACATCAGTGTCTCATTAATCCACAGGGCTCCTCCCTGAATTCTACTTGTGCATTTTGCATGCTCTACGCTTCTGGTTCTTTGAATTCCCCTTCTTTATCCACCAAGGCTTCTGCTGCTAGCCTACACAATCCCTGCCCTCGAACTATCTTCGCCGGCTTAATCTCGAGGTCGAATTCTTGAAGTGCGGTTATCCAATTCCCTCTCCGTTCACCCATTTCTTTCTACACAAAGAGGGCTCTTACGGCAGGATGGGGAACGATTACTTTAGTCCTGGCCTTTAATAAATAAGGATGGAAGTGTTTTACAGCTTTAAAAACCACAAAGCCTTGTTTCTCCACGTCTGGGTTGTTCAATTCTGCTCCCTAAAGATTAGAGCTCATATAAGAGATAGGGACTTCATTTCCATCATCATTTTTTTGGGTGAGGATTGTAGCATATGAAACATCAAAGGTGAAAGTGTACAATAAGAATTCCTTGTCGAAATTGGGGCTGACCAATGTAGGAGCTTTTGCAATGGCCTCCTTAATTCGCTGAAACAATTTCTTAGCTTCATCACTGCATCTATACACAACGTCTTTCTTCATCATTAGCTGCACGGGATGCACTATTTCTGTGAAACCTGAGACAAATTTCCTAATGAAATTGATCTTCCCGAAGAAATATTACATTTCCCTTTTATTTGCAGGGGGTTGTATTCTCATGATGGTCTCTATTCTTTCAGGATCAATAACAATCCCTTCTTTAGAGAGGATATGACCCAATAGTTTCCCTTTTGTAATTGCGAAGATGCTCTTCTTGGGATTCAACGATATTTTGTATCTTCGGAATCTCTCGAAAATCTGTTTCAGGTGATAAATATGATACCTTTTGTGATATGAATACACACTGATATCATTCATGTAAACCACTACTGATTTGTTAATCAACCCTCAGAAATTTATGTCCATAGCTCTCAAATGTGGCGCCCGAATTAATAAGTCCAAAAGGCACTTTTCGATATGTGTAAGTGCCCCATTTAGTGTTGAAGGTTGTCTTAAGCTGATCCCCATTAGACACCAACACTTGGTTATATCCAGAAAACCCATCTAATAGGGACAACATTTCAGACCCAGAAATCCGTTGAAGAATGTGTTCCATAGAAGGGACAGGATAGTTATCCTTTTGCGATGCTTTGTTTAGGTTTCTGAAATCGATACACAGCCTGACGTCTCCATTTTTCTTTCTTACTGGCACGAGATTGGCTACCCAATGGGTGTGTCTAACCGGAAAAATGATTTTAGCATCCAACATTTTGTTTAATTCTTTCTTCACCAACAGTTCTAGGCTAGGATGCATCTTGCGAAGCTTTTGTTGGTAGGGCTTAGCCTCCTTTTCCAGAGGAATTACATGTTGCATAACGTTGGTATCAAAGGTTTTTAAGTCACCATATATCCATGCAAAGACGTCCTTGTACTCTTTAAACAGCATAACAAATGCAACCTTCTCTTGTGGAGAGCACCCAAGCCCAAATTAATAATTTTTGGGTCTTCTTTGGTTCCAAGGTTGACTGATTCGTACTTCATGGATGAGCTATGCATTTTGCAATTAGTTGGATTTTTGAATTTATCATACAGGTCATACAAGTGCTCCATCTTGACAACTGACTTGGGAATTGTATTGAACTGATCTTTTTCCTCATCTTCCCTCTCACTCATAAGCCTGTCATGCTCTTTTTCATCGATGAATGCATTCTTGAATGTCTTCTCGCAGTGCAAGAACTCTAGGATTTGTTCGTCATCTTCGAACACCTGCCAATTTGAGATGTTATCAGGCATGGATGGTCTAAAAATCAATTCAACATAACATTTATTCTTCTTTAATCTAAAATCAGGAAAAGGTTTTGCAGCCATATCAGCCATCAGATTGGCATCTTGGTTTTGTCCTCGAGATATGTATGTGACATTAAAAGAATCAAAATTGTCAATTAAGTTCCATACCTCATGTTGGTATCTTACCAAGTGTTGCGAATTGTAGTGTATCCTCTTCCTTACCTAGTCCACAATTATCTGTGAGTCACCAAAAACTTTAAGATTTTTTACCTTCATATCAATGGCTTTTTTCAGGCCCTGCAGCAAGCCTTCATATTCTACCGTGTTGTTGGTGCACACAAACTCCAACCGGCTGGCCATCAGATGTTGGTTCCCTGCCAGTCAATGAGAATGCTCCCAGCACCTGACCTTCAAAGCAGTTAGAACCATCAAAATAGAGCGTCCAAAATATAGAACCTAATGTTACATCAATTGAACTACTTTCTACAAAATTAGTCCTATCATCTACTATATTTCAAGGTGGTTCATCAGTTGGACTATATGGGAGAGCTTCCAACTGTGTGTTTATTGTAGTTTCTTCAATTGTTCCTGCATGGAATTCTCCAAAACAGGTTTTCGTGGCACAGACATTGAAACTATAATTCCCAAGGATAGAGTTGCTAAACATTACAGGTTCATTAGGGCCATTTAATTCCATCACCACATACTTCATGTATCTTTCACGATCAACTCTCAGCATATCACCATTCCCCTTTTGAGGCAGCAAGAGATGGGACTAATTAGTTGAGAAATATCCATTCAGTTTTGTTAACTAGTCCCTACTAAGTAGCATTCTATATGCCTCGGGTATGTCGACTACCACTATATTAATGACATGTGTGTATTGTGGTTTAGCAGCCATCCGAATTAACACATCTTTAAATTCCCCGATTACTTTCACATTTTTCCTATCCAATTGCATAATTCGAGTCCCAGTTTTCTTGGGTATCGCATGTAGTCTTTTAGCAATAGCGTAAGGCGTCACAGTGGATGAGGCACCAGAATCTACCAAGAAATTGTGTACGTTCATGTTGAGGATTTCAAATGTGATAAGGAAAGGTAGAGTCATGGATTTTTATTTCCTCCCTATCATGGTTGCATTGACATCTTGGGAGTTTTTATTCATTTTAGACATAGTGGCTTCCATAGCTGATGGTATTTGGGTTGTTATGGAGATGCTAGCAGGTCTGGAGAACAACTTCTTGGTTTTGCTGCGTTAATTTTAGCAAATCGAAGTATGTTATATTAGCCCTAGATTTCTTAAGATCATCCACAATATTGTAATCAATGTTATAAACAGGATAGGGTAGAGTAAACATACCGGTTTTTCCATTCTTAGGTGGGATTTTACCATTTTGAGTCGCCTTCGTTGCAGTGGGAGATGTGTTATCTTTCTCTGGATGGTTTGCAACTGGGGTATTCTTGGACTGACCACTAGGTCTACCCTTCTCAATAGGAACTTTGGGAGCGGATGGCTTCAAAGGGCGAACATATTTCTTTGTCTAGTCTACAGGCTTCATCATGCTCGCAAGTGGCCCCTTGCTTCGTGTGTGGATTTCATTAGTGTGGATTTCTGCCGTACTATCTCCTTCATCGTCATCGTTCTCATTTGTATAGAAATCCCATAGTACATTGATTTGAGATTCTTCGTCCAAGGGCTCTTCTACTTGGTATTCCTCCTCATTTTCTTATTCTGGCTCCAGCTCCAGTATAGGTTCTTTGTTGTTAAGGAACGATCTGATAAGAGCTAGCTCTTCCATATTTAAATTCCCTTCATTGGGTGGAGCAGGCAGTGCAAGTGGACCATGACCACCTTTTGTCTTCTTACGATATAAAGGTTTGAAAGGTTTTCTGTTGTTATAATCTCCTCCATTCCTGCTTGTACTCTCTCTGGAACTCCTTTCCATATTGATGACTATGTTTGTCAGTTTCTTAATGATCTGATGCAAACCTTCCACATATGTGGTATCCTTTTCTTTAGTTTGAACCCCTTTGTCATCACTCCCATTATTCTTCTTGGATGCTTGAGAGGCTTTCTTTTCTCCGATTGTATGATGGCATGTTGTGAGACTGATCATTTAATTCTCGAATTTTACTGCTTCATCGATAGCACCCTGTAAGGTTTGTGCATTACTCCTTTTGACCCACATCGCAGTAGGGACAGGGAGAGTAGTGATGTAGAATTCCATGAGCACCTCCTCAGTAGGTCTAGCGTTAGCCGGGATTCTATTGAACAAAGTGTTGAACCAGATGTTAAAATCCTTGACCTTTTCTTTGGTTTCCATTTTCAAATGGGATAGTTCTAAAACTAAGGCCGCAGGTGTTTTGTCATCACCATACTTGTCTAAAAAGGCCTGTTGAAAGGCAGCCCACAAGGTGATCGATCCTGTTCTCAAGCTAAAGTACCATGTGGAGGCCGCACCAATCAAAGTAAAAGGGAATAGGCGACATACTATATCTTCATCGGCTACCCCCAACATGCGCATGGCCAGGAAGAAAGAGTGAATATGGTTATCAGTGGTGTCTCCCTACTCAGGGTCGAATTTAGGCAGTACTCTTTTTGCATTCTTGGGTAAGGGATGTTGCTGCCCAGGTACCACTACGACATCTTGAGCGAGCCAGGGAGGGAGTGCTCTTGGAGTAGGTGGGAGTTGGTTCCCACCCAGTTGAAGCTGATTCCCACCTAGAAGAGGAACGTTAGCCATATTATGGATAGGGAGGTTCTAGTTGAATGTTTCTTCGAGGTGTTCTTTATTAGGATTTCCAAAATCGGGCTAGGGATTACCTTCAAAGAGTGGATACTCAGGAATTTCTTACCAAGGAGTGTCGATACTTTGCAAGGACTCTAGCACAATATCTTCAAGAGATGGGGCTGCAGAGGTCTCCTCGTTTATGGAACAGATCCTTGGATTTCTTTTAGTTGTCGGAGGTAAAGAGTGAAAGATGGGGAGTTGAGAGAGGGAACGAGCATAAGCCCGAGTAAGTACTTTGACTAGTTGTTCCTGAGTGACAGGATACTCCCACAGTGTCTCTTCTTCGAAATGAGGATTTTCTGAATGGGAGGAAGGATCTTTTCGACCTTTACGATCCATGCATTAGTCTTTTCAAATCCATGATATTTATAGATGAAATCATAAAAACTTGTGGACAGCAGTTCAGGCCCTCCTTCTAGTGCCAATTTGTTGACATGGGGAATTTTCGCTATACCAACAAGGGGAACTAACTCAATCACAGACCCCAATTAGGTATGATTTCGTTTGGGATGGCTAGCTCCAATGGGTTTTAAAGGGTCTCGTAAACTGTTAAAGGTGTTGAGAGATTGCTTCTTGAAGGAAGACTTCAATTTAAATCAACAAAAGAAACAACTAACCTATATGTATCAAATCCTATCTACACTACTTCTAACTACTCTAATCTAGTCCTAACTATCCTAGTCTATCTTGCAAGAGCATAACAAAAAGAGGTTAAACATCATATATAGATTCCAAGTTAAAATGAATCAATTACTAGTTCACATAAGAACAAGGCTGTATTAAATCGTAATTGCAATCCAATTACTTATACAGGAATACACATTCCTTTCCATACAAATAACACTTGCAACTGATGTTTAACAAAGTTTCGAATCAGCAACCTTTCATGAGTTAAGCATGCCATTGAATTATATTCGAATAACCAGGAATAACCATGAATTGTATGTTATCAATATGCACAAATCAAAACACATTTATCTTTATGCCAGCAACAACACCTTGATTCCAAACATATAAAAGAGGAAGAGAATAGATCTGAAACAAAAGGCTCCTTTTAGACCCAAACAGTCTGTGTTATTCACAATAAATAAAAAGCTACTTTTCCCCCCAAAAAAAATTCCTCCTCTCCTCTCCAGAGGTAATACTTATACAGCTAGAAATGACTCTCGGTATTCCCATAACCTTTCACCTTCCCCGTGTTCTTTTCAATATACAAATCAGAATACACAAACATAGAAAAGTCAGTGTCACTGCTGACACGTAGAAGGTATATCTGCTGGAGTGCTTCCTTTCTTGGGGAAATGAATAGATGTTGATTAGAAGAGGGTGACTATATGTCATCTCTTCATGATGAAACCTGGGACAATTTCGCTTTTGGAATACACAGACAACGCGTGGAAACCCAACCTAGAACTCCTAAGGCTGCATCTTTAAACGGAACACTTCCGCATATATGGACTCTTCGGATCTACTCATGCGTTTCTTTTACTCCTTGCCTACAGAGGTAATTAACATTAGTTTTATGATTATGAAACATCACAACATGATCATAAACAAACCTTGCATTCAACCACAGTTTCTATTTAATCTTGCACATAGAGCAACTATAATTATCAAACCACCAGGCCTTGCTGTGACACATATTCTCGTTGCCCCTAATATTCATTTTACTCAAGGATTGTCTTAACAATGCTTCAAGGGCAAACCTATTCACTTTATGGGATTTTCCTTCGAAAACCTGGACCACACCATTTTGGCAAAATGCACAGGAAAACACGGGAAAACCCGGGGCCGACCATAAGGCCGGACTTCAAATGATATACACTCAGGCCTATAGTTATCGTCGGGTCTGCCACATCACATCGCAATGCTTCAATGGTGAGTGAATGGACCTTGGGTGTCATCAAAGCCCGATTGCGATATGCGATTAGCGAAGCGGACCCAATATATGCATATGCTGCACTTAATAATCCCGGCGGGTCCACCTTATGGGATTTTCCTTTTAAATACTGGACCACAACACTTTATCGAAAACATGGGAGTATAAGGGAAAACCCGCATCCGACCATAAGGCCAGACTTGAAATATTATATACTCGAATTCATAGTTGTCGACCGATCCGGTATATCACAGCGCACCTTATATATAACCCTTGGGTTCCGCCAATTGCGACATGCGATTGGGGAAGCGGACCCAATAATGTATGTATTATACTTGATAGTCTTGTCAGGTCCATTGTATTACATCGGCCTTATGGCCCATCTTTGACTCCCACCGATTGCAATATGCAATGGGTTCCGGACCCAATACATATATATTATGGTTAATAATGTCGTCGGGTCCGGAGTATAGTGGTGAACATTATGCCTTAGTGTTGATTGCGACAGGCGAAAAAGGGTGAGTTATGCATGTTTGTGAAGCATTTCCATTGTAAAGAGTTATAATGGAAATAAAGGTGCAATAGAAGGTTTTTAAGGGTTGACAACGTCCCAATGGAGGATATGAATGAAGGGCTAGAAAGGGTTATGGATGAATCATGAGGTAGATATTTATTAAGGGGGGCTTAACCATTAGGAATTGAAGATTTGACATGGAAACGAGTTAAAGTCTTTGGGATTAAACAGATTATTCGAAGAGGTGAAAGATCGACTTTTAGGGGACCCATTCAAAATTGCTACCAAGGGAGGTTTTAATAGGGTGGTGGTTGTGGCCACAATAGATCTATAATGAAATCCATGGAAATGACCTCCCATTTCCATTCTGGAATCGCAATAGGGTGTAGTAGACGACTTGGATGCTTAAATATTTCCTTTACTGCCAGTTCCTTCTTCAGGTTCGACCAATAGTAGAAATTCTTCGACGCTGTCAACGTCTTATGATATCCTAGGTGACCCTAGTATGGCTTCCAGTGAAACTATATCAATATAAGCTTCTTGAGCTCACTAAATTGCGGCACATAGATCCTATCCTTGAATCTCACCAAACCATCTGTCATGGGATGATAGTCTGCATCTTGATCACCTATACCTGTACGTGTATTGTACCTATACCTATATCTGTACCTATACCTGTACCTATACCTGCACCTATATTTGTGCATGTACCTATTCCTGTACTCTGTTGTAACCTCTACATGATCTCCATGTACTTATCATCTCGTTGTCCTGCCTGCGAGATCCTATCCTGTAACTCTTTCCCATAAGAGTTGATAGCTACTATATGATTTACTTGTACCTTCCTATTAAGAGAATCTGCAACCCAATTCTCATTTCCTTTGATGTATTTTATCTCGAAGTCGAACTCACTAAGGGTGGCCAACCATCTAGCTTGCATGGCATTTAGATTCGGTTGGTCAAACAAATACCTCAACCCACTCTGATCTCTCATCAATACAAAGCTACTGTGATCCAAACTTAAATGGGAACACAACAAATTATACATATAACCATAAATATAGAAATGCAACAGAAATAACACTTCATTTCATTAATATCATGATACTAAAATATGCTTACAAACAAAATGGAAATAAACTAGCTCGGGCAATGGTAGCTTATCTCTTAGAAGAGATGTGGTGGAAACATGCCTATGAACTGTGTTATAATGACGATCCAAGGCCTATTTATTATTGAGAAACAGTGAAAAACCCTAAACATCCAAAAACCTAACCCTATGAGATGAAGCGCCAAAACTATGCGCCTCGTTTGGGTAAATCGGTACATCAATTTCCCGGGGTTGTAACTTTGACATATGATATTTGTTTGGCTATCATAATACCTCGTTTCAAAGAACAAAAACAAATAACCATTATGGATCAAGACTTCTTCAATCTCTGTGATTTCCCTAAAAACGTCATTTAGAGCCTCAAAACGGCTACGAAAGTTCAGGACCCGAAAAATGCCAAAAATAGTAAAATGTGCTATAATTAAGGAAATTGAAAAACTGAAAGAGACAGTGTTGGGTGTCCAAGTGGAATAGGAGGGTGGCCACCAATATCCACCTGGATCAGTCCCCCCCTCTTAGGAAGCAATGGTCCCCATTGTGTTGAGTGCCTCCATGAGATGGGGAAACTTTTGTTGAACTTGGTCACTAGTGAGCCACTTGCCTTCGCGCAGGAGTTGGCCAACTTTGACAACCTGATACAGTTGGATCTTTTGTTGGAAATTTTTCTTGATTTGTGTGTCCATGATCCGATCCGTTGTGGTCTATTCCATGTAGTCCGGGTTTAGCTATGTTGGTGTAAGTTGTTCTACAATGTCGGATGTGTCCAGCAATGGTGGAAAGTATGCTTGAAGGCGGTCTACATTTAACATTGGGTGTAGACCAAGGAACCATGGAACACTGAGCTCGAAGGCATTGTCCCCTACAGCCTTGGTGATGGTGTATTGCCCATATCAGAGCAAGTGAATCTTGCGATGGGGTCCAATGAGGCGCTCCTTCTACAAATGTAGCTAGACTTTGTCACCCACCTGGAACTTGTACAACACCCGATGTTGATCATGGCATTGCTTGTCCTTAGCATTAGATCTGTCCAATATATCATGGACCTGTTGGCAGATGTGTTAAATGTGCTCAATGAAGTTGTTAGCCTTGTCATCTTCGGACTGGACATGAGCCAAATCTACATTAGTAGCTGCAAATGGTATGGCTACATCAATGGGACATAATGGACGAAATCCTAGACCTACCTGAAAGGGGATGTGGCCCGTTGAGTTTTGGAGAGCTATGTTGTAGCTGTGCTAGACATAGGGAAGGCTTTCAGCCCATGTGTGTGGATGCTTCGTTTTGTACATGCACATGATGTGTGCGATCATCATGTTGACAACTTCTTTTTGACCATCAGTTTGGGGATGGAAAGTCATTGACTTAGTGAGTTTGGTATCCAGCACCGACCAGAGACTTGACCAAAACGCACTTAGGAATTTGTTGTCTTGATCAGATATAATGGACTGTGGGATTCCAATGTGTACCCACACTCGCTCAAAGAAGAGCTTAGTAGTGGCCTGTGCTATGATACTCTTCTTGTAGGCCAAAATAATGGCCATCTTATAGAATTTGAAGATGACCACAAAAACAGAGTCGTTGTCATGCTTAGTAGAAGGAAGGCCTGACATGTAATCGATGGAGATGGATTCCCAAGGTTGACTAGGAGTAGGTAGAGGAGTATATAAGCCTTGCTTCTTGATGGTTGGTTTGGAAATGGCGCGAGTAGTGCAGGATTTAATGTACCCCCCAACATGTCAATGAAGGTTCGACCAATTAGAATAATTTTGCAATACTACCACTATTTTCTCTACTTCGAAATGTCCAGCGACTCGACTGTAGTGCACCTACCAAATCTTCTTGGAACATTCACTTGAAGGAACACAGATGTGTCCCAAGTGGCATAATAGTGCATCCTGGAGGTGAAATTTTGGAACTTGCTTACCTTCTAGGAGTGTCTGGTATGTATTTCGAATTCTGGACTGCTGTCGTAAAAATGCGGCCATCCCATAGTCTTGTGCCCACAGTTGTTGAGCACAGTGATCAGTGCCATGAGTGGTGGTCGACTGAGGCATTCTACAACATTATTGGTGTTTCCCTTCTTGTACTTAATTTTCAAATGGAATTGTTGTAGGTATGTGGACCATTTCTGATGGTGATTTTTCTGCAACTTCCCTTCTGTTTGTATGAATTGCAGGGGGTCGGTGGCCTGTGTGGATGACCGTTTCCTTCCCCATAATGTAATGCTTCCATTGATGAAAGTCTTTCACAATGGAATACATTTCTTTGTCATAAGTGGGATACTTTGGGACTGTGTCTGAAAGTGTCTCACTGTGGTAAGCCACTCAATGCCCCTGCTCAGTAAGAACTGCACTAATAACATAGTCGGACACATTTGTCTCAATCTCAAATGGTTGTTGTAGGTCTGGTAATATGAGCACTGGTGTAGAGAAGAGGCAATGCTTCAACTCGCCAAATGCATTTTTTTGGATTTTGGACAAAAAAAAATTATTTCGCTTCACCCTTGGTGACTTGACTTAAAATCCAAGTGATATGAGAGAACCCCAACACAAATCTGCGGTAGAAATTTGTAAGACCTAGAAAGTTGTGGAGCTTTATTAGAGTGGTTGGAGCTGGCCAATCCTGAATGACTTGTATCTTGGCTGGGTCCACATGCACACCATTCTCATCAATGATGTACCCCAGATATTGAACCTGGGTCATGCCAAAAGTGCATTTCTCCAAATTGGCACACAACTTGTGTTGTCATAGGGTTTGAAGGACCTGTTGAATATGGTGGATATTCTCTTCTCAACTCTGGATGAAGATCAAGATATCATCTAAATACACCACCATGAATGCATTGTTGAAGGGTCACAAGATGTCGTCCATCAATATCATGAAGGTTGCGGGGGCATTCGTCAACTTGAAAAGCATGACCAACCATTCGAAAAGGCGCTCCTTGGATTTGAAGTCAGTCTTCCACACATTAGAGGCAGTCTTCGATAGGAACCTGGTGACAACTAGACTTCACGTCAATCTTGCTGAAATATTTGTCCCCCTTGAGTTCGCGCAAAAAGTCGTCAATTCATGGCATTGGGAACCTATTTCGGATAGTGATCTTATTCAGCACCGATACTCAATACAGAGTCTCCAAGTCTCATCCTTCTTTTGTGCCAATATAATCAGGCTCCCACAGGGTAATAAGCTTGGCCTAATGTGCCATTTTTGCAACAGCTCCTGAATCTTCCTCCCGATCCCATCCTCCTCTAGAAAATAGCGTCAATAGATTGGTCCATTGAGTAGCAGCATGCCCGGGGTCAGATCGATAGAGTGCTTGACCTAATAGTGTAGAGGTGCCCCTACAGATGAGGAAAATTTGTCCCTATACTCTTCCAAAACCTTGTCCATCTAATGATGCTGTGTGGAGGAGCCCTGTCTAGAAGTTGTGGCCAAAACCTTATTCTTGCCCTAAGGGCGAATCATAAGGAAAACAAATTTAGTGGTCTAGGAAATGATCTTACTACATTTCTTTGCAGTGATCAAAGAGATGGCGATATGCGGGGCTACCTCCGATATCCACAAGTATGGTTGTCCTAATAATACATCACAAACTCCTAGAGGAGAAACATCACACAGTACCTCATTTTTGAAGGGCTTGATGTTGTAGGGAAGGCGACACTATTGGCTGACACAAAGTTCTCGTCCTTGGTGAAGCCAGCCGATGGTGTATGGTTTCGGATGTGTTGTCATTGGTAGGCCCAGCCACTTCATGACCTCTGCTAAAATGAGGATCTTTTGGCTCCCATTGTTGACAATGAACTGCAGCGGAGAACCTTTCACCCACATCTGAGAGTAGAAGTGACTTTCCCCATCCTCTATATCTTCAAGCTCATTCTTCTAGATTTTGGTGGTGGCCATAATGGAACTGGGCTCTGTGTCAATGATCTACTTCCCTTTGTCACTCCCCTTGTCGATTTCTGACTAAGAGTCAGAACCTATGTCTGATTCAGAAGCCTTCAGCTCAACCACCAGTGACTTCTTGGCCTGACACTCACTTGTGTTGTGAGTGGAGATTTTATGGAACTCACACCATTTCCCCGTGTCCTTCTTTGTCTTCATGGTGTTGTAATTTGCTTGTGGCTTTGGCAGGTTGTCCCGGGCTGCCTCGCTATGGATTTGGCATTTTCTCTATGGTTTGGGGGCGCCTTTTCCTTGCTTCAGATTCACAGATCCAAAGTCTCGCTTCTTCTATTTAAACTTATGACCAATCTTGACAGTGTATTGATATGTCATGTTGAGCGAGGAGGTGTCCAGGAACTCTGCCTCATCCTAGATGTACTTGTCTATACATCCATGGTACTTTAGTACCAAATGCCACTCAGAATCCTTGATACCCAACATAGTGCGGAGGATATGGAAAATGTTTGTGAACTTTGGTGCATCCTGGTCCCTTTCCTACTATATCATGGTCCACTTTATGTATTTATCTTCATAGATACCAACAAGGGAATATTGTTCCTTGATGGCACATCAAAAATAATCCCAATTGGGTGCGTCTGAAAAAAGTGAGGATTCCCTCTCGTCCTTTTGTTCACAGTAGGTTTCCCGCGAGTCCTTGAAATGTGGGGTGGCTTTCAGAAATGAAAAAGTAATCTTTTCCAGATTGGAAAAGTCATGAATTAAAAATATCTTTCCAATAGATTCAACCATTTATCTATGACATCTACACCTATTTGGCCCTCAAATATGGGAATATCGAAGTTAACTTGTACCTTAACAAGAGTGGTGCCTCCAAAGTGCCTGCTGGATGAAGATGTGTCACCTGTGGGTAGTCGTCGAAGGATCTGGGAAAATTTATCCATCATCGTGTTCCTCTATCACTCGAGGGCTTCCTCAAGAAATATTTTGAAAGGATCTCCTACCCCCTCATATTTCTTTTCTTCCACCATGGGAGGTCATCAGGGTTTTCGAGGTTGGTCTTGAAAAGGTTCAATCAGATCGAGCCCTAACTCCTTGTACCCTGACCTCATTGGGGACATGAAAAGAAAAACAAAGAAAGAGTAGTATGCTCTAATACCATTGATCTGAACTTAAACAAGAACACAACAAATTACATATATAACTATAAATACATAAATGCAGCAGAAATAACACTTCATTTCATTAATATCAGAATACTAAAATATGCTTACAAACAGAATGGAAATAAACTAGCTTGGACAAAGGTAGCTTATCTCTGAGAAGAGATGTGGAAGTTATATGTGTCTGGACTGTGTTACAATGAGGTTCCAAGGACTATTTATTATTAAGAAATAATGGAAAACCCTAAACATCAAAAAATCTAATCCTAGGAGATGAAGCGGAAAACTTATGGGCCCTGTTTGGGTAAATTGGTACATCAACTTCCCGGGGTCATAACTTTGGCATACGATCTCCATTTGGCTATCATAATACCTCATTTCAAATTTCTCAAATGGAGGCCAAAATAAAAAAGACATGTTGGCAAAGGAACTTTCACAGTCTCTTCAATTTCCCTAAAATCGTCGTTTAGGGCCTTAAAACAGCTCCAGAAATTCAGGACTTGAAAAACAACCAAAAATAGTAAATTGTGCTACAATCAAGGAAACTGAAAAACTAAAACAGACTGTGTTGGGTGTCCCATCGGAATAGGAGGGTGGCCACCAATATCCACCTGGATCAGTCCTCCCCCCTTAGAAACAATGGTCCCCATTGTGTTGAGTGCCTCCGTGAGATGGGGAAACTTCTGTTGAACCTGGTCCATGATGAGCCACTTTCCTTAATGTAGGAATTCGCCAGCTTTGACAACCTGATACAGTTGGATCTTCTGCTGGCAAGTTTTGTTGATATGTGTGTCCATGATCCAATCATTTGTGGCTTGTTCCATGTAGTATGGGTTTAGCTCTGTTGGTGTGATTTGTTCTGCAATATCAGATGTGTCCAGCAATTGTGGAAAGTATGGCCAAAGGCGGTCTACATTGAGCATTGGGTGCATACCAAGGAACAATGGAATGTTGAGCTTGAATGTATTGTCCCCTATAGCCTAGGTGATGGTGTATGGCCCATATCAGAGAGCGCGAAGATTGCGATGGATTCTAGCAAGGCATTCCTTCTGCAAATGAAACCAGACTTTGTCGCCCACATAGAACATGTACGACACCCAATGTTGATCATGGCGTTGCTTGTAATTAGCATTGGATCTTCCCAATATATCATCGACCTAATGGTAGATGTGTTGAATGCACTCAATGAAGTTGTTAGCCCTGTCGGCTTTGGACTGGACATCAGCCGTATCTACCTGAGTAGTTGCGAATGGTATGGCTACATCAATGGGACATAATGGCTGAAATATGAACCCTACCTGAAAGGGGTTGTGGCCGGTTGAGTTGTGGAGAGATCAATTGTAGTTGTGTTGGACATAAGGAAGCCTTTCATCCCATGTGTGTGGATGCTTCGAGTTGTACATGTGCAAGACGTGTGTGATAATCTTGTTGATGACTTCTATTTGGCCATCAATTTGGGGATGGAAAACCGTGGACTTAGTGAGTTTGGTATCCAGCATCGACCAGAGACTTGACCAAAATGCACTTAGTAATCTGTTATTCTGCTTAGAAACAATGGACTATGGGATCCCAAAGTGTACCCACACTCATTCAAAGAATACCTTAGTAGTAGCCTTTGCTATGATACTCTTTTTTCAGGCCACCATAATAGTCATCTTAGATAATTTGTCAATGACCACGAAAATGCATTCGTTTCCATGCTTATTAGAAGGAAGACCAAACATGTAATCCATGGAGATGGATTCCCAAGATCGACTAGCAGTAGGCATAGAAGTATATAGGCCTTGCTTCTTGATGGTTGGTTTGGCAATGGCACAGGAAGTGCATGATTTAATGTACCGCCCAACATCCCAACCAAGGTTTTACCAATAAAAATACTTCTGTAGAACTGGCACTATTTTCTCTACTCTGAAATGTCCACTAACTCGACTATAGTGCGCCTCCCAAATAATCTTGGAACACTCGCTTGAAATAACATAGATGTGTCCCAAGTGGCATAACACTGCATCATGGAGGTGAAATTTTGGAACTTGTTTACCTTCCAGGAGTGTCTGGTAGGTGCTGCTGAATTCTAGATCACTCTCATAAAGGTGCGGCCACCCTGAAGTCTTGTGCCCACAAGAGTTGAGCATAGTGATCAACACCATGAGTGGTAGTTAGTTGAGGTAGTCCGCAAAATTATTGGTGTTTCCCTTCTTGTACTTAATGTTCAAATGGAATTGTTGCAGCTATGTGGACCATTTAAGATGGTGATTGTTCTACAACTTCCCTTGTGTCTGTATGAACTACAGGGGTCGGTGGTCTATGTGGATGATCGTTTCCTTCCCCAGAATGTAATGCTTCCACTGACGACAGGCTTGCACAATGGAATACATCTCTTTTTTGTAAGTGGGATACTTTCAGACTGTGTCTGAAAGTGTCTCACTATGGTAAGCCATTGGATGCCCCTGTTGAGTTAGAACTTCACCAATAGCATAGTCAGAGATGTCTATCTCAATATCAAATGGTTGTTGTATGTTTGGTAATGTGAGCACTGGTGTAGATCAGAGGCAATGCTTCAACTCGGCAAATACCTTCTGTTGGGTTTTGGACCAAAAAAAACTTTGCTTTCACTCCGCCCTTGGTCACTTGATTTAAAGGAAAAGCGCTATGAGAGAACCCCAACATGAACCTACGGTAGAAATTGGCAAGACCCAGAAAGTTACGTAGCTCTGTTAGAGTGGTTGGTTGTCACAAGGTTTGAAGGACCATGTCGAATATGGTGGAGGTGCTCTTCCCAACTCTGGTTGAAGATCAAGATGTCATCTAAATACACCACCATGAATGCATTGGTGAAGGGTCACAGGATGTTGTCCATCAATCTCATGAAGGTTGCGGGGGCATACGTCAATCTTAAAGGCATGACCAACCATTCAAAAAGGTGCTCCTTGGATTTTAAGGCAGCCTTCCACACATCAAAGGGTTTGATAGGAATCTGGTGCTAACCGAACTTCAAGTCAATTTTGCTGAAATATTTGGCCCCCTTAAGCTGGTCCAAAATGTTTTCAATCCATGGGATTAGGTACCTATTCTAGATAGTGGTTTTGTTCAACGCCCAATAGTCAATACAAAGTCTCTAGGTCCCATCCTTCTTCTGTACGAATACAATCGAGCTAGCACAGGATGATGAGCTTGACCTGATGTGCCCTTTTTGCAGCAGCTCATGTATCTGCCTCTTGATCTCATCATTCTCTAGAACAGAATGTCAATAGATCAGTCCATTGGGTAGCGGTGCACCTGGAGTCAAATCGATGGAGTGCTTGACTTGACAGTGCTGAGGTACCCCTATAGGTGAGTTGAAAATGTCCCTATACTCCTCCACGACCTTTTCCATTTGTTGTTGCAGTGTGGAAGAGCCCTATCTGGAAGTTGTGGCCACAACCTTCTTCTTTCCCTAAGGGAAAATCATAAGGAAAACAAATTTTCTTGTCTGATAAATGACCTTACTGCATTGCTTTGTAGTGATCAAAGATATGGTGGTAGGGGGGCTACATCCGATATCATTCACAAATTATTTCCCAAAGTAATAATCACAGAGTGAGGTCTAGACTCATATACAGTATGTCACTTCCACTAGTATGGTTATCTTAATAATACATCACAAACTTCAAGAGGATAAACATCACACAATACCTCATCCATGAAGGGCTTGATGTTTTAGGGAAGGCGACATTGTTGGCCGATGCGGAGATCGCGTCCTTGGTGAAGCCACCCAATGGTGTACGACTACAAATGTGCTATTGCCAACAGGCCCAACCGATTCACGACCTCTACTGAAATCAACCCTTTTTGGCTCCCATAGTCGACAATGAACAACAGCACATAACTTTCACCCACTTTAGTACAACTCAAAATCCTTGATACACAACTTAGTGCGGAGGGTATAGAAAATATTTGTGAACTCCGACACATGTTGGTCCCTTCCCTCCCATAGCATGGTCCACTTTATGTATTTATATTCATAGCTACGGAAAGGGTAATATTGTTAATTGATGGCGTCTCGAAAAGAATCCCAAGTGGGTGTGGCTGAAAATAGTGAGGATTCCCTCTTGTCCTTTTGCTCATAGTAAGTTTTCCACTAGTCCTTGACATGTGGGGTGGCTTTGAGAAGTGCAAAAGTAGTCTTTTCCTGATTGGAAAATTCATGAACTGAAAAATATCCTTCCAATAGATTCAACCATTTATCTACGACATCTGCATCTATTTGTCCCTCAAACCTGGGAATATCGAAGTTAGGTTGTAGCTTAAACAGAGTGGCACTTCTAGATTGGTTGTTGGATGAAGATGTGTCACTTGTGGATAGCCGTCGAATGATCTCTGCAAAGTTATCCATCATTGTGTTCCTCTGTCACTTGAAGGCTTCCTCGAGAAATATTTTGAAAGGATCTCTTGCCCCCTCGTCTTTCTTTTCTTCCACCATGGGAGGTTGTTGGGGTTTGCGAGGCTGGTCTTGCAAAGGCTCAACCAGATCGAGCCCTAACTCCTTATACCTTGACCTCGTTGGGGACATGCAAAGAAAAATAGAGAAAGAGAAAACTGCTCTGATACCACTGATCTGAACTTAAACATGAACGTAACAAATTAAAGATATAACTAGAAATACATAAATGCAGTAGAAATTGTAGAATTTTGTAGACTTTTTCCTACAAATCAGCTAGCTTTGATACCATGTAGAACTTTTTCTACAAATTAGCTAGCTCTGATACCATGTAGAAATTTCCCACCTGTAGATCAACCTTGTAATGCAATGTACTAAAGCAAAACACTTGATCTACTTCTACAAACAATTTAGTGAAAGCTTAATCAACTATGAGCAACATCAATAAGAACAAAAATAACTGATAAGAAGGAATCAATCACACATAACACAAAAGAATTTACCTGGGGAAAGCACCTGCCTAAAACCCCATCTCTGTATTATCATACAAGTGGATATATATTCCGGATTACACAAAGCCTTAGCTCGGAAGCTATCCAGCTCTCAGTACAATCCCTTTACTGCTCATAAACAGTCAAAGGCTTCTCACAAACCTTCTCCTCTACCCTCCTGTTGATGCCTCGAAAATCGTTGCATCAACATCGGGGGATAACCACCCGGTCCAGACCTTAATACAGCTCCTTTTCCATTTGGGATGGTGGCTCCGACTAGATATAATGGGACCAGTTTCCCAGTAATAAATAAAAAGGGGATGGATGAGTGACTGATTTTCTAATAAGTGATAATGAATGGATGACTTAATCTAAAAGCGAAAATACAAATGACTATTCTATCCCAGGAAGCTTCTATTCTTAAGTGCAACGTTTGATGATCTCTGTTCATCAATAGGCATATAGATGACTCTATTCAATAAACATAGACATTCATTCATATAATAATTGTTTTGTTCAAATAGTTGAACAAAGTAATTTATAAAACATTGTTACACTTATCTTTTTATATTACTGATACATGTATGATTAGAAGAAATTCATGTTGTAAACATCCAATAGTGGAAAGTGTAAAGAATTGTGTTAAAACACATGCATATATTCAATAATAGCAAGAATGATCAAATAACAATTCACATAAAAAAGAATGAATTCAGACATAGATAGTAGTACCATATTAGCTGCAAATCATTCCCAACATCAATCGCTATTCGAATTCCTTCTTCTGACTCAGAAATACTTTTAAATAAAGGCAGTAGTGCACATCCACATTAAAGCTTCGTTATCAAAATTGGAATAATTGGCCCAGTCTTTATAAAAAATATATACCTGAAGTACAGTAGTGCAACTTTAGGTTTAAGTCATATACAAAAACTTACGACCCTTTCCAATGCATTGAAAGGGTCTATAAATACTTAATTAAACTAACTAACTACAAAATTAAAATGCTACTAAATTGGTACAACTTGATCTTGAATATCTCCCCCATAGCAATTTGGTAGTCGGCAGCATGATTCATCACTCTGACCGTTTGCCTTTCGACCTGAGTTGGCATATCGCTAGCATCGGTTCCACTTCTTGAGGGCGGCTGAGACGAGAATTGAGTTGAGCAGCATAGGTGGCATCATGTATATCGGGAATGATACACTCGATTGCATCTGTTAGGCACTTGAGGGTGGCTCTCTGGCTGTATGGTTTTACTAGGAACAACCAATAGGTGTCCCAAGTTAAATTGTTAATACCTGTGATCAATCTCCCATTCTTTTCCAGCTCTTGATAACATGATTGCTCCAATGTTTTAGCCGATAGTAATTTACCTGGTGTACACTGAGAGATCATATTAGATAAATAGAGAGTATCATTAATTAATTCAATCAAATTACTAGTGGATAATTTGCATCTAGAAACTGCTCTCTCTGCCTTCATCAATTGGGACTGCCACTCCATAAATAAAATTTCTTTATGGGATTCTAGGATTTTAGGCAAATTTGTTGCCTGTCCCTCATTAGTGTCCTGCCAATTAAGAAAATTTGTCAAGGTCTCATCAGCCTGCTCGAAGTCTTGTCTAGCATCGACTGATTTATCGATTATTGATGCTGTTATGTCACACAGGGGTTCAACTTGAGCAATTTTATGACACAATAATCTTATTTGTGTTACCAGTGCCTTATTAATCTGTAGTGCTTCTGCTCTGAAATCGGCAGGCTGCGGAAGATTCTTGAACTTCTCTATTTGACCTGATAATTGAGCAATTTGCTCATCTTTTGTCTTTACCATCTGTTCATTCATTGTTTTCAATTTTGCTAATGCCTCCGATAGTTCTTTCTGCTTTTGAATCGCACTCGAATTGATCCTCTATTTCTCTTCATGCAACTGCTTGTTCAATTGGTTATTTAACTGTTGCTGCATGGACAATTGTTGTTCTAATTGTTCTGCTTTCTATTGTGCCTCCAATAGCTGTGCTTGTAATGAAGCGATTACCTGGTCTTTTTCTTTTAACAAATTACTCACTTCCAATGCCTTGTCCATGGTGGCCGCCGAATAGGCTCCAGCATATTGGGACAATTTTGTTAGGTCATCAGAAGGATCAAACTCTTCCTTCCAAACTACGTTGGCTATCACTGTTTGTTCAGGGAACAGGGAAGGTTGATCAATCATTCTCCTTTTCCGCTGTCGCTTTACTACGGGCCTATGCTTTGGGCTGTAAAAGACATCCAATGGAGGCATATCCTCCACTTGCAAAATGATTTGATCCGAAGGATGTTGGGTTGTGTTATATTCTTTCCACGACTAACCTACGTAGTGAACCGGGGGGTTAGAGGGGGGGCGGAGCCCGCCCTTCGTTGCGGCGATTGCGCAGCGGGGGAGTCATGGGGGGGCGGTAGCCCCCCTTGTTGGCGAATTTTTTTTTTGGACCCTATATTAGGTTGGGCGAACCTACCTATGGTTTTTCGGTCCATGGTTTTGGACGCGATGGTTTTCAGTCCATGGTATTGGATGCTTCAACATGTATAAATATATATTGTAACATTGAAAGGAATATAATGAAAAATCAAGCTGGTAGTCCCAGTTTTGGGATCCAGGGGAAAATCTCTGTGTATATGTGTTTTATGTGTTATGCTCTCGCATTGTTTATTTTTCTGTGATTTAGAATTCGTATGCAAGTAATTTATGTACGGGATTAAAACCTACATTTCGTATCAGAGCTGTTTTGGCTTCAAGGGGACGCCTTTGTTGCTGAGGGGTTTCGCTCGGGCCTGTGGTAGACCCTGTTCAGTGGGAGATCTGTGAGATCGATTCTGGTGGTGAAAGAAGATGGCGAGCAACAGAAAGATAGAGATCGAGAAGTTCAATGGTCAGAGTTTTGAGTTGTGGAAACTCAATATGGAGGATCTGTTGGTGGATAAAGATCAGTGGATCACGGTAGATCCAGGTACTAAACCAACGGGAGTGATCGATGAAGAATGGAAGAAGTTGGAATGGAAGGCAAAGAGCACAATACGATTGTGTGTCTCAGATTCAGTATTGTTGAATGTATCAGGGGAAGCTACGGCGAAGGCTTTGTGGGACAAGTTAGGGACTTTGTACCAATCTAAGTCTCTGGTGAATAAACTGTTCCTGCGGAAAAAGCTGTATAACCTGAGGATGAAAGATGGAGACTCAGTGACAGAGCATCTGAACGCATTTAATACTGTGGTAAGTTAGTTAGCATCTGTTGATATTAAAATTTCAGATGAAGATAAGTGCATCAGTTTGTTGTGTTCTCTACCAGATTCATGGGATAGTTTGGTTATTGCAATAGGTAGCAATGCAACTGCTCTGCAGTTTGATGAAATAGTCTCAGCCTTGCTAACGGAGGAGATGAGACGAAAAAATATGGAGAGCCAGAATGGTGATGCTTTGTCTGTATGAGGATGGTCCCATAATAGAAACAAAAATAAGTCATCGAGTGGGAGATCTAAATCTCCAGGAAAACCTGTAAAGGTGGTGTGCTGGAAATGTGGAAAGGAAGGGCACTTCAAAAGGGACTGTAAATCTAAAGCTCTTGACAAAGGAAAGGGATCTGATGATGCTCCTTCTGCAGAGGTGAAAACCACCTCAGATGAAGGTGGGGATGTGTACTTGGCTTCTTCAAGTACACATGTAGATCATGAGGCATGGTTGATTGACTCAGGTGCATCCTTTCACTTCACTCCCCATAGAGAGTTGTTCTGCGAGTATGAGAAATACAATGGTGGTGATGTCTTCTTAGGAGATGATAGGAATGCTAGAATCATTGGTCGCGGAAAAGTAAAGTTGAAGTTGCAAGGTGGAAGGGTTAGAACACTTCCGGGTGTTCTGCATATTCCTGCATTGGCCAGAAATCTGATTTCTGTAAGCAAGTTGGATGATGCAGGTGTAAAAACAGTGTTCGAGAAGGATACCTGCAAGATGGTTCAGGGAGCACTGGTATTGATGCGGGGAGTTCGGACTGGAACTCTGTACAAGCTACAAGGTAGCACTGTTGTTGATGGGTGCAACAGTTCTGTGGTTCTTGAAAGTGGAGCTGAAAATCTAGTGGTCTCTGGAGAGAAGACCATGCTGTGGCATCAAAGGCTTGGACATATTGGAGAGAAGGGCCTTCGAATACTTCATGGTAAAGGTATGGTAGAAGGTATGAGTAATAGCTCTCTGGATTTTTATTTCTGTGAAAATTGTGTATATGGGAAGCATAATCGAGTGAGTTTCCCCTCTGGTGCTAAGAGGGCGAAACAGATATTAGAGCTTGTGCACAGTGATGTGTTTGGACCTGTGAAAGTTCCATCATTGGGTAAGTTTGTGTACTATGTATCATTTATAGATGACTTCTCAAGGAATACATGGATATATTTCCTTAAGAAGAAATCTGAAGTCTTTGACAGGTTTAAAGAATTTAAGGCTCTGGTGGAAAATCAGACAGAGAAGAAGATAAAGGTGCTGAGGATAGAATGGTGGAGAGTTTTGCAGCAAGGAATTTGAAGAATTCTGTAAGAAGTGTGGTATAGCACGGCAGAAGACTACTCCATATACACCTCAGCAAAATGGAGTCGCAGAAAGAATGAACAAGACGTTGATGGAAAGGGCAAGAAGCATGCTCAATGGTGCCGGGTTAGGACAGGAATTCTGGGCAGAGGCGGTGGATACTGCATGTTACTTGGTCAACAGGTCACCTTCATCAGCATTGGAGGATAAGACTCCACAAGAAGTATGGACTCGTAAGAAACCCTCTCTTTCACATCTGAGGGTATTTGGATGTGATGCATATGTACATGTTCCAAAGGAGAAACAAACCAAGTTGGATAGTAAATCTGAAAAGTTCATCTTTATTGGGTATAAGGATGGTTTAAAAGGTTATAAGCTTTGGAACCCAGTCACACGGAAGGTTGTGTACAGCCGAGATGTGGTGTTCAGAGAGGTAAAATATGTTATTAAACATGAAGTCAAACCAAAGGAACCTGAGAAGATAGAGTTTGAGCTAAAGGAGGAAGAATCAGACTCTGCAGTAGAGGAGGAATCAGAAGATGAAGAGCCACAAACTCCGGCTGTGAGAAGATCAGTTCGAGAAAGAAGGCAGCCAGAAAGGTATAGTCCTTCTTCTTTCTGTTCAAATTTTGCTTTGTCTATTGCTGATGATGATCCTAGAACTGTGAAGGAAGTAGTAGATTCAGAGGATGGAAAACTCTGGAAAGAGGCCATGGTTGATGAAATGGCATCTTTGCAGAAAAATGAGGATTGGGATCTGGTGGAGTTGCCGATTAGAAGGAAACCCATTGGCAGAAAATGGGTGTTCAAAAAGAAGACAAATGCAGAAGGGAAGGTGGAGAAATACAAAGCTCGGTTGGTAGCAAAAGGTTATTCCCAGGTGCCGGGAATTGATTTTGGTGATAGTTTTTCTCCTGTTGCCAAGGTAACTTCTATTAGGTTACTTTTATCTGTTGCTACTGCTTTTGATTTTGAGGTAGAACAGATGGATGTGAAGACAACATTTCTTCATGGGGATTTGGAAGAGGAAATCTACATGAAGAAACCTGAAGGCTTTGCGGTGAAGAGTAAGAAAGAATTGGTATGCAAGTTAAAGAAGTCTCTGTATGGGTTAAAACAGTCACCAAGGATGTGGTATCAGAAATTTGATACATTTATACGGGGACTTGGCTTCACCAGAAGCAAAGCAGATCACTGTGTGTATTTTAAATTAATTGGTGACCGTGTTATTTATCTGGTCTTGTATGTGGATGATATGTTGCTGGTTGGAAATGACAAAGAAATTATCCAGGATTTGAAGACCCAATTGTCCTCCAAATTCGACATGAAAGATCTTGGTGCTGCAAACTATATTTTGGGCATGGAAATTAAAAGAGATCGAGCAAAGAGGAAGCTCTGGTTAAACCAGAGGAAGTATGGTGAGACAATACTGCAGAGGTTTAATATGCATGATAGTAAACTGGTGAAGGTTCCTATTCCTGTAGGTGTGAGGTTATCTACTGAACAGTGTCCCAAGACACAAGAAGAGGAAGAGGACATGTCCCGTGTTCCATATGCGAGTGCAGTCGGTAGCCTGATGTACGAAATGGTCTGTACTCGACCAGACATTGCACATGTAGTGGGAGTATTGAGCAGGTTTATGTCAAAACTAGGGAAGGAGCACTGGACAGCAGTGAAGCGGGTTTTCAGGTATTTGTGTGGCACTAGTGATTATGGTTTGTGCTACCAAGGAAGACCAGGATTGGACAAAGTGTTGGATATTCATGGCTTTGTTGATGCAGACTGGGCTGGAGATATGGATCAGAGAAGATCTACAAGTGGGTATGTGTTTAACCTATTTGGAGGTGCAGTCAGTTGGATGAGTAAGAAACAATCTGTAGTGGCACTATCAACTACAGAGGCAGAATACATGGTAGCCACTCATGCAAGCAAGGAAGTAGTTTGGTTGTAGAGATTGTGTTCAAGTATGGGGTTAGTACAGGGAGCTATAAGAATAGATTGTGACAGCCAAAGTGCAATTTTATTGGCAAAGAACCCTGCTTATCATTCAAAGACAAAGCACATTGATGTTCAGTATCACTTTGGGAGGGATATGATAGAAGACAAAAAGGTTTTGCTGGTAAAGGTGGACATTTTGAAGAATACTGCAGATGGATTGACAAAATCTATGAGCTCTGAGAAGTTCTCTTGGTGTAGAGAAACAATGGGCATTTCAGGGCTGGAAAAATGACTAAGCTCTCTTGTGGCCCCCTGTGGAAAGAAAACAACAAGTGGGAGATTGTTGGGTTGTGTTATATTCTTTCCATGACTAACCTACGTAGTGAACTGGGGGGTTAGAGGGGGGGCGGAGCCCCCCCTTTGTTGCGCCGATTGCGCAGCGGGGGGGTCATAGGGGGGCGGCAGCCCCCCTTGTCCGAGGGGTTTGAGGGGGGCGGGTAGCCCCCCTTTATGGGGTCCGGGGTAGCGCCCCGAGAAATTTTTTTTTGGACCCTATATTAGGTTGGGCGAACCTACCTATGGTTTTTCGGTCCATGGTTTTGGACGTGATGGTTTTCGGTCCATGGTATTGGATGCTTCGGCATGTATAAATATGTATTGTAACATTGAAAGGAATATAATGAAAAATCAAGCTGGTAGTCCCGGTTTTGGGATCCAGGGGAAAATCTCTGTGTATATGTGTTTTATGTGTTATGCTCTTGCATTGTTTACTTTTCTGTGATTTAGAATTCGTATGCAGGTAATTTCTGTACGGGGTTAAAACCTACAAAGGATCTTTGGGAAGTATTTCTATGTCTGTAGTAGGGGGTAGACCGCTGGTTCCTTCGCTTGGAACCTCTTTTGATGATGTATCCTGTGTATCGGCCGCTTTGGATGTATCAACTTCTCTTGAGCTTTCTAGATTGCTTATGATTGAATCGAATTGCTGCCATTCCTGGAGCAACCTTGGGTCAATCTGGGTATCAACATTCACATCCTTGCTGCTCTGCTCCTGCTGCCTTCTCTGTTCCTATTCACATATTCTTTCCTATTCTTTCCTCTGCGCTTCCTCCTGTTCTTTCCTCTGTGCTTCCTCCTATTCTTTTCTCTGGAGTTCCTCCTACTCTCTTGTTTGGACTTCTTCAAAAATTTCTGATGTAGCAGGAGGTTCATTGGTAAGTCGTTGTTCAGGCTCGCTTGACTGTGTCATTGGGGCAGTGGCTAACAAATCTAGAGGCAGAGTTTGCAACCTCTGCTCTCTAAGTTTTTTAAATTCGACTAACCCGTCGTCGTGATATCTCATTTTAGCTAGCGCTTGAATCTGAAATAATGACTCGGCCCAGGAGAATAGGTCCTCAAACTCATCTTCTTGATGTTCAAATTTAGTGAGTTTTGCCTGTTCTAGTGCATTATAGACGACTTTGTTTGGATCAAATCGTCTGTTAGGAAGAGTGGCGAGATTTAGTGTATTTATCTTTTCTGCTTCTTTCTCTGCATGCTTGTAGTCATGCAGAGTGTAAACGCCACACCTTAGAGGAAAAGGAGGCCAAACTTGCTTCTTTTTATTCCTCAGAGTCTTTGTAACTCCTTCAGATGTAAGCTGATATGCTATTTCTCGAGCCAATAGTTTGTCGGGTATATACAAGGGGAGGACATGAGGCCTGGCATGACTGCCAAAAACTCTTACATATGTAAATTTCTCTTCTCCGAACCAGGTTCCTACGGCTGTCAAGTCAATCTGTGCTTGTGAGGAAATCTTAGGAGCAGGTTTGTTAAAAATTGCATAGTAAATGGGTAACATAAATCCATTGCAAACTTGATATAGGTGGTGTTTATAGTGGGCTTTCCACAACTTCTAGTGATATATATGAATGGGCATGGGTTCCTGTGGAGTCCATATCCACCCCAGCATAGGATATTCGGAGTTAAAACAGAGAGTATCTAAGATCTAGGCACTAAAGTAAAATGGAGGAATGAACACTTTAGTAATGCGGGATTTGTTTCTGAACTCAAGAATAGCTGTTGCTAACTTATCAGATAATATATTCCCCCAATCCATTATTTCGCTATTGCATGCTGCTTCCATTAAAGGAACCATCTCTATGGTGAAGTTTGAGGAATCATGCAATCCCAAAATCCTACACATCACTCCAGCATAACAATAAGGAGAACATAAGGAATCGACAGAGTACTTACCCGAGGACTCATGCTTGTGTTTCACTGGGTTTTGTCTCCATTCCCATATAGGTGTTGATTCAATCTCATTTTCATCTCTGAACTTCTCCAGAAACGCTTTGTTATACTTCTTCTCTGGCTTGGGCAAATGGTACATTTTTCTCAAATCATCGGGTTGAAATGAACCGAATACTCTCTCGTCGATAGTGCAAAATGTTTTGTTTGTAATTGGAATTTCCTCAACTGCCCATCTTAGCACATCTGTGTATGGAAGAATTTGCTCTCGAGCCGCTATCCGGTGTAGGTAAGAATCGGCCAAATCCTTTAGGGTTGCCTTGGACTTCCGGGTCGAGTCTGTTGTAGCTTGTACTGATGTTTCCTGAGGCTCTTTGGCCTCAACCAGATTATAGATGCTCTGCCAAGTAGTATTACCGAGACCAAGACATGTGGTGTCTGAGATTAATCCTTTTTTACTTGGTCCCGGATCAGCAATGTTTTGTCCTGTTACTGCGGAAGCTGAAGCTGCTCCAGATTTCTTAGACTTCTTCCCCATTTGGCCTAAATTTGCTGCTTCGGAGGAGATCTGCACAGGAGATAAAATGAACGTAATGTGGAAAATAGGTGGCGCAAACCAAATATGAAAGAGTTATATCAATCAATGAATAATGGAGGATTAACATAAGGTGGCCACGGATACAATCTCTGAAGATATTTTGGCATTACTGCTCCATTAATTGGCCGTTTAAACCTGTCAATAATTTAAATGCTCATCATATCGTTTATTGGCCGAATAACTCATTTAAGCGTGGCTTTGATGTTTTGGCGGTTGGGCGTAAGTAAATCACTATCGGGAAGAGAAAGGCTTTTAATAATAATTAAACATAATATACCCCAGCCTTACCAATCCTTTTTGAAAGTTGCGCTTAGCTTTATCGCAATCAGGGATCAGAGGAATGCTTAAGTTGTTATATTGGTGTCCTTTCGGAATCCCCGATCGCCGATAGCGATATCGCCAATTCGCATCGGGAGTTTTTAGAAGAGGGCTTTTAATTGCATATATGTTACATTCTCTGATCGCCGATAGCGATATCACATCGGAGCAAAGAGAGGGGCCTTTTGTTATGATTGCTTACCTTCCCGATATCCAATAGTTTTTCGCGCTTGTCGCATCGGGGAAAACCAATGGGTCTTTTGTTATGCATCCTTTGTTACTGCGATATGCGATCTTGCGATCGCTTTATCGCAATAATAAAGAATTATTCATTTTTTATTATAAGACCGATTATATATTGTCTCAAAAGGTTTTGTAATGTTTTATTTCTTTTCGGACCTTTGAGGAATGATAAGTTGATACCAATTTAATCTAAAAGGGACCCATTTCATATTATAATTTTGAAAGTAAAATTTTATGAAATGGGGGGTTGTTGTACAGCACAACACCTCTAAGCCTCCTATTTCCTTGTGCAGTTTCCTTGGGGTCTAGTGATGTCACGTGTGAATTAGCCTCTTCACACACTCACTAACCTCTGATCTAACTACACAAACCTGAAGGAGATAAATCCTCATCATGGATGAGCTTCCTTTATAGGAAAAATATTCATCCAACTGATAGTACATTGTCCCTTCTCTGATCTCAACTGGGTCTCTGTCTGAACTACCATGCATCAGTTATCCATGAGAGAATACTCAGTTATATGAAAATAACAGTTGTCACATGCATGCAAGCATTAACAAACTGTATCTCATTAATTTAACAACTTGTTAAATTAATCTAACTGAACTTGACTAAGTTAAACTAAGTCAATTGATCCTCTCAATATAGAACTCATCCTTAATTCCTCAATCAATGGAGCAAATCAAGGACACATTCCCCAATCAGTGGAGAAATTATTGCATGTTCTCACAAAGACTTCAAGTTTGATTTTCCTTAACTAATTAACTCATGGAGAATTAATTAATTAATATTCAAACTGTTGGTAAGACCAAATTTGAATTTTACTTCCTATTTTAGACCACGGACTGTCTAAAGATAGGAATCCAACTTGAACTGCTAAAATTAGAACTTCTATTTTTAGCACTTCCATTTTTCATTCCCTGTTGCTCAATCCAGCACTGATGCCCAAACTGTTATTTTTAGCAATGCTATTGTCAGCACTTCTATTTTTAGCAATTTCTTGTTGCCAATTTTCAACACTCCCTCTCAACAAGAAAGGCTTCCTCTTGAACCCGATCTTGTACCTTTGGAATGTTCTGCATTCAACACATCTACCAAGTGTGGTTGCTCCAGCAACTCTCGAAACAAAAAAAAACTCCCAATTGACCACTCTGTTGGGTTAGAAACATACTCTGATGTTGAAGCTCTACCTACTGCTGAAAAGTGATCCCTCTCTGATCTCTGCGCTACTGCAACATCTCCATGCATCTCTCACCATTGCACCCTTCTCTGTGCTACCCTTCACTATGCAACACACTTGGCCTCTCGCATTGTTATAGCCTGCATGCTCTGCGCTGTCATGGGATTCCCTGCACTGTAGCTCTCTCTGTCGCTCCATCCGTATCTGTCTCTACTCAATCAGTCAATTCTTGCTACTCCACATCGGGGCTCCCGTAGCAAGGTCTCATCAAAGAGGTTGGGTACCTCAAGGATCCTGCCCCTCTTCCTTGGGACGATCACTCCACATCGCGCCACCTCCTACCTGGAGGTATGGCTACATGTGATCCCTCTGCCCACCTGGATCGAATTTTCCCCCTACTGGAGGTCTCCGCATGAGTAGATGTCTCTACTCAATCTCCTCTCAGCTTCTCTAGTTGTGGTTGCTCCACAACCTCTTGAAGTTGCTGCACCAATCGTGGCTCCTCCACAATTGTCTGAGACTTCTTCTAGCACTACATGTTGAGAGGTAATTTACTCTCCCTCTCAACCACCAAGTATCTAACCTTTGCCTTGCTCCTCAATTCTTTGCATTTATCTTGTACCTCAAGTGCATACAAGTTCTTGGCTAGCACACCAATCTATTTCCACTTTCCCGCCGTCACGAAATTTTCTAGAAAAAGAGCTGATTTTAAATCAACAATATCTCCCTCATCCAAACTCTGATTCAGCCGATTTTTTTTTAATTTTGGGTATTTTTCTGAAAGGAATCCAAATTTTTTATTTATTTCTAAAAAATTTGTACATAAATTTTCAGATATGCTCTGCAACTCTCGGCCCAAAACTCAAAACTTTGAAATCTCCTCTCAGTATATTGTTCTCTCCTTGATCACCTATGCTCTGATACCATGTAGAATTTTGTAGAATTTTTCCTACAAATCAGCTAGCTTTGATACCATGTAGAACTTTTTCTACAAATTAGCTAGCTCTGATACCATGTAGAAATTTCCCACCTGTAGATCAACCTGGTAATGCAATGTACTAAAGAAAAACACTTGATCTACTTCTACAAACAATTTAGCGGAAGCTTAATCAACCATGAGCAACATCAATAAGAACACATATAACTGATAAGAAGGAATCAATCACACATAACATAGAAGAATTCACCCGGGGAAAGCACCTGCCTAAAACCCCATCTCTATATTATCATACAAGTGGATATATAGTCTGGATTACACAAAGCCTTAGCTCGGAAGCTATCCAACTCTCAGTACAATCCCTCTGCTACTCATAGACAGTAAAAATCTTCTCACAAACCTTCTCCTCTGCCCTCCAAGCCTCCTATTTCCTTGTGCAGTTTCCTTGGGGTCCAGTGATGTCACATGTGTGAATTGGCCTCTTCACACACTCACTAACCTCTGATCTAACTGCACAAACCTGAAGGAGATAAATCCTCATCATGGATGAGCTTCCTTTATAGGAAAAATATTCATCCAACTGATAGTACATTGTCCCTTCTCTGATCTCAACTGGGTCTCTGTCTGAATTGCCATGCATCAGTTATCCATGAGAGAATACTCAGTTATCTGAAAATAACAGTTGTCACATGCATGCAAGCATTAACAAATTGTATCTCATTAATTTAACAACTTGTTAAATTAATCTAACTGAACTTGACTAAGTTAAACTAAGTCAACTGATCCTCTCAATATAGAAATCATCCTTAATTCCTCAATCAGTGGAGCAAATCAAGGACACATTCCTCAATCAGTGGAGAAATTATTGCATGTTCTCACAAAGACTTCAAGTTTGATTTTCCTTAACTAATTAACTCATGGAGAATTAATTAATTAATATTCAAACTGCTGGTAAGACCAAATTCGAATTTTACTTCCTATTTTAGACCAGGGACTGTCTAAAAATAGGAATCCAACTTGAACTGCTAAAAATAGAACTTCTATTTTTAGCACTTCCATTTTTCATTCCATGTTGCCCAATCCAGGACTGATGCCCAAACTGCTATTTTTAGCAGTGCTATTTTTAGCACTTCTATTTTTAGCAATTTTTTGTTGCCAATTTTCCATAGAAATAACACTTCATTTCATTAATATTAGAATACTGAAGTATGCTTACAAACAAAATGAAAATAAACTAGCTCGGGCGATGATAGCTTATCTCTGAGAATATATGTGGTGGCTACATGCGTCTGAATTGTGTTACAATGAGGCTCCAAGGCCTATTTATTATTGAGAAATAATGGAAAACCTTAAACATACAAAAACCTAACCCTAGGAGATGAAGCACCAAAACTGTGGGTCCCATTTGGGTAAATTGGTACATCAATTTCGCAGGGTTGTAACTTTGGCATATGGTCTTCGCTTAGCTATCATAATACCTCGTTTCGAAGATCTCAAAGAGCAAACCAAATAAAAATAGCTTTCCTTGTTTGAGGACCTTTTTATTTTCTTTGTTTTCCCTAAAAACTTCGTTTAGGGCCTCAAAACGTCTCTGAAAGTTCAGGACCTGAAAAAATGCCAAAAATAGTAAAGTACGCTACAATTAAGGAAACTGAAAAACTGAAAGAGACAATGTTGGTTGTCCAAGTGGAGTAGGAGGGTGGGCACCAATACCCACTTGGATGAGTCCTCCCCCCTTAGGAAGCAATGATCCCCATTGCATGAGTTCCTCCATGAGATGGGGAAACTTCTGCTGAACTTGGTCCCTGATGAGCCACTTGCCTTGGTGCAGGATTTGGCCAACTTTGGCAACCCGATATAGTTGGATATTCTGTTGGCAAGTGTTCTTGATTTCTGTGTCCATGATCTGATCAGTTGTGGTCTCTTTCATGAAGTATGGGTTTAGCTCTGTTGGTGTGAGTTGTTCTACAATGTCACACGTTTCCAACAATTGTGGAAAGTATGGCCGAAGGCGGTCTAGATTGAAAAATGGGTGCAGACCAAGTAACAATGGAATGTTGAGCTTGAAGGCATTGTCCCCTACGGTATTGGTGATGGTGTATGGAAGATATCGGAGCAGGCGAAGCTTGCGGTGGGGTCTAGCGAGGCACTCCTTCTGCAAATGTAGCCAAACTTTAAGCCCACCTGGAACTTGTGTGGCACCTGATGTTGATCATGGTGCTGCTTGTACTTAGCATTGGATCTTCCCAATATATCATAGACCTAGTTGCGAATGTGTTGAATGGGCTCAATGAAACTGTTAGCCCTATCGACTTTGGATTAGACATGAGCTGAATTTCCCCGAGTAGCTGCAAATGGTATGGCTACATAAATGGGACATAATGGCTAAAAGCCCAGCCCTACCTGAAAGGGGATGTGGCCCATTGAGTTGTGGAGAGATTTTTGTAGCTATGTTAGACATAGGGAAGGCTTTCATCCCATGTGCGTAGATGCTTCGAGTTGTACATGCACAGGATGTGTATGATCATCCTGCTGACAACTTCTGTTTGGCCGTCAGTTTGGGGATGGAAAACTATGGACTTAGTGAGTTTTTTATCTAGCATCAACCAAAGACTTGACCAAAATGCACTTAGGAATATATTATCCCGATCAGAGATAATGGACTGTGGGATCCCAAAGTGTACCCACACTCACTCAAAGAGAGCTTAGCAATGGCCTCTGTTGTGATAATATTCTTACAGGCCTCCATAATAGCCACATTAGAGAATCTGTCGATGACCATGAAAACACATTCGTTGCCATGCTTAGTAGAAGGAAGGTTCGACATGTAATCCATGGAGATGGATTCCAAAGATCGACTTGGAGTAGGCATAGGAGTATATAGGCCTTGCTTCTTGATGGTTGGTTTGGCAATGTCGTAGGCAGTGCATGATTTAATGTACCTCCCAACATCTCGATGAAGGTTCAACCAATAAAAATACTTCTGCAATACTGCCACTATTTTCTCTACTCCGAATTGTCCATTGACCTAACTGTAGTGCGCCTCCCAAATCATCTGGGAATGCTCGCTTGAAGGAACACAAATGTCCTAGGGGCATAACAATGCATCCTAGAGGTGATAATTTGGAACTTTCTTACCTTTCAAGAGTGTCTGGTAGGTGCTTCCAAATTCTAGATCGCTCTCGTAAAGATGCAGCCACCTCGAAGCCTTGTGCCCATAGGAGTCGAGCACAGTGATCAACGACATGAGTGGTGGTCAGCTGAGGTAGTCTGCAACATTATTAGTGTTTCCCTACTTGTACTTAATCTTGAAATGGAATTTTTGCAGGTTTGTGGACCATTTAAGATGGAAATTGTTCTGCAACTTCCCTTATGTCTGTATGAATTGCAGGGGTCAATTGTCTGTGTGGATGACCGTTTCCTTCCCCATAATGTATTGCTTCCATTGACGACTAGATTGCACAATGGAATACATTTCTTTGTCGTAAGTGGGATACTTTGGCACTGTGTCTAAAAGTGTCTCACTATGGTAAGCCACTGGATTCCCCTGTTGAGTAAGAACAACACCAATAGCATAGTTGGAGGCGTCTTTCTCAATCTCAAATGGTTGTTGTAGGTGTGCTAATGTGAGCATTGCTGCAGAGCAGCGGGTATGATTCAACTCGGTAAATGCCTTCTTTTGGGTTTCAAACCAAAAAAACTTTGCTTTTTCTCCACCCTTGGTGACATGACTTAAAGGCCAAGTGATATGAGAGAACCCCAACACGAACCTACGGTAGAAATTGGCAGGACCCAAAACGATGCGGAACTCTGTTAGAGTCGTTGGTTGTCACAGGGTTTGAAGGACTTGTTGAATACGGTGGATTTTCTCTTCTCAACTCTGGTTGAAGATCAAGATGTCATCTAAATAAACTACCATGAATGGATTGGTGAAGGGTCACAAGATGTCATACATCAATCTCATGAAGGTTGTGGGGGTATTCTTCAACGTTAAAGGCATGACCAACCATTCGAAAAGGTTCTCCTTGGATTTGAAGGCAGTCTTCCACACATCAAAGGGCGTGATAGGAACCTGGTGATAACCGGACTTCAAGTCAATCTTGCTGAAATATTTGGCCCCCTTAAGCTGGTCCAAAAGGTCATCAATCCTTGGGATTGGGTACCTATTCCAGACAGTGATCTTATTCAACGTCCAACAGTTAATATAGATTCTTCAGGTCCCATCCTTCTTCTGTACCAATACAATCGGGCTAGCATAGGGTGATTAGCTTGGCCTGATGTGCCCTTTCTGCAACAGCTCCTGAATCTGCCTCTTGATCTCATTGTTCTCTAGAACAGAGTGTCGATAGATCGGTCCATTAGGTAGTGGTGCACCCTGAGTGAAATTGATGGATTGCTTGACTTGATAGTGTAGAGGTAACCCTGTAGGTGAGATGAAAATTTCCCTATACTCCTCCACGGCCTTGCCCATATGTTGTTTCTATGTGGAAGAGCCCTTCTTGGAAGTCGTGGCCACAACCTTATTCTTTCCGTGAAGGCAAATCATAAGGAAAACAAATTTCCTTATCTAAGAAATGATCTTATTGCATTTCTTTGCAGTGATCAAAGAGATGGCGATAGGCGGGTCTACCTCTGGTATCATGTTCAACTTATTAACCAAAGTAATAATCATAGAGAAAGGTCTAGACTCATATACAGCAAGTCACTTCCACAAGTATGGTTTTCCTAATAATACATCACAAACTTCAAGAGGAGAAACATCACATAGTACCTCATCCATGAAGGGCTTGATGTTGTAGGTAAGGCAACACTGCTAGTTGACGCAGAGATCTCGTCCTTGGTGAAGCCACTCGATGGTGTACTGATATGGATGTGTTGTCGTCGGTAGCCCCAACCACTTCATGACCTCTACTAAAATGAGGTTCTTTTGGTCGCGTTGTCGACAATGAACTGTAGCAGAGAACCTTTCACCTACATCTAAGAGTGGAAGAGGGATTCCCCCTCCTCTGGATCTTCAGGCTCATTCTTATAGATTTTGGTGGTAGCCACGGTGGTACTAGGTTCCACGTCAATGATGTGCTTCGCTTTGTCACTCCCCTTTTCAGGTTCTGACTCAGAGTCAGAACCTATGTCTAATTCAGAAGCCTTCAGCTTGACCACAAGTGACTGCTTGGCCTAACACTCACTTGTGTTGTGAGTGGAGATCTTATGGAACTCGCACCATTTCCTTGTGTCCTTCTTTGTCTTCGTGGTGTTGTTCTTTGCTTGTAGCTTTGACAGTTTGTCCTGGGCCGCCCCGCCTTGGCTTTGGCCTTTGATCTGTGGTTTTGAGGTGTCTTTTCCTTTCTTCATATTTGCAGATCCAAAGTCTCGCTTCTTCTATGTAAAATTTTTCTCAATCTTGACAATGTATCGGTATGTCATGCTGAGCGAGGAGATGTCCAGGAACTCCATCTCATCCTGGATGTGCTTGTGTAAAAAATTGCAATACTTGAATACCAAATGCCGCTCAAAATCCTTGATACCCAACTTAGTGTGGAGGGTATGGAAAATATTTGTGAACTCTGGCACATCTTGGTCCCTTTCCTGCAGTAGTGTGGTCCACTTTATGTATTTATCTTCATAGCTCTTGACAGGTTACTATTGTTCCTTGATGGCATCTTGGAAAGAATCCCAAGTGGGTGCCACTGAAAACAGTGAGGATTCCCTCTCGTCCTTTTGTTCGTAGTAGGTTTCCCACCAGTCCTTGACGTGTGGGGTGGCTTTGAGAAGTGAAAAAGTAATCTTTTCCTGATTGGAAAAGTCATGAACTGAAAAATATCCTTCCAATAGATTCAACCATTCATCTACGACGTCTACATAAATTTGGCCCTCAACTATGAGAATATCAAAGTTAACTGGTACCTTAAAAGGAGTGGCACCTCCAGAGTGGCTTCTTAATGAAGATGCATTGCCTATGGGTAGTCGTCGAAGGATCTAGGCAAAGTTATCCATCATCACGTTTCATTGTCGCTCGAGGGGTTCCTCGAGAAATATTTTGAAAGGATCTCCCACCCCCTTGTCTTTCTTTTCTTTTGCAATGGGAGGCCATCGTGGTTTGTGAGGCTGGTCTTGCAAAGGTTCAACCAGATCAAGCCCTAACTCCTTATACCCTGACCATGTTGGGGACATGCAAAGAAAAATAGAGAAAGATCAGACCACTCTGATACCACTGATCTGAACTTAAACAAGAACACAACAAAGCACAGATATAACCACAAATACAAAAATGCAACATAAATAACACTTCATTTCATTAATATCATAATACTGAAATATGCTTACAAATAGTATGGAAATAAAATAGCTCGGGCTATGGTAGCTTATCTATGAGAAGAGATGAGGCTCAAAGGCCTATTTATTATTGAGAAATAATGGAAAACCCTAAACATCCAAAAACCTAATAAATATATTAATTTGCGTATTTTTCGATCTCTCCTTTTTCCCTAAAAATGTCACTTGGGGCCTCAAAATGACTTCGGAAGTTCAGGACCTGAAAAGTGCCAAAAATAGTAAACTGTGCTACAACTAAGGAAATTGAAAATCTAAAAGAGATAGTGTTCGGTGTCCAACTGGAATAGAAGGATGGACACCAATATCCACCTGGATCAATCCTCGTCACTTAGGAATAAATGGTCCCCATTGAGTTGAGTGCCTCCATGAGATGGGGAAACTTCTCTTGAACTTGGTCCCTGATGAGCCGCATGCCTTGGTTCAGGAGTTGACCAACTTTGATAACCTTATACAGTTGGATCTTCTGTTGGTGAGTGTTCTTGATCTGTGTGTCCATGAACTGATCAGTTGTGGCCTATTCCATGCAGACTGGGTTTAGCTTTGTTGATGTGAGTTGTTCTACAATGTCAGATGTGTCCAGCAATGGTGGAAAGTATGGTCGAAGGTTGTCTATGTTGAACACTAGGTGCAGACCAAGGAATAATGGAATGTTGAGCTTGAAGGAATTGTCCCTACAACCTTGGTTTTCATGTATGGCACATATCGAAGCGGGCAAATATTGCAATGGCATGCAGTGAGGCATTCCTTCTGCAAATGTAGCCAGACTTTGTCGCCCACCTGTAACTTGTACAGCACTTGATGCTGATCATGGTGATGCTTGTAGTTAGCATTGGATCTGTCCAATATAACATGGACCTCTTTGCAAACGAGCTAAATGCACTAAATGAAGTTGTTAGCCCTTCCGGATTTGGACTAGACATGAGCCGAATCTTCCTGAGTAGCTGTAAATGGTATGGCTATACCAATGGGAGATAATGGTTGAAATTCCATCCCTACCTAAAATTGGTTGTGGCCCATTGAGTTGTGGAGAGCTCTGTTGTATATATGTTGGAGATAGGGAAGGATTTCATCCCATGTGCGTGGATGCTTCGATTTGTACATGCGTAGGATGTGTATGATCATATTTTTGACAAGTTCTGTTTGGCCATCAGTTTGGGGATGGAAAGTCCTGGACTTAGTGAATTTGGTATCTATTGTATTATTTTTTGGTTTTGTAAGTTAAAATAAATTAGTCCAAAAAATGAAAATACTTTTCAAAAAAAATGTTAAGCTAGGATATGGACAAAAAGAATATTGAATAAAAATGTTAGGAAATATTTTGATAAATATGTCCATATCAAAGAAAATGTTAGAATAGATTCCCTCAAAAATGAAGGAAAAAATAAAATGTTAGGTTAGAGAGAAAAGCAAAAAGCAATAAACTCTGAAAGCGTTGCCAATCTAAATGCCACTACTTTTACTCTAATTCACTTTTGAAAATAATAGTTGTGTGCAGTTTGTTTAGATGCCACACTAGTTTATTTAATCCAATTATACAATTTAATCATAATTGGATTTGTTTTAAATTGATTGTAATAGGTAGAAAATAAAATTGGCTCAACAGTTTAATCTGAGCCAATGGAGAGAATAACATATAGAGGTAGATTATTCATGAAAAGAAATATTGGGTTGCTATCTTAAATGCACCCAACTAAGTGAAGAAAAAATTTCAGGGTAAGTAAAGGGTAGGTAGAAGAAAGGTTGCAGAAGTACAAGGTTGGTGAAGCATAAGCACATTTATCATGCTTGATCCAATGTTTCAGTGTGGAGGAGTAGTTATGAAAGTGAAAATATGTTCACTAGCTTATTTGATTAACTTCCCCTCATTTCATTTCATCCCCCACTACATACTTACTAATTTCCCCATTATCCCATTATTTCTTAAGAAAATACCCTTTTCCCTTCATTTTCACCCTTGCCCTTTGGTTTCACACATTTTCCTAGAAAATTACCCTCCAAACTCATTCCCCTACCCAAAAACCCCTTTTTCCTAGTGTGAAACCCTTTCCCCTTGAAAAAATCACTTTCCCCTTATTAATTTCCCTATTTTTCCTAAAAAACCCATAAATACCCCTTATCCTAACTTTTATTCCCCCCTCCGCTTTATTTAATTAAACTCCACAATTCACATTTTCCCAATATAAAACCTTTTAACCCACCCCCTTAGTGTGGTTAACAAACCTCGCCGCATTTAACCCTGGTCCCACTTTAATAAACCCATTATACTTTTAACCTGCACTATATTCATTAATTAATTACAGCTAAGTGTAATTATCCCCTCGGCCCCGCTAATATCCACTCAATTTCCCTCCATGCAGCTTCACACGTGATAGTCATTAGATATTTCACCCTCAGATCTAACAACCCACATCCATATCGCGCGTTCCCGATGTCCAATAGTTAAAAACCCGAGAGCACGCGAGATTTTTGGTTTTGCTCAGGCCCCTTTCGGTTACATGGCAGCTTTAGGTTAACTCGCATGCTCTCATAAAAAAACCACCCGGCGACCAAAAGTAGTGCGATGAACCTTAATACCGCCTCCCCACGTAGGCCGAAACCATCACTGTTCATTTATCGATTTCTGCGCCAAATTTTAAACGTTACCCATTTAAACGCTGAAGACCCTCATTTTCACTCTTTTCGCTCTTTTTTTCACTAAAGGCTACCTAACCCTTCTTACGCCACCCTGAACCTCTGCAACCCAATTTGACCTTCGATTACCTTCCAAACATTGCCACGACTCCGTCCACAGACCTCTTAGCTCAAATAAAGCCATTTATCGCCTCCCTGCCAACTTGTGTTTTATTAACCATTGGTTTACTTTTGCAAGTGATCATATAAGACCTGGACAAACAGTGTTTATACTAGTTAAAAACCTGTTTGTTCCAGATTCTCAAGAAATGAATTCAAATGATTTTCCTTAACAAAAGATTCCAAGCAGCAAAGCAAAAAGGAGTCATTTACACAGGAGGAAACAATTTACACAGTAAATGTTAAAACAAACAATTTACACAATAAAACACTAAACAGAGGAGACAGATACAGAAATACAGTTAAAAGACAATAGATGAAAGTGTATCAGATGAAAGGTCATAAGTCAATATGACATCCAATGTGAAAATCAAACGACATTCAGCTTTTGGAGGAACAGTCAGCCAACTTCAACAATTTTAAGTTATTTCCAGTGATAGTCACCAACAACACAACATCAAAATAGTGCCAGATCAACTAGCAATCTTTATTTTGATTCTATAATAATCTATTTTTTGTAAAAATAGTTTAGGATATTTTCTTAGTTCTACTATTGTATAAATAACTCTCTTCATGAGTTATTAAAGGGTTGCACCCTTGATGAATCATTTCTAAACATTTGATGTACTTGACTTTTCTGGATCCTTAATACAAAGCAAAGGATTCTGAATTCTGTTTTACACAGTTTGTGTTTCCTATAAGTTTTTCCAGTATTACTCATTATGTTTTTCTTCATATTCTTATGTCTTACAGAGATAACTAGGTAGGAATAATTGTGTTTCAATCTATTCCTATAAGCTTCTGAAGTGATAATCTATAAAGAGAATGAATTAATGGACTGTCTGTTTAATTAATTCCCTCTGAATCAATAAATCATCGACATCTTTTGTAAGCTTAAGCATATTCTCTTAAACCTTCTAAACATCATTTAGAGGTTTTCATACTTATGGTTATTTAATTTTCAGTTTTAAAATTATGATAATCATATTGTTTCTTTGTTTCTGCACACCACCATACAAGCTATATCACTGTGTGAAATTTTATAGCATCCCTCTGCTTTGGTATTAATATTATTCACAAGGTTAGGCATTATAGTGTTACATCTGTTTCATTCATTGGTCCTCCAAATTAAAACAAAACCCCCAAAACAATTATCTTAGATATTCTGGCATGATAGCTGACAATTATCATCTCAGAGGTACAACATCAATCTGGCGTCATTGTCGGGGATTCAAATTTCATTAAGTTTTCCTAGGGCAACGATATTCATTCTATTCCTTTAAGGTGATTAAAGGTCTAGAAAGGTTAAAATCCTTCACCTGGCGACTCCACTAGCCCAAACTGTCACCTTTTAAGCACACCAGATCTCATTCGGAATCCGACTTAGTTAATCCTCTGTTAGATCTTGAAAAAATTCTGAGAAAATCCCGTTCTAAAATAAGACATCAACCATATTATTCTTCCTCTTCAGCCTTGCAGTATGAAGATTTAGTATCATTTGATCCTTTTAGTAATATTCCATCCGATCCTGATTGGACACAAATGCCTCCTAGGGTTTCTGAGCTATTAAATATGGTAGTTGATTTAGATTCAACTTTCCTCATTCATTCTTTTGAAACGCATCAAGAACCCCCTCTACCACCAGGATCACCTAAAATTCAGTCCGACTTGGGTGTCCGTTTACCTTAATTCAGACCCACAGATTTCATATCCCCTACCACCCATTTGTTTCCTTCCACTTCTGAATGACCAGAAGCTTCTATTTCTGAACAACCTGAAGAGACCCTCTCTATATATTCAAATCCACTCTTTGAAACAAAAGAGGGTATTCATTCATAGGTCCCAAATTTAGTTCTCAAGACTCCTTTAAATTTATTCAGGAGATACCCTCCTTCTTCACCTCCACATAGTCACACACCCCCTCAATCACCTTCTTCTACCTCTCCTTCATCTTCTTCTTCTTCATCCACACAAACACCTCACACACCACCTTCTAATATGGCATTCGAACCTATTGCATAGGCTAGATATGCATCCTTAGTCTTACCTGCTAACCTCGATGCATTCGCAGCTGAGTACTTGAAATACCTTCCCAGGTATAATGGAGAAACTGGTCCCTCAACTAAGGACCATCTTCAAGCTTTTCTAGACTTTGTAGACAACAAGAATATCGAACAAGAAAATGTTTACATGAGATTGTTTGTATAATCACTTGAAGGAAATGTAAGAATCTGGTTTAGGCAGTTACTTGTAAATTCCATTAGAAATTGGGAAGATCTTACAAACATATTTAAAAATCAATGGGGTATAAAGAAATATCCTCTTTACTTTCTAACTGAGTTTGAAGAACTTAACAGAAGCTTTGGTGAACCTATATCAGATTTTATCAAAAGGTTCAATAAACTTTATCATAAGGTGCCCCCTGATTGTAAACCCCCTGTAACAACAACTAAGTTTAGGTTTTCTAAATCCTTTGACGATGATTTTGTTGTAATGCTAAGAGAGAGAACTTCAAGAACTCATGAATATATGCAAACAAATGATATAGAGGTGGAATCAAATAGAGCTGCTTCAACTTCCTTGAAAGCTAAAGAGGAAAAGGCCAAAGAAAACTCAAATCTATTCAAGAGGCCTCTAGTTCCTCTAGTTCTTCTAAGACTAAAACAAAAGATTCTAAAATAGATGAAATAACTTCTCTTCTTAGAAATCTATCTAATAGAATTTCCAAGATTGAGACTCAACCTAGGATATTTCAACAAATAGTTACTATACCCCAAAATCAAAATCAAGGTCAGTATAAAAGAAATCCACATATACAAATTCTTCAGGGACCTAGTAATGATTAGTAGGTTCCCACTCCTTTACTAATAGATGACCAGCAACTTGATGAAGATACTATGACTGTTACTGAAGATATCAATAACATGGATACTTCTTCTAATCAAATAGTTATTATTCCTCTCTCACAACAAAATCAGGTTCAAGAAGATCAAGAATCCTCACAGGTTTCTAAATACCATGCTTTCTCTGAATTTTTAATTGTAGAATTGAACAAGAGATATGATCTTAGGCCTAGACCCGGCCCTAGAAGACCTCCTAAGGAGACTCCAATAATTGAACCTCGTACCAAAGTTGTTGAAACTCAAACAAATGTTATTCAACCATTAAATCAGTCAATAGACACTGCTCAAAATGATAAAAATGCTTTGACTAAATTTAATGTTGAAAAAGAGTTAGAAAGATTTAAAATCCCAATTCCACTTTTAGAACTTTCCAAAAACCCTGGGTATAAAAATCAAGTCTCCAAATGGATACAAAACACCTCGGTTGATGTTGAAACTGATATCATTAGTCTGCAAGATGAAAAACCAGTAGTTGTCTTTGGTCGTAGCTCAGATATGATAGATGAAATAATGCCTCATTTCTATGTAACTCTTAAGACAAATGATTCCATGTTATTCTTGATTCTAAAGCATCATATAACCTCATGCCAAAAACTATCATGGACCATTTGAAACTTGGCATAACTAGATCCTATCATGACTTGTACACATTTGATTCTAAAAGGGTGCCCTACTTAGGATTGATTAAGGATTTAGCAGCCACCCTTTCCCAAATTCCAATGAAAAGTGTAGTGCTTGATATAGTTATCACAGATATTCCTCCCAAATTTGGAATGCTCCTTTCTAGGTCTTGTTGTGCCAAATTAGGGGGAACACTTCAGATGGATATGTCTTATGCCACTATTCCAGTTTATGGGGGAGAACAACTAAGGTTATATAGAGAGGTAATATTTGTGCACATTGTTTGCAAAATAGACCAGCCAAGGAACCATCCCGTTTATGCAATTGATCAGGATTTTTGTTGCTTTCAACTCTCTTCAAACCAAATACATGAAACTCAAGTTAAAATAGAAGATGTAATTGAAAGTCCTGTACCAAATCAAACTGATGTATGGAAACTATTCTTTGATGGTTCTTGTACAAAAGATGGAGTAGGAGCTGGGGTAGTTTTAGTTTCACCAAAAAAAGAAAATATCACCAAATCATGCAAACTCGACTTCGAAGTTACAAATAATGTGGCTGAATATGAAGCTTTCCTTTTGGGATTGCAATTATCCAAAAGCTTAAAGGTTCAAAACTTAAGTGTTTTTACTGATTCAAAACTTATTGTCAAATAAGTGAGAAATATTTGCCAGACTAAGCATCCTAGACTTAGGTCTTATCGAAATGAAGTTTGGGATTCAGTCGAAAACTTCTTTGATGCTTTTAATTTGACTTATATTCCAAGAAATTAGAATATTCATGCAGATGCCTTAGCTGTTTCTGCTAGTTCATTTAAAATTCCTGATCAGACCGATGTACTCTAACAAATACAAGTCAAGTACAGACCATCCATCCCAGAAAATCTAAAACACTAGCAGATATTTGAAGATGATGAACATTTGAAATCTTTTGTTGAGATTGCAACAAGATGATGGAGCTTAGTGAAAAGAGTCGCCTTCACTAAGTGGGCCCGCAGGCTATTTTTGGCGCAAGTCTATTTTTAGACTATGTCTATTTTTAGACATATGGATCATGTCTATGGATTGCAGGTTGTTGTTTATGGATGATTGATCAAGTTGGGAAAAAATAGATGGACTTCTATTTTTGATGAAAGTGTGAGTGATCACAGTGTGAGTGATCAAAGTCTATTTTTAGACTGGCTGTCAAAAATAGAAAAGTCAAATATTATTATCTCACAATAATATTTGGACTATAAACTTAATCTTATTCTCTTGGAGCACTTCAGTTTGAGCTACAGAGGTGGCACATGCAGCTGTCAGAAGGAAATACGCTTTTCTTATGAGTCAGTTGAGTTGTTGCATGCATGACTTCAATTAGAACTCAATCAGTTGAGTTTGGTGGAGTTGATTGTGGAGTTGATGGAGTTGTGTTCAGTTTAGCTTTGTTAAACTGGTTGTATTTAGTCTAACTGGCAAATAGACTAGAGATGAGTTGGGTGAATTAGTTATTAATTAATTCACAAGTTATTAACTCATAATACAACTAATGAATACATCAGTTAACTCAGTTGCATGTCAGTGCATGTTCAGTTCAACAGGGACAGGTGGTAGAGAATCAGATTGCTATCAGTTGTGACTATAGTTGTGCACCAGATCTTGCACAATCAAGGGATTGAGTATGCCAATGAGTTTGCCCACGTATTTTCCCACATTATAGCTTGTGCTCACGTCCAACAAAGTGTGAGTGACTATTTTGCAGGTGAAAAACGAGTTTGGTAAGCCATTCTCATCAGTTCTTGAGCAGGTATTGAGCAGTGGAGGCAGGAAAGCAGTGGAAGAGATTTGGAGATCAGATCTGAGCTGTATTGTGTGTAACAGAGGTGGAGATACTTGTGAGAAGTATTATATTGTGTAATGTTACATGACTCAATCATTAATATATAGATAGTTGGGGTTTTTAGCGAGATGCTTTCCCCGGGATACATACTGTGTTAATGTGTGAATGCTCTTGATGTTTTATTGTTATTGATGCTGCTATATTGATGATCAACATAGAGGAGCTTATGTATTGTGTATGTATTCCGCAATAGTACATGATCAGGATAATCTCTGTTGAATATGTGTTAAATTATTCAAAATTTCTACATGGTATCAGAGCTGTTGATCATCAGATCTACTATTCAGGAAGTGTCTACATTCTATTTCTTCAGGCAGAGTCTGTAATCGGGCCAGGTAGCCTGTGGATTCATCCTTCCTTTGGAAGGTGAGATATCCGGTGAATGCCCATACAGTCAATCTCTGTACGAGAAATATTGTGTTCTCACGAATCTTAGATCCGAGGCGGTTGAGTTGGTTGCTGGTGGAATTCGAATTTGCAGCAGTGTTTTCTTGGTGACAACGCAGCAATGTCTTTCAACGGATTGCGATTGGAGTATGCTCTTGAGGGCAGCTCAAACTATATTGCATGGAAGGACAGGATGGAGGTAGTATTGGATGATAACGGGCTGAAGGAGTTCATAGATACGGATATCCCAAAGCCTACTGATGCTGCTGAGGCGGAAGTTTGGCAAAAGAAGACCGCAAAATGTCGAAGGATTCTGTTGGAGGGCGTGAAGGATCACATTGTGTCCAGCCTCCATGGAAAGGCTACTCCATATTTGATGTGGAAATCATTAACAGAATTATTCCAAAGCAAGAGCGATCAGAGGAAGCTGGCACTCAAAGATAAACTCAGAAACATCAAATGCGAGAAGGGTGACAGTATTCCCAAGTATCTCACGAAGTTCACTCAGTGTCGAGATGAGCTGGGAAGTGTGGGGGTTACTGTCGATGATGAGGACTTGGTGAGCTTGGCTCTCCTTGGTCTTCCGAAGAGTTGGCATTCCTATCAGGACTCTGTCAATGGTCGGGAGAAGTTGCCAGGATGGGAAAGACTATGGTCAGATCTTGTGCAGGAGGAGATCAGGCGGAGTACCAGGGACGGATCTTCGTCAAAGGGAGCTGATGAAGAGAATTGTGCTTTGGCTGCCAAAGCAAAGAAAGGGAAGAGCAAGAAAGCTTCTCAGTCTGGTGCGAAAGGCAAGAAGCAGGATATGTCCAAGGTGAAGTGTTTTCACTGTCACCAGCACGGACACTATGCCACAAATTGTCCGCAGAAGAAGAAGAACAAGCAAGCTGCTGGATCTACAGGGGGAGAGGCCTTAGCTTCTCAGTTTGAGCTTGATTTTTCATTGATCGCATGCTTGGTTTCAAGTGTGATGGGATCAGTGTGGTTCTTGGACAGTGGTGCGTATTTTCACATGACGGGAGATAGAGATTTGTTCTCTGATCTGGAGGACAAGGATCTTGGAGTGCACATCGAGATGGGCGATGATGGTAGATACAGTGTGACCGGTATCGGTACCATTTCCTTTGAGAGGGAGTCTGGTAAACTCTTTGTATTGAAGGAAGTCATGCATGTTCCAAGATTGAAGAAGAATCTCATCTCAGTGGCGATGTTAGAAGACAAGGGGTATGATGTTGTTTTCAGTGAGGGAAAGGCCTTCCTGCGCAGCAAGACAACTGGTGAGACCCGGAAGATAGGGGTTCGAGTGAGGAACCTTTATCAGTTGCATGTAGATGGATGAGCAGCAATGGCAGGCAAGGCAGAAGGATTGGTGAGCCGGGATGATGGCAAGTTGTGGCACAGGAGATTGGGTCACCTTCACCATGGAGCCTTGAAGATACTGCAACATATCACTACAGGGCTTCCTAAAGGCACACTTGCGCAGTCAGATCAGTGCAAGGGGTGTACTTTGGGGAAGTTTGTGAAAGCCACCTTTCACGAGAAGGATAGTCGCGCCACGATGATCCTTGAGAGAATTCACACAGACGTGTGTCGACCTTTCTCAGTTGCTTCGACAGCAAAACACAGGTATTATGTGATTTTTGTTGATGATTTCTCTCGTAAGTGCTGGATCTTCTTCATGCAGAAGAAGAGCGAGACATATTCAAAGTTCTGTGAATTCAAAGCACTAGTCAAGAAGGAGTCGGGGAAGAAGGTGAAGGCTCTTAGGAGCGATAATGGTGGTGAATACATCTCGGACGAGTTCAAGGATTTCTGCAAGACAGAAGGGATTCGTAGAGAGCTCATAGCTCCCCATAAACCACAGCAGAACAGGGTAGCTGAGCGGAAGAACAGAACGATTGTGGGTGCTGCACGGGCAATGTTGCATGATCAGGGCCTACCCCTTAACTTGTGGGCGGAGATGCAATACAGCAGTTTATGTGCAGAACCGTTGTCCTCATAGGATACTTGGCATGATTACACCCGAGGAGGCTTATTCTGGTAAGAAGCCTGATCTTTCTCATTTGAGGAATTTTGGTGCTAACGTTTACATGCATGTGATGAAGGATGCCAGAAAGAAGTTGGAGCCGACCGCAGAGGTTGGGATATTTGTGGGGTACACTGATACGCCCCACAACTATCGTGTGTATTTGCCAGACAGTGATAAAACTGTTGTGCGACGGGATATAAAATTTCAGGAGGAGAAAGCCATGAAGTGTTCGCTTGAGAGGGAGCTACACTTGCATGCAGATGAGGAGCTATTAGTTCCTAAGGATGAGCTTCAAGACGTGGATCAGCCACAGGACGAGGTTCATGGAGTGGAAGAGACCACTCATGCAGCGCCAACCATCAGAGGGCGAAAGCGCTTGACAGAAGCTGAGCGACTGGCTCAAGATGCAGAGAAAGTTGTAGGACCACCTACAGCCCAACGCAGGCAGAGACAGTCACCTGATCGGTACACTGGATACATGGCTCTTATGAGAAAGTGTGTTGTGACTGAGCCATCCTCTTTCGAGGAAGCTGTGGAGGATCCCGCATGGGTAGACGCCATGGTGGAACAGTATGATTCTATTGTCAGAAACAGTGCATGGGAGATTGTTCCTAGACCGGAAGGGAAATCAGTGGTGGGTTCGAGATGGATCTACAAAGTTAAGCAGGCAGCTGACGGGAGTGTGGAGAAGTACAAGGAAATATTTTTTGCCCGAGGCTTTTCACAGATTGAGGGGATCGATTATGAGGAGACCTTTGCACCTGTCGCAAGGTATTCTTCCATACGGACGATTCTTGCTCTCTCAGCGTAGATGGGATGGCACATTCATCAGATGGATGTGAAGACTGCGTTCCTCAATGGAGTCATTGAGGAGGAGGTGTACATTGAGCAACCCGAAGGCTTTGAAGTCTTCAGCAGCGAGTCGCATGTGTGCAGGCTCAAGAGAGCGCTGTATGGGTTGAAGCAAGCACCACGTGCTTGGTACACACGGATAGACAGCTATTTCACAGGACTTGGATTCTCCAAGAGCGAGGCGGATCCGAACCTATACCAGATTGTGGTGGAGGGTAAGTTGCTTATCATTGTACTGTATGTTGATGATTTGATTCTAACGAGTGATGAGCTGTTGATACTGTCATGCAAGAAGGATCTTGCTACAGAGTTTGAGATGAAGGATTTGGGCCTCCTTCACTATTTCCTGGGATTGGAAATATGGCAGCGCAGTGGTGGACTGTTTGTTTCTCAGGGCAAGTATGCTCGGGAGATACTGGAGAAGTTCAACATGCATGGCTGCAAGCCTGTTGATACTCCTCTTCCTGGAGGTTGGAGGAAGGAGGATGCCACTTCGGGAGAAGAAGTGGATGCCACTGTTTATCAACAGTTGGTGGGGTCGCTGATGTATTTGGTCAATACACGACCTGATATATGCTATGCAGTTAACCAGCTTTCACAAGCTATGGTTAAGCCTACCAAGCTCTTCTGGAAGGCGGGCAAGCATGTATTGCGCTACTTGAGAGGCACATCGGGATATGGTTTGTGGTACAGACAAGAGGATGAGGTGAAGCTATGTGGCTTCACAGATGCAGATTGGGCAAGGAGCCCAACAGACAGAAAGAGCACATCAGGAGGGGTCTTCAGTATTGGATTGACAGCTATTTCTTGGTACAGCAGGAAACAGAGATCCGTGGCACTCAGTTCAGCGGAGGCCGAGTATATGGCAGCAATTTTGGCTGCATGTGAGGCTATATGGATGAGGAAGATCCTGGTTGGTTTGTTCGGTTCTCATTTGGATCCTACTGTGATTTACTGTGATAACCAGAGTTGCATTAAACTCTCGGCTAATCCTGTATTTCATGATAGATCTAAACATATTGACATCAGGTACCATCATATCAGAGATTGTGTGCAGCAGAGGATCATGTTACTTTTGTACATTCCAACGGAGGATCAGGATGCTGATATTCTGACGAAGGCTCTCACCAGGAGCAAATTCGAGTACCACCGAGGCAGGATAGGGGTTGCTGATAATCCATATCTTGTCGAGAGAGAGTGTTGAGATTGCAACAAGATGATGGAGCTTAGTGAAAAGAGTCGCCTTCACTAAGTGGGCCTGCAGGCTATTTTTGGCGCAAGTCTATTTTTAGACTATGTCTATTTTTAGACTATGTCTATTTTTAGACATATGGATCATGTCTATGGATTGTAGGTTGTTGTTTATGGATGATTGATCAAGTTGGGAAAAAATAGATGGACTTCTATTTTTGATGAAAGTGTGAGTGATCACAGTGTGAGTGATCAAAGTCTATTTTTAGACTGGCTGTCAAAAATAGAAAAGTCAAATATTATTATCTCACAATAATATTTGGACTATAAACTTAATCTTATTCTCTTGGAGCACTTCAGTTTGAGCTACAGAGGTGGCACATGCAGCTTTCAGAAGGAAATATGCTTTTCTTATGAGTCAGTTGAGTTGTTGCATGCATGACTTCAGTTAGAACTCAATCAGTTGAGTTTGGTGGAGTTGATTGTGGAGTTGATGGAGTTGTGTTCAGTTTAGCTTTGTTAAACTGGTTGTATTTAGTCTAGCTGGCAAATAGACTAGAGATGAGTTGGGTGAATTAGTTATTAATTAATTCACAAGTTATTAACTCATAATACAACTAATGAATACATCAGTTAACTCAGTTTCATGTCAGTGCATGTTCAGTTCAACAGGGACAGGTGGTAGAGAATCAGATTGCTATCAGTTGTGACTATAGTTGTGCACCAGATCTTGCACAATCAAGGGATTGAGTATGCCAATGAGTTTTCCCACGTATTTGCCCACATTATAGCTTGTACTCACGTCCAACAAAGTGTGAGTGACTATTTTGCAGGTGAAAAACGAGTTTGGTAAGCCATTCTCATCAGTTCTTGAGCAGGTATTGAGCAGTGGAGGCAGGCAAGCAGTGGAAGAGATTTGGAGATCAGATCTGAGCTGTATTGTGTGTAACAGAGGTGGAGATACTTGTGAGAAGTATTATACTGTGTAATGTTACATGACTCAATCATTAATATACAGATAGTTGGGGTTTTTAGCGAGATGCTTTCCCCGGGATACATACTGTGTTAATGTGTGAATGCTCTTGATGTTTTATTATTATTGATGCTGCTATATTGATGATCAACATAGAGGAGCTTATGTATTGTGTATGTATTCCGCAATAGTACATGATCAGGATAATCTCTGTTGAATATGTGTTAAATTATTCAAAATTTCTACATGGTATCAGAGCTGTTGATCATCAGATCTACTATTCAGGAAGTGTCTACAGTCTATTTCTTCAGGCAGAGTCTGTAATCGGGCCAGGTAGCCTCTGGATTCATCCTTCCTTTGGAAGGTGAGATATCCGGTGAATGCCCATACAGTCAATCTCTGTACGAGAAATATTGTGTTCTCACGAATCTTAGATCCGAGGCGGTTGAGTTGGTTGCTGGTGGAATTCGAATTTGCAGCAGTGTTTTCTTGGTGACAACGCAGCAATGTCTTTCAACGGATTGCGATTGGAGTATGCTCTTGAGGGCAGCTCAAACTATATTGCATGGAAGGATAGGATGGAGGCAGTATTGGATGATAACGGGCTGAAGGAGTTCATAGATACGGATATCCCAAAGCCTACTGATGCTGCTAAGGCGGAAGTTTGGCAAAAGAAGACCGCAAAATGTCGAAGGATTCTGTTGGAGGGTGTGAAGGATCACATTGTGTCCAGCCTCCATGGAAAGGCTACTCCATATTTGATGTGGAAATCATTAACAGAATTATTCCAAAGCAAGAGCGATCAGAGGAAGCTGGCGCTCAAAGATAAACTCAGAAACATCAAATGCGAGAAGGGTGACAGTATTCCCAAGTATCTCACGAAGTTCACTCAGTGTCGAGATGAGCTGGGAAGTGTGGGGGTTACTGTCGATGATGAGGACTTGGTGAGCTTGGCTCTCCTTGGTCTTCCGAAGAGTTGGCATTCCTATCAGGACTCTGTCAATGGTCGGGAGAAGTTGCCAGGATGGGAAAGACTATGGTCAGATCTTGTGCAGGAGGAGATCAGGCGGAGTACCAGGGACGGATCTTCGTCAAAGGGAGCTGATGAAGAGAATTGTGCTTTGGCTGCCAAAGCAAAGAAAGGGAAGAGCAAGAAAGCTTCTCAGTCTGGTGCGAAAGGCAAGAAGCAGGATATGTCCAAGGTGAAGTGTTTTCACTGTCACCAGCACGGACACTATGCCACAAATTGTCCGCAGAAGAAGAAGAACAAGCAAGCTGCTGGATCTGCAGGGGGAGAGGCCTTAGCTTCTCAGTTTGAGCTTGATTTTTCATTGATCGCATGCTTGGTTTCAAGTGTGATGGGATCAGTGTGGTTCTTGGACAGTGGTGCATATTTTCACATGACGGGAGATAGAGATTTGTTCTCTGATCTGGAGGACAAGGATCTTGGAGTGCACATCGAGATGGGCGATGATGGTAGATACAGTGTGACCGGTATCGGTACCATTTCCTTTGAGAGGGAGTCTGGTAAACTCTTTGTATTGAAGGAAGTCATGCATGTTCCAGGATTGAAGAAGAATATCATCTCAGTGGCGATGTTAGAAGACAAGGGGTATGATGTTGTTTTCAGCGAGGGAAAGGCCTTCCTGCGCAACAAGACAACTGGTGAGACCCGGAAGATAGGGGTTCGAGTGAGGAACCTTTATCAGTTGCATGTAGATGGATGAGCAGCAATGGCAGGCGAGGCAGAAGGATTGGTGAGCCGGGATGATGGCGAGTTGTGGCACAGGAGATTGGGTCACCTTCACCATGGAGCCTTGAAGATACTGCAACATATCACTACAGGGCTTCCTAAAGGCACACTTGCGCAGTCAGATCAGTGCAAGGGGTGTACTTTGGGGAAGTTTGTGAAAGCCACCTTTCACGAGAAGGATAGTCGCGCCACGATGATCCTTGATAGAATTCACACAGACGTGTGTGGACCTTTCTTAGTTGCTTCGACAGCAAAACACAGGTATTATGTGATTTTTGTTGATGATTTCTCTCATAAGTGCTAGATCTTCTTCATGCAGAAGAAGAGCGAGACATATTCAAAGTTCTGTGAATTCAAAGCACTGGTCGAGAAGGAGTCGGGGAAGAAGGTGAAGGCTCTTAGGAGCGATAATGGTGGTGAATACATCTCGGACGAGTTCAAGGATTTCTGCAAGATAGAAGGGATTCGTAGAGAGCTCATAGCTCCCCATAACCCACAGCAGAACAGGGTAGCTGAGCGGAAGAACAGAACGATTGTGGGTGCTGCACGGGCAATGTTGCATGATCAGGGCCTACCCCTTCACTTGTGGGCGAAAGCATGCAATACAGCAGTTTATGTGCAGAACCGTTGTCCTCATAGGATACTTGGCATGATTACACCCGAGGAGGCTTATTCTGGTAAGAAGCCTGATCTTTCTCATTTGAGGATTTTTGGTGCTAACGTTTACATGCATGTGATGAAGGATGCCAGAAAGAAGTTGGAGCCGACCACAGAGGTTGGGATATTTGTGGGGTACACTGATACGCCCCACAACTATCGTGTGTATTTGCCAGACAGTGATAAAACTGTTGTGCGACGGGATATAAAATTTCAGGAGGAGAAAGCCATGAAGTGTTCGCTTGAGAGGGAGCAACACTTGCATGCAGATGAGGAGCTATTAGTTCCTAAGGATGAGCTTCAAGACGTGGATCAGCCATAGGACGAGGTTCATGGAGTGGAAGAGACCACTCATGCAGCGCCAACCATCAGAGGGCGAAAGCGCTTGACAGAAGCTGAGCGACTGGCTCAAGATGCAGAGAAAGTTGTAGGACCACCTACAGCCCAACGCAGGCAGAGACAGTCACCTGATCGGTACACTGGATACATGGCTCTTATGAGCAAGTGTGTTGTGACTGAGCCATCCTCTTTCGAGGAAGCTGTGGAGGATCCCGCATGGGTAGACGCCATGGTGGAAGAGTATGATTCTATTGTCAGAAACAGTGCATGGGAGATTGTTCCTAGACCGGAAGGGAAATCAGTGGTGGGTTCGAGATGGATCTACAAAGTTAAGCAGGCAGCTGACGGGAGTGTGGAGAAGTACAAGGAAATATTTTTTGCCCGAGGCTTTTCACAGATTGAGGGGATCGATTATGAGGAGACCTTTGCACCTGTCGCAAGGTATTCTTCCATATGGACGATTCTTGCTCTCTCAGCGTAGATGGGATGGCACATTCATCAGATGGATGTGAAGACTGCGTTCCTCAACGGAGTCATTGAGGAGGAGGTGTACATTGAGCAACCTGAAGGCTTTGAAGTCTTCAGCAGCGAGTCGCATGTGTGCAGGCTCAAGAGAGCGCTGTATGGGTTGAAGCAAGCACCACGTGCTTGGTACACACGGATAGACAGCTATTTCACAGGACTTGGATTCTCCAAGAGCGAGGCGGATCCGAACCTATACCAGATTGTGGTGGAGGGTAAGTTGCTTATCATTGTACTGTATGTTGATGATTTGATTCTAACGGGTGATGAGCTGTTGATACTGTCATGCAAGAAGGATCTTGCTACAGAGTTTGAGATGAAGGATTTGGGCCTCCTTCACTATTTCCTGGGATTGGAAATATGGCAGCGCAGTGGTGGACTGTTTGTTTCTCAGGGCAAGTATGCTCGGGAGATACTGGAGAAGTTCAACATGCATGGCTGCAAGCCTGTTGATACTCCTCTTCCTGGAGGTTGGAGGAAGGAGGATGCCACTTCGGGAGAAGAAGTGGATGCCACTGTTTATCAACAGTTGGTGGGGTCGCTGATGTATTTGGTCAATACACGACCTGATATATGTTATGCAGTTAACCAGCTTTCACAAGCTATGGTTAAGCCTACCAAGCTCTTCTGGAAGGCGGGCAAGCATGTATTGCGCTACTTGAGAGGCACATCGGGATATGGTTTGTGGTACAGACAGGAGGATGAGGTGAAGCTATGTGGCTTCACGGATGCAGATTGGGCAGGGAGCCCAACAGACAGAAAGAGCACATCAGGAGGGGTCTTCAGTATTGGATCGACAACTGTTTCTTGGTACAGCAGGAAACAGAGATCCGTGGCACTCAGTTCAGCGGAGGCCGAGTATATGGCAGCAATTTTGGCTGCATGCGAGGCTATATGGATGAGGAAGATCCTGGTTGGTTTGTTCGGTTCTCATTTGGATCCTACTGTGATTTACTGTGATAACCAGAGTTGCATTAAACTCTCGGCTAATCCTGTATTTCATGATAGATCTAAACATATTGACATCAGGTAACATCATATCAGAGATTGTGTGCAGCAGAGGATCATGTTACTTTTGTACATTCCAACGGAGGATCAGGATGCTGATATTCTGACGAAGGCTCTCACCAGGAGCAAATTCGAGTACCACCGAGGCAGGATAGGGGTTGCTGATAATCCATATCTTGTCGAGAGAGAGTGTTGAGATTGCAACAAGATGATGGAGCTTAGTGAAAAGAGTCGCCTTCACTAAGTGGGCCTGCAGGCTATTTTTGGTGCAAGTCTATTTTTAGACTATGTCTATTTTTAGACATATGGATCATGTCTATGGATTGCAGGTTGTTGTTTATGGATGATTGATCAAGTTGGGAAAAAATAGATGGACTTCTATTTTTGATGAAAGTGTGAGTGATCACAGTGTGAGTGATCAAAGTCTATTTTTAGACTGGCTGTCAAAAATAGAAAAGTCAAATATTATTATCTCACAATAATATTTGGACTATAAACTTAATCTTATTCTCTTGGAGCACTTCAGTTTGAGCTACAGAGGTGGCACATGCAGCTGTCAGAAGGAAATACACTTTTCTTATGAGTCAGTTGAGTTGTTGCATGCATGACTTCAGTTAGAACTCAATCAGTTGAGTTTGGTGGAGTTGATTGTGGAGTTGATGGAGTTGTGTTCAGTTTAGCTTTGTTAAACTGGTTGTATTTAGTCTAACTGGCAAATAGACTAGAGATGAGTTGGGTGAATAAGTTATTAATTAATTCACAAGTTACTAACTCATAATACAACTAATGAATACATCAGTTAACTCAGTTGCATGTCAGTGCATGTTCAGTTCAACAGGGACAGGTGGTAGAGAATCAGATTGCTATCAGTTGTGACTATAGTTGTGCACCAGATCTTGCACAATCAAGGGATTGAGTATGCCAATGAGTTTTCCCACGTATTTGCCCACATTATAGCTTGTGCTCACGTCCAACAAAGTGTGAGTGACTATTTTGCAGGTGAAAAACGAGTTTGGTAAGCCATTCTCATCAGTTCTTGAGCAGGTATTGAGCAGTGGAGGCAGGCAAGCAGTGGAAGAGATTTGGAGATCAGATCTGAGTTGTATTGTGTGTAACAGAGGTGGAGATACTTGTGAGAAGTATTATACTGTGTAATGTTACATGACTCAATCATTAATATACAGATAGTTGGGGTTTTTAGCGAGATGCTTTCCCCGGGATACATACTGTGTTAATGTGTGAATGCTCTTGATGTTTTATTGTTATTGATGCTGCTATATTGATGATCAACGTAGAGGAGCTTATGTATTGTGTATGTATTCCGCAATAGTACATGATCAGGATAATCTCTGTTGAATATGTGTTAAATTATTCAAAATTTCTACATCTTTTCTGCAGGTTATATATGAATTCTCAGTTCTAAAAATGATGAAAATAGAACATAAATAAATGAAAATGATACTTCAAATTTCAACTCAAAAATTGTTGATCATGACATTATTCAATTGTCTAACAATTTTATTCCCAAAGGCCTCATTCCTTTAGAAAAATTGTTTGATCAAAATGATGTCCTCTGAAACCCTCAGTCCATTTCTTCACAAGATGACATAGAAGAAATTAATATTGGAACAAATGATGATATTAAAAACATCAAAATCAATGCATCTCTAGATCCTGAGATAAAAGATCAATATCTTAAGTTACTTCAAAATTATAAGGATGTTTTTGCATGGCCCTGTGCTGATCTAAAAACCTATGATACTTCATTAATACAACATAAGATTCCTTTAAAGACAGAAGCAGTTCCTTATCAATAGAAACTTAGGAGGATCAATCTAGCTCTTCTACCAACTGTAGAAAAGGACATTAAAAAGATGCTATATGCCTAGATCATTCTCCCTCTTAGATATTCTAATTGTGTTGCAAATTTAGTTCCTGTTAGAAAGAAGAATGGAGAAATTAGACTCTGTGTGGACTTTAGAAATTTGAACAAAGCATCATTAAAGGATAACTATCCTTTGCCCAAAATGGATCAGTTACTTCAAATTGTTTCAGGAGCACAAAGACTTTCTATGCTTGATGGTTTTTCAAGCTATAATCAGGTAAATGTTGATTCAGCAGGCAAAGAGAAGACAACCTTTACTACACCCTGGGGTACATTCATGTATGCTAGAATGCCATTTGGCTTATCCAATGATAGAGCAACATTTTAGAGAGCTATGGACGTAGCTTTTGTGGGTCATGTAAATAAATTTGTGGTCATTATCTTGATGAAATAACTGTTTTTTCTAAATCTGATCAAAAACATCTGAAGCACTTGATGAAGGTTTTTTACAGGTGTAGAAAATTCGGAATATCATTGAATCCTAAAAAGTCTCTCTTTGCTATCGAAGAAGGAGAACTGCTAGGCCATATAATTTCAGAAAATGCAGTGTTGATTGATCCCAAGCGTGTGTCTTCCATTAAAACATTGACCTTACCTAGAAACAAGAAGGAGATTCAAGATTTTCTAGGCAAGATTAATTTTTTAAGGAGATTCATCCCAAATTATACTAAGATTGTAAAAGATATAACTGACATGCTTTGAAAAAGATCATGAAGTTAAATGGTTTGTCTCTTCCAGGCATGAATTTGATCAGATCAAGAAAGCTATCTCTGAAGCTCCCACCTTGGCCAGCCCTGATTACACTAAACCATTCAGTATCTTTTCCTTTGCCTCAGAAACAACCCTTGTTGTTGTTCTACTACAAAAGAATGAAGATTCCCATGACCAACCCATAGCCTTTTTCAGTAAGGTTATGAGAGATATCAAGCTTAAGTATGACATAATTGAGAAGCAAGCATAGGCCCTTATTCAAGCCCTGAAATCATTCAGGATGTATGTACTACATTCTCCTATTACTGCTTATGTTCCTAACAGTGTTGTAAAAAATATTTTAACCCAACCAAACATTGATGGGAAGAGAGGTAGATGGATCACTCAAATACTAGAGTTTGATCTAACTATCAAAACTACAAAGCTAGTAAAAGGCCAAGGATTAGCTAAGCTTCTAGCTGAATCCAACTGTAAAGTGCTCGAAATAAATTCTGCTTTAGAGATACAAGGGAATAATCCACAAGAACCTTCTCAAACTTCAGATAACAAGAATACACAAGAAACTTTTGTCCTTGCAGAAGGGGAGAATCCACAAGAACCTTCCCTTCATCTTGAAGAGGAGAATCCACAAGAACCTTCCCTTCATCCTGAAGAGGAGAATCCACAAGAACCTTCCCTTCATCTTGAAGAAAAGAATCCACAAGAACCTTTACCTTTATGTTAGATTCCCCCTTTATACATTGATGAAAAAATTTTGTTGTCAGATTGGTACCAAGACATTGTAAATTTCTTGATCCATTTTGAATGTCCAGCATCATTCTTCAAAAGCCAATGTAAAACTCTCAAACTGAAAGAAGTCAAGTATTGTATCATAAATACAATTTGTACTGGAAAGACCCACTAAATATTTTGTTATTATGTTTAACAGAATCAGAAACTAAAGGAATCATTGACCAGTTTCATACAGGATTTTGTGGAGGACATTATGCTTGGAGAGCAACAGCATATAAGATATTAAGGGGATGATTTTATTGGCCAAAATTGTTCTTACAAGTAGGAGAAAAGGTCATAGGTTGTGTTCCTTGTCAAATGTTTGTTGGTAAGAAAAAATTAACAGCTCTTCCACTGGTTCCATCAATAGTCTCAGAACCTTTTCTCCAATGGGGATTAGATTTTGTTGGAGAGATTCATCCCACTTCAAGTAATCAGCATAGATGGATCCTCACTACAACAAACTACTTCACTAAATGGGTGGAATCAATTCCAGTGAGAAATGCTACTGATTCAGTAGTAATCAAATTTATTGAAGAGAACATCTTATCTAGATTTGGTTTCCCAACTCAAATTGTCATTGATAATGCAGCAACTTTTTCTAGTGTTAAAATTATTGAGTTTCACCAGAAGTATCAGATTTTGTTACATCCTTCAACTCCATATTACCCACAAGGTAATGGCCTTGCAGAATCCTCAAATAAAAGTCTGGTAAAGGTAATAAAAAGACTCTAGCAGATCATAAAAAGCGTTGGGACTCTCATTTAATTTATGCAGTATGGGCAAACAAAATTACTCCAAAGAGATCTACTGGAAAATCTCCTTTCCAATTAGTTTATGGGAAAGATGCAATCTTCCCTAGCAATTTGGCCTTCCCTATTTTAAAGTTCCAGCACGATTCAACAGATGAACCTGATGATTTTCAACGAGAATAAATAAAATTATTGAACTAGATGAAAACAGAGATGAAGTTCAATACAAATTGAAAAAGTATCAAAATAAGATGAAGAGCCTGTTTGACAAAAGAGCCAGGGAAAGGGACATCAAGGAAGATGATCTAGTTCTAAGATGGGATTCCAGGAGAGAAGAAAAGGGAAAACATGGCAAGTTTGACAACCTGTGGTTTGGACCTTTAGCAATTGCTTAAGTGAAGGGAAACAACACTTTTGTGCTACAAAATCTTGAGGGGCTATATTCTACTTATCTTGTAAATGGCATATTTCTCAAACATTACATTCAATACTGAGAAGTTGAAGTAGATTTCATTACTACCATTGTAAAAACTCAAGCTGTCAGTGTGATTTTTTTTATAGCAAAAGACTCCATAGCCTGAGGAGAAGGCACATGGATCTGTAAGTTCTCTGCATTCTACAAGAGAAAGCAGTCCCCAAATGGAGCCAATGTTGTAGCATTTTTTGGTTTTGTAAGTTAAAATAAATTAGTCCAAAAAATGAAAATATTTTTCAAAAAAAATGTTAAGCTAGGATATGGACAAAAAGAATATTGAATAAAAATGTTAGGAAATATTTTGATAAATATGTCCATATCAAAGAAAATGTTAGAATAGATGCCCTAAAAAATGAAGGCAAAATAAAATGTTAGGTTGGATCCATCCTCTGATCAAACAAACCAACTAGGATCTTCCACATCCTGATGGCCTCACATGCTACCTGAATTGTAGCCATGTATTCAACCTCTACCAAGGTGAGTGTAACTGACCTCTGTTTCCTGCTGTACTAAGAAACTGCAGCTGACCCAAGGTTGAAAATCCCTCCTGATGTGCTCCTCCGATCTAATGGACTCCCTACCCAATCTACATCTGTGAAGCCCTGTATCTTCACTCCCTCTGTCCGTTTGTACTATAATCCATACTGAGATGTGCCTCTGAGGTATCTCAATACATGCTTTGCTGCCTTCCAAAACATCTTGGTAGGCTGAACAATCGCTTGACTTAGTTAGTTCACTGCATAGCACAAATCTAGTCATGTGTTCACTAAGTACATCAGTGAACCCACAAGATGCATGTACACAGTAGCCTCTACTACTTCTCCTGAAGTAGCATCCTCCATCCTCTAGTTACCTGCTAGAGGAGTCTGCATGGGCTTGCACTTCTCCATATGAAATATCATGAGTATCTCATTGGCATACTTTCCCTGAGACACAAACAACTCCCCATCCTTCTGCCACACTTCCATGCCAAGGAAGTAATGCATGAGACCCATGTCTTTCATCTTGAATTCTCTTGCAAGGTCCTCCTTGCAAGACATGATCAACTGATCATCACCTGTCAATATGAGATCACCAACATAAAGTACAATGATCAACGACTTACCTTTCACCATGATGTGTTACAGGTTCACATCCGCTTCACTCTTTGTGAAGCCCAACCCGGTGAAGTAGTTGTCTATCCTGGTGTACCAAGCACGAGGTGCTTGCTTCAGCCCATGCAAAGCTCTCTTGAGTCGGCACACATGCAACTCACGATCGAAGGTCTCAAAAGCTTCTGGCTACTCTATGTACACCTCTTCCTCAATATTTCCATTTAGGAATGCAGTCTTCACATCCATCTGATGGATCTTCCAACCCATATGTGTTGATAGTGCCAACATCGATCTGATAGATGAGGACCTTGTGACAGGAGCAAAAGTCTCATCATAGTCAATCCCCTTGACCAGTGAAAAACCATGGGCAACAAATCTTTCCTTATGCTTATCCACACTACCATTAGCAGCTTGCTTTACCTTGTAAAGCCAATGAAAACTCACAACTGACTTGTTCTCCGGTCTCAGAACCATGTCCCAAACACTGTTACGAACTACGGAGTCATACTCCTCCACCATAACATCAACCCAAATTGACTGTTGCACTGCTTCCTTAAAGGAAGATGGCTTAGTCTCAACACATCCCCCAACAAGGGCCATGTATCCAGTGTACCTCTCAAGTGACCTCCTCTGTCTACGCTGAGAAGATGGTTCTCCCACATTTTCTCTCGCATCCGTCAATAATTTGTCAACTTATCTTTTGCACTTCCGTCCATCTCTGGAAGACTCTACTTGAGTGGATGTCTCCACTCCTGGAACCTCTGCATGCGGCTGCTCTACATTAGTCTGAGGATCCTCCTCCTTAGGAACCAATAGTTCCTCCATAGTCTGTAGTTGGAGCTCCCTCTCAAGGGAAACTCGCATGGCCTTTTGCTCATCAAACTTAAGATCTCTGCGAACCACTATCCTCCAACTGGTAGGAAGATACACCCGATAATTGTGGGGTGTATCAGTGTACCCCACAAGTATCCCCAACTTAGCTATCGACTCAAGCTTCTTTCGTGCATCCTTTGTCACATGGCAATATACGAATGAGCCAAAGATCCAAAGTGACCCACATCTGGTCTCTTACCGAAGAAAGCTTCCTCTGGTGTCTTCATCCCAAGTATGCGATGCGGGTTCTATTCTGCAAATAGACCACCGTGTTGCATGCCTCAGCCCACAAATGAAGAGGTAGGCCTTGGTCATGTAGCATCGCCCGTGCTGCCCCTACAATAGTTCTTTTCTTCCTCTCGACCACCCCATTCTGCTATGGGTTATGAGGTGTCATCAACTCTCGTTTAATTCATTTCGCTGCATAGAAGTCCTTAAACTCTTGAGATACATATTCTCCACCATTGTCACTTCTCAAGGCCTTGATCTTCTTCCCTAACTCTTTCTTGACGAAAGCTTTGAACTCATAAAACTTTGTGAAGCTTTGGTCCTTCTTCTGCATGAAATAAATCCATCATTTACAAGAATAATCATTAATGAAAATCACATAATACCTTTGCTTCACTATGGATGCCTTCAAGAATGGTCCACACACATCATTATGAACTTGCTCTAAGATAGCCTCTGCTCAACTGTCTCGATCATGAAAGGATGACTTGGTGTACTTTCCCAAGGTACAAACTTTGCATGTGTCAATTTGCTCAAGTTTACCTTTGGGAAGTCTTGTAGATATCTGTTGCATTATCTTCAAAGCCCTATGATGCAAATGGCCCAACCGTCTGTTCCACAACTCGCCAATGTCTTGGCTTTGCACCAATTCTGCTTTCGTACTCAATGTTGCACAATCATCTACCTCTAGTTTATAGATATTCTTCACCCAAATCCCTATCCTCTTGGTCTGAACCATGGCTATTTGTCTTAGGAACTCCTTTCCTTTACTGAAGACAACATCGTAGCCTTTGTCCTCCAACACCGCGACCGATACCAAGCTCTTCTTCAGCCCAGGCACATACATCACATCTGTCAAGGTGAGAGGAGTTCCATGCTTCCTCTGAAAAGCAACCGTGCCCACTCTTGAAACACTATACCTTCCATCATCACCCATATCTATGCGCATCTTAAGATCTTTCTCCTCCAAGGCACTAAATAAATTTTTATCACTGGTCATGTGGAATGAGGCTCCACTGTCAAGATACCAGACACAACCCATCGTCGATGACACCATGCATGCGATGAGGGTAAAGTCCATTTCAAACTGAGAGACTAATGCCTCACCTTCCGATCCTTTCGAGGATCCCTTCTTGGAATTCTTCGATGGGAAATTAGTTTCATAATGTCCCATCTCGTGACAATTAAAGCATATCACTTTAGACTTGTCAACCTTCTTCCCTTCATGAGAAGAATTCAATTTGGAATGGGAAGCCTTCCCCTTCCCTTTCCTTGCCTTACATGCTAAGGCCAGATTTTCTTCATCATCATTCTTGGATGAAGAACCATCTCGTGTGCTCCTCCTGATCTCCTCATGCATGAGATCCAACCACAGTCGTTCCCAATCCGGCAATTTCTCCCTTCCATTCACAAAGTCCCGGTAGCTATTCTAGCTCTTTGGAAGGCCAAGGAGAGCGAGGTTGACCATATCATCATCGACAGTAGTTATTCCCACACTACCAAGATCATCTCTATAGGTGGTGAGCTTTTTCAAATATGTGGAAATAGTATCGCCCTTCTCCATCTTGATTCTTTGAAACTTATCCTTGAGCGCCAATTTCCTCTAGTCGCTACTGTTCTGGTAGAGTTCCTTCAATGTCTTCCACATTGAAAATGGAGTATCCTTCCCATGGAGACTCGAGACAATATGTTCTCAAACTCCCTCAAGGATGATCTATCTCGCCTTTGCCACACACTTCTTCCACTCAGCCAACTCTTGTGCATTAGTTGAAGCTGGATTTTGGATTTCTTGATCAATGAAATCCTTCAAGCCATTATCTTCTAATACAACCTCCATGCGATCTTTCCATGCTATGTAATTCGAGCTACCTTCCAAGGCATACTCGAGTCTCAAGCCATAGAATGCCATTGGCCAACCTTTAAGTATGATAAAAATTTGATTTGCACCTGCAACCCCGAACTTCAAACTTTGAATTCTCTTCTCCATATACTGTTCACAGCTCTGATAAACTTAGCTCCAATACCATGTAGAAATTATGCAAATTCTCTACAAATCTTGCTCTGAGACCTATGTAGAAAATATAACTGTAGGTTAACCCGATAATGCAATATACATCAAAGAAAAATACTATAACCTACTTCTACTATCAAGGTTTGCTTTGTGGAAGCTTAAAGATCGATTTGAATCGAGCTGAGCACATATAACCAAGAGGAAGAATCAATGCACAATACACATAAAAATACTTTAGGGAAATCCTTAGCTAAAAAACCCCACTATCTGTATTCTCATACAAGGCGGAAATACATAGGAATTATACAAAGCCTTAGCTCTCACAGCTAGCCAACTCTCAGTACAATCCTCACAGATTCTCACAGGCAACCCTGGCTTCTCACAAACCTTCTCCTCTGCCCTCCAAGCTCCTATTTCCTTGCGTTGTTTCTCATGGGTGATCCTCCTGTTACTAAGTGGAAAACTTCTTACCAAGTGTAACACTGATCTCACACCCTATATGAACTGTGCAATCCTCAATGAACCTTACCTTGACTGCATGCATGAGTTTCCTTTATAGGAAAACACATGCAAATGATAGTACAGTGTCCTTGACATTTAGCTCAACTGGGTCTTTCTCAGAATAGACATGCATGAGTTTCTGATGAGGGAATCTTCAATTATCTGGAGTACATTGGTTGAGTGCATGCATGCATCAACTGACTAATAACTTACAATTAGTTCCTCAAATAGTTTGGAACTCATTTAACTAGACTTAACTCAGTAAACTGAGTTAACTAATTACAACTCAAATATAACTCAATATTATCTCCTTAATTTAAGGATAACTACTGCATGACTACAGAAAGACTTCTAACTTGAATTTCTCCAACTAATTAACTCAAGATGAATTAATTAATTATTTTTCAAGCAGCTGGTGAGACTAAATTCGAATTTAATTCAAGGACAAATTAAAATTGGAATATTCTTGTTCCCACATTTCAACAGTCTGCAACCCAATTTGACCTCCGATTACCTTCCAAACACTGCCACGACTCCGTCCACAAACCTCTTAGCTCAAATAAAGCCATTTATCACCTCCCTGCCAACCTGTGTTTTATTAACCATTGGTTTATTTTTGTAGGTGATCATATAAGACCTGGACAAACAGTTTTTATACTAGTTAAAAACATGTTTGTTCTAGATTCTCAAGAAATAAATTCGAATGATTTTCCTTAACAAAAGATTCCAGGCAGTAGAGCAGAAAGAATTCATTTACACAGAAGGAAACAATTTACATAGTAAATGTTAGAACAGACAATTTACACAGTAAATGACTAAACAAAGGAGACAGATAAAGAAATACAGTTAAAAGACAATATAAGTGTATCAGATGAAAGGTCATAAGTAAATATGACATCCAGCGTGAAAATCAAACAACATTTAGCTTTTGGAGGAATAGTCAGCCAGCTTCAACAATTTTCAGTTATTTTCAGTGATAGTCACCAACAGCACAACATCAAAATAGTTCCAGATCAACTAGCAGTCTTTATTTTGATTCTATAATAATATATTTTTGTAAAAACAGTTTAGGATAGTTTCTTAGTTCTACTGTTGTATAAATAACTCTCTTCACGAGTTATTAAAGGGTTGCACCTTTGATGAAGCATTTCTAAACATTTGATGTACTTGACTTTTCTAGATCCTTAATACAAAGCAAAGGATTCTGAATTCTGTTTTACACAGTTTGTGTTTCCTGTAAGTTTTTCCAGTATTACTCATTATGTTTTTCTTCATATTCTTATGTCTTACAAAGATAACTAGGTAGGAATAATTGAGTTTCAATCTATTCCTATAAGCTTCTGAAGTGATAATTTATAAAGAGAGTGAATTAATGGAATGTCGGTTTAATTAATTCCCTCTGAATCAATAAATCATCAGCATCTTTTGTAAGCTTAAGCATATTCTCTTAAACCTTCTGAACATCGTTTAGAGGTTTTCATACTTATGATTATTTAATTTTCAGTTTGAAAATTGTGATAATCATATTATTTCTTTGTTTCTACTCACCACCATACAAGCTATATCACTGTGTGAAATTTTATAGCAGCCCTCTGCTTTGGTATTAATATTATTCACAAGGTTAGGCATTATAGTGTTACATCTGTTTCATTCATTGGTCCTCCAAATTAAAACAAAACCCCCAAAACAATTATCTTAGATGCTTTGACATGATAGTTGACCATTATCATCTCAGAGATACAACAGTATCCAACATCGACTAGAGACTTGACAAAAATTCTCTTAGGAATCTGTTGTCCTGATCAGAGATAATGGACTGTCGGATCCCAAAGTGTACCCACACTTGGTCAAAGAAGAGCTTAACATTGGTCTCTACTATGATACTCTTCTTACAGGCGACAATAATGACCATCTTAGAGAATCTGTTGATGACCATGAAAATACAGTCATTATTGTGCTTAGTAGAAGGAAGGCTCAACATGTAATCCATGGAGATGGCTTCCCAAGGTTGACTAGGAGTAGGCATAGGAGTATATAGGCCTTGCTTATTGATGGTTGGTTTGGTAATGGCACAGGCAGTGCATGATTTAATTTACCTCCCAACATCTCGATGAAGGTTCGACCAATAAAAATAATTCTGCGGTACTACCACTTTTTCTTTATTCTGAAATGTCTAGCGAACCGACTGTAGTGTGTCTCCCAAATCATCTTGGAATTCTCACTTGAAGGAACACATATGTGTCCTAGGTGGAATATTAGTGCATCCTGGAGGTCAAAATTTGGAACTTGCTTACCTTCCAGAAGTGTTTGGTATGTGCTGCTGAATTCTTGATCCCTCTCTTAAAGATGCGGCCATCCTGAAGTCTTGTGCCCACAGGAGTCGAGCACAATGATCAGTGCCATGAGTGGTGGTCAGATGAGGCAGTATGCAACATTATTGGTGTTTCCCTTCTTGTACATAATGTTCAAATGGAATTGTTGTAGGTATGTAGACCATTTCTGATGGTGATGGTTCTGCAACTTCTTCTCTTGTGTTTGTATGAAATGTAGGGGTCGGTGGTCTATGTGGATGACTGTTTCCTTCCCCATAATGTAATGCTTCCATTGACGATAGGCTTGCACAATGGAAAAAATGTCTTTATCAAAGTTGTATAATTTCAGACTGTATCTGAAAGTGTATCACTATGGTAAGCCATTGTATGCCCCTATTGTGTTAGAATTGAACCCATAGCATAGTCAGAGGCATTTGTCTCAATCTCAAATGGTTGTTGCAGGCTTGGCAATGTGAGCACTGGTGTAGAGAAAAGGTGATGCTTCAACTCGGAAAATGCCTTCTATTGGGTTTTGGACCAAAAAAAAAATATTTTTCTCCACACTTAGTGACTTGACTTAAATGTCAAGTGATATGAGAGAACCCCAACATGAACCTGCGGTAGAAATTGGCAAGACCCAGAAAGCTGCAAAGCTCTGTTATAGTGATTTGGGCTGGCCAAACCTAAATGACTTCTATCTTGGCTCCATCCACATGCAAAAACTTCTCATCAATGATGTACCCTAGATATTGAAAATGGGTCATGCCAAAAGTGCATTTCTCCAAATTGGCACACAACTTCTGTTGTCACAGGGTTTGAAGGACCAATCGAATATGGCTGAGGTTCTCTTCCCAACTCTAGCTGAAGATCAATATGTCATCTAAATACACAACCACGAATTCATTGGTGAAGGGTCACAAGATGTCGTCCATCAATCTCATGAAGGTTGCGGAGACATTCATCAACCCGAAAGGAATGACCAACCATTCTAAAAGGCCCTCCTTGGATTTGAAGGCACTCTTACACACATCGGAGGGTTCGATAGGAACCTGTTGATAACCAAACTTCAAGTCAATCTTTCTAAAATAATTGACCCCCTTGATCTAGTCCAGAAGATCATCAATTTGTGGGGTTGAGTACCTATTCTAGACATTGGTCTTGTTCATCGCTCGATAGTCAATACAGAGTCTCCAAGTCATGTCCTTCTTCTATACCAATATAATCGAACTCCCATAGGGTGATGAGATTGGCCTGATGTGCCCTTTATGCAACAACTCTTGAATCTTCCTCTTGATCTCATCATTCTCCATAACATAGCGTCAATATATCAGTCCATTGGGTAGCGGCATGCCTGGGGTGAGATTGATGGAGTGCTTGACTTGACAGTGCAGAGGTACCCCTATAGGTGTGGAGAAAATGTCCCTATACTCCTCCATGACCTCTTCCATCTGTTTTTGTTGTGTGGAGGAGTCCTGTCTGAAGCCATGGTTAGAACCTTGTTCTTTCCCTAATGGAAAATAATAAGAAAAATAAATTTCTTGGTCTAGAAAATGATCTTACCGCATTGGTTTGCAGTGATCAAAGAGATGGCGGTAAGCGAGGCTTCCTCTGGTATCTTGTACAAATTATTCACCAAAGTAATAATCAGATAGGGAGGTCTAGAATCATATACAACATGCAGCTTCCACAAGTATGGTTTTCTTAATAATACATCGCAAACTAGAAGAGGAGCAACATCACACAGTACCTCATCCGTGAAGGGCTTGATTTTGTAGGGAAGGCGACACTGCTGACTGACGCAGAGATCTCTTCCTTGGTGAAGCCACTCGATGGTGTATGGATGAGGATGTGTTGTCATCAGTAGGCCCAGCCACTTCACGACCTCTGTTGAAATGAGGTTCTTTTGGCTCCCATTGTCAAAAATGAACTGCAGTGGAGAACCTTTCACCCACATTTGTGAGTGAAAGAGGTGTTCCCCCTCCTCTGGATATTCGGGCTCATTCTTTTGGATTTTGGTGAAGGCCATGGTGGCACTAGGTTCCATGTCAATGATCTAGTTCCCTTGATAACTACCCTTTTCTGGCCTTGACTCAGATTCAAAACCTATGTCTGATTTAGAATCCTTTAGCTCGACCACCAGTGACTTCTTGGCCTGACACTCACTTGTGTTGTGAGTGGAGCTCTTATGGAATTCACACCATTTCCTCGTGTCCTTCTTTATCTTCTTGGTGTTTTTCTTTGCTTGCAGCTTCGGAGGGTTTTCCTGGGCCGCCCTGCCTTGGCTTTAGCCTTTGCTCTGTGGTTTGGGGCACCTTTTCCTTACTTCAGATTCACAAATCCAAAGTCTCGCTTCTTCTATTTAAACTTCTTATCAATCTTGACAATGTATCGATATGTCATGTCGAGCGAGGAGATGTCCAGGAACTCCATCTCATCCTGGATGTACTTATGTAGACAATCGCGGTACTTGAGTGCCAAATGCCACTTAGAATCCTTGATACCCAACTTAGTGCGGAGGGTATGGAAAATATTTGTGAACTTTGGCACATCTTGGTCTCTTCCCTACAGTAGTGTGGTGCACGTTATGTATTTATCTTCATAGCTTCGGAAAGGGTAATATTGTTCCTTGACGACATCTCGGAAAGAATCCCAAGTGGGTGCTACTGAAAACAGTGAGGATTACCTCTCTTCCTTCTATTCATAGTAGGTTTCCCACCATTCCTTGACGTGTGGGGAGACTTTGAGAAGTGAAAAAGTAATATTTTTTTGATTGGAAAAGTCATGACCTGAAAAATATCCTTCCAATAGATTCAACCATTTATCTACAATGTCTGCATATATTTGGCCCTCAAATATGGGAATATCAAAGTTAACTTATACCTTAAAAGGAGTGGAACCTCCAAAGTGGTTGTTGGATGAAGATGTGTCGCCTGTGGGTAGCTGTCGAAAAATCTGGGCAAAGTTATTCATCATCACGTTCCACTATCGCTCGATGGCTTCCTCGAGCAATATTTTGAAAGGATCTCCCACCCCCTCATATTTCTTTTATTTTTCCATTTGAGTCTGTCGGCGTTTGCGAGGCTAGTCTTGCAAAGGTTAAACCAGATCGAGTCCTAACTCCTTATACCTTGACCTCATTGGGGACATGCAAAGAAAAATAGAGAATGAGAAAACCACTCTGATACCACTAATCCAAACTTAATTAGTGTTATATACCTAGGGGGGATAATATGGGGTACAAAGAGAGGTACCCAAGGTAATAATGTAATAATGGGATGGGCCATAGTAATAAATAAAGTGGTTAACCCATATCATGTAAGAGACCACAAGTAGTTAGTAATAATGTAATGGGCCCATGGTATTAGTTCGATGGTATGAGGGAACCATGGTAATGATCCATGGTATTGTATGTATGAGGCCTATATAGAGGCCAGAGACTCCACATGGAGAGATGTCAAGGATTATTGTATGAACAAGCATATGGCTTGTGGAGTGTTCTCCTTCCTTAAGGAGTGAATGTATGGTGTTGCCCTACCATAAGGGTTTTGATCAATAAAGAATCATTTCATATTATTTCTGGGTTTATTCGTATTGTCTTATATTTTCATATCAGATCTATAGTATTTTTGGGTTAGATCTATAACAAGTGGTATTAGATCTATAACAAGTGGTATCAGAGCACTTTCTTGGACAAAAGTGGAGAATTTTTTTTTGTTTTTGCAGGATTTTGGGGGCGGCGAGTTTTTAGATCAGATCTGTATGTTTTCGTGCAATATATGCAAAATATAATTGCATATCTAGATTCTTTGTGAAAAAATAGTTGATTTCAAAAAAAAAATCGGTTGAATCGGAGTCCAGATGAAGGAGATATCGCTGATCTAAAAATCAGTGGGGTTGCAAACAATTTTTCAGGGCAGCGAGTTTGCGGCCCAGATCTAGATGTCCTAGTGTAATATCTGTAATATTTAATTGTAGATATGGATTCTTTGTGAAAAAACACCCAATTTCAAAAAAAAAATCAGTCAAATCGGAGTCCGGATGAGGGAGATATCGCTGATTTAAAATCAGCTCTTTTTTGCAGAAATTTTGGTGACGACGGGAGAGTTGCAGCGCAGATCTGAAATTCCAGTGCCTGGATCAAGATTTCTATCACATGGGCAGATGCAGAATTATTGTTCCATTTCTGAAAATAGGTCATAATAGGGATTCTAAGCAATATTGACAGAATTGTGGCCATTTCAAATTTTCGCCAAATTTTTTTATTTTTTTATTTATTTTTTATTTTTTTTTATGGCGGGCCAAGATCAGAGTTTGAGGGACTTGTATAAATTTGATAGTTGTCATCCAGCCAAATGGCTAGCACAAATGGAGAAATTTTTTCGTTTGAATTACATCATGGATGATGAAACTCGGCTGAGAATGAGAAAAATGTACTTGGACAATGAAAGATGGCAATGGTGGCAAAGGCATCAGCATTGTTATCAAAGGCCCTTGACTTGGGACATATTCACAAAATCTATTATGGACCACTTTGACCGTAAAACTAATCTTGTGGATAAGCTCACACAAACAGACACACAGCTTAGCAAAGATTTTATTTTTACAGAAAAGAAGGAAACCAAGGAACCTAAAGGGTTATTTTCTGCTGGTATCTCCTTATTGCAGGTTCATGGATTGATTCAGAAGGAGAAAATCATTGTGTCTATAAATCTGAGTTGCAAGCAAAATCTCATAAATGTCAACTTGGCAAAAAAATTGCAAATTCCAGCAAAACACATTGAAAACACACAAGTGGATGATGAGGATGTTCAAGTGTACAAGGATTTGAAGATTTCTATGGATAAGTATGTGTTGCATAGTGATTTTTATGCTTCAGATATGGATAACATGGATGTTGTTTTGGGATACCCTTGGATGGAATTAGTGGGTACTATCAATATTAATGTACAGAAGAAATTCCTAAAGCTCTGGTATAAAAAGAAGAAAATTACATTACAGGATATTTCCATTAATAAACAGGTAGAGTCCAAGGAGGCTGAAGCAGAAGATGTTCCAGGGTCTGACATATTAGATGATGAGCCAGTGATGATAGACAATCAAACACAAACAAAGGCTGAAGCAGAAAAGGTTACAGGTGTTGATACATCAGAGGAGGGCTCAGTGGTTGAAGTAATATTGAAAGATAAGACACCACAGCAGGCACCGCAACATGCACCAGATAACAGTCAGGCTCCCATAAGGGGTGAATTAAAGAAAAAGCCATCGTGGGTTAAAACTTCAACATATCATCACCCACATCACCCCACAAGACAACCATCAAGATGGCAACCAATTAGCCACACGGACAACAACCCCCACAGGACAGATAGAGAGGAGCGAAGATCCACCTACTACACATCAACACAGAAGAGCTACCGCGGTCAACTTCCATCTCAAGCGAGCGAGGCACCAGCGAGACCGAGGGTTCACATTTCTCTTAGATGGCTAGATGCACGTGCATGGTACTAGTGGACTACTCTTTTGAGTAGATCTTATTATTTGTGTTCTTCCCATGTTTCGGGGATGAAACATGCTAAGGGGGGTGGAATGTTATATACCTAAAGGGGATAATATGGGGTACCAAGGGAGGTACCCAAGGTAATAATGTAATAATGGGATGGGCCATAGTAATAAATAAGGTGGTTAACCCATATCATGTAAGGGACCACAAGTAGTTAGTAATAATGTAATGGGCCCATGGTATTAGTTTGATGGTATGAGGGAACCATGGTAATGACCCATGGTATTGTATGTATAAGGCCTATATAGAGGCTAGAGACTCCACGTCAAGGAATATTGTGAAAGATTATTGTATGAACAAGCATATGGCTTGTGGAGTGTTCTCCTTCCTTAAGGAGTGAATGTATGGTGTTGCCCTACCTTAAGGGTTTGATCAATAAAGAATCATATCATATTATTCTTGAGTTTATTTGCATTGTTTTATATTTTCATATCAGATCTATAATATTTCTGGATTAGATCTATAACAAGTGGTATTAGAGCTATAACAATTAGGAATGCAAAAAATTATAAATATAACCATAAATATAGAAATGCAGCAGAGATAACATTTCATTTCATTAATATCAGAATACTGAAATATGCTTACAAACAGAATGGAAATAAAATAGCTTGGGCGATGGTAGCTTATCTCTGAGAAGAGATGTGGTGGCTACATGCCTCTGAACTGTGGTACAATGAGGCTCCAATGCTTATTTATTATTGAGAAACAATGGAAAACCCTAAACATCGAAAAACCTAACCCTGGGAGATGAAGCGCCAAAAGTGTGGGCCCCGTTTGGGTAAATTGGTACATCAATTTCCCGTGGTTGTAACTTTTGCATACAATCCCCATTTGGCTATCACAATACCTCGTTTCAAAGATCTCGAAGAGGAAACCTATTAAAAAAAAATTAATTATTTTGGGACCTTTTCAGTCTCTCTTATTAAAAAATTGTTTTTTTTTTGGGACTTTTTCGGTCTCTCCATTTTCCCTAAAAACGTCGTTTAGGGCCTCAAAATGGCTCTGGAAGTTCAAGGCTTGAAAAAATGCCAAAAATAGTAAACTGTGCTACAATTAAGGAAACTGAACAACTAAAAGAGATAATATTGGTTTTCCAAGTGAAATAGGAGGGTGGCCACCAATATCCACCTGGATTAGTCCTCCCCCCTTAGGAAGCAATGGTCCCCATTTCTTTGAGTGCCTCCATGAGATGGGGAAACTTCTATTGAACTTGGTCTTAGTGAGCCACTTGCCTTGGTGCATGAATTGGCCAACTTTGAAAACCTGATACAGTTGGATCTTCTGCTAGCGAGTGTTATTGATATGTGTGTCCATGATCCGATCAGTTGTGGCCTGTTCCATGCAGTCTGTGTTTAGCTCTGTTGATGTGAGTTGTTCTGCAATGTCAGATGTGTCCAAGAATGATGGAAAGTATGGTTGAAGGTTGTCTACATTGAACACTGGGTGCAGACCAAGGAATAGTGGAATGTTGAGCTTGAAGGAATTGTCCCCTATAGACTTGGTGATGGTGTATGGCACATATCGAAGCGGGAAAAGATTGCGATTGCGTCCAGCAAGGCGCTCCTTCTGCAAATGTAGCTAGACTTTTTCACCCACTTGTAACTTGTGTGGCACCCGATGTTGCTTGTACTTAGCATTGGATCTATCCAATATATCATGGACCTGTTGGCAAATGGGTTTTGTTACCACTCAGTAATTTTCTGAGGTTGCAAAAGAAACTCGCCAAGTTAACCAAAAACCAACTTTGGAAGTTGGGATCTAGCCCTGCCAGCTTCATAGAGGGCTCTCTCTGTAAGATTTAACTTTGTTTAATTGAATATTAGGCTAGTTATGAAGTTTGGGGTTTGATTTTTATTTGAGTGGTTGGTTGATAACTTAGATTTCCATTGGGCTATGGAGTTTGTTACATAAAATACATATTAACTAGAGTATCTACAGATAGATCTCACAAGGCAAGGTAGCCAAACCGACTGGATTCTTTAAATTCTGTGAAATGGAGAAGAAGAATAGAATAAGGTTCACTTTAAAATATAGAGCATTGTTACCTGAATTCTATATTCAAAGATCAGAAGAAAACATAGAAATTATTCGTAGCCAGGTGCACAGTGTAGATTTAAACAAATTTTGCCCTTTATTTATCTATTGAAAAATTCAGATTTAGAAACATTAATGTGCTATAAACAGAGAGATATAAACACATAAAATAGATAGATGTACTTCACCAACAACTGGACACATGAATCTTGTGAAAAATATTCTGTATTACTTAGGAAAATCTGTTGATGCTTCAGAAAAAAGATATACAATAGTGTTTCTTCATACAAAAACCAACCTGTACTACTTCAACAATTGAAGTATTTATAACTAATTTACAAAAAATATCCTGTCAGGATGATGAGGATGTATCTACAAAATAATAGGACTGAATTAAGCTAACTTATTACAATGAAATGAGGAAAATTGAACTCTCTGAAGTGGTGGCACTGAAATGAAGGAACAACTAGCTGTCTAGCATTGAAAAATTGGATGTGTTGTAACGCTGAGATGTGCTACCGAAATTACCTTTTACTCTAGTAATTCGCAAATTTTATCCCAACGTTGTTCGCTTGGGATATTCATCTTCATTAACTTCCTGTATACTTCGTCAACTTCAGTGTAGCTGGAAAATGTCATCCTGGTGATAAACAAGTTTGGAATTGCATATTGGATGTCAAGATCATATGATATTGCTTCCATGAACACATTTTTTTTCATGCTAAGTCTTCCGGCTGTTACTTTTGAGCTATCTCTCACCTTGTTCATAATCTATGCACTATAATCTAGCCACGTTTTGAGCTTGTCATTAATCACTAGTAGGTTTGGAAGTCCTTTCTTGTAGAGAGGCTCCAACTTGGCAAATAATCTATGTATACATGTGTTCATGTTTTGACCCTTCTCTTCAAGCTGTCTCATCAGGTTCCTTTTAGTCATCACTTTCCTGACTTCCATAATCATTTCATTCCTGTCTTCAAATTATAATTCTTCTAATTCTTAATTGTTCTTGGAATTTATAAATTTAATAAGCTCAATGGCTTCATTTGGTTTATCTCCTAGTTGCTTTCTAACCTGCTCAATGGCTTCATTCGACCTTTCAAAAAACTCCTTCTATTCAAAAATGATTTGGATTGAAGGCAAAATTTCTCCCATGTCTTCATTAATCCTTTTCCATATATTTTCCTTCACATGTACCAATCTATTGCCCATGGCACAATATTTTTGGGACAATGTCTGGGTCTTTTGTGTTTCTGTCAAGTAAGAATTTTCAAACCTTCGACTCTGCTCCTGTAAAACCTTTATCTCTAGTTTCAGTTTCTTTAGCTCTTCTTCCTGTATAGACATATTTTCCATAGATTGAGCTAATTTCACTGAGTCATCCACAACTAATGTGGGAAGCATTGTTGAGGATGATGTTCCTGTTGTAGTGGTTGTTGTAGGGACACTTGTCTGTAGCAGAGATGCAATAGGAATTGCATCAAGAGGAACAACTGCAAGCTGTGAATTCCGTTCCTTTTCCTTTATTAGCTTATCCATTTTTGCTTCCATTTATTTAATATGGGCACCTTGTTCTACTAGAAGCTTGAGCATCTCTTCCTTTTGTAGCTCTGTCTCTCCAAGTTCCTTGGCCTGGGGGTCTTTTGGTTTTGGAAGCTTCAATTGCTTCTTTAATGTTGCAATATCAAAATTCTTCTTTTCGATTATTTATTTTGTAGATTTGGAATTGTCTGGATCAAGGTCGGCTTTGACCACCATTTCCTCCAAGTATTTGATTCTGGTATCTCTTGCAAGTGAGGATATTTTTTCCAATTTAAGTTGAGACTACACATTATTTAAAGTAAGTTGTAATTTTGAGGCAGTGATAGCAATCTGAGTGAAATTCGAATACACCATCTCTCCTGCCTGCTTGTGCATATCTATCTGATCTAAAGGATGGACATCCTTTGCCTCAAATTCAAAAGTGGTATGTTTGAAATCTACTGTTGACTTTGGTTGAGAGACATGGGCCTGCAAGAATTCCATGTGCATCCTTCCTTTTTCTATATCATATGCTAAGATGAGTCTGTGCTGAATGGAGGAGGATTTATTTGTGAACTAAGCTGATATGTTATCATGAATGGCCTCATTCCTCTGCTTGATTTCCTTATATCTTTGAAAAATGTCTAACTGTCTCTTTTCTATAGATGTTTTTGGTGTCTAGGGGACAGTAGATGGAATATCTTTTGTAACTGAGGAAGATGATGGAGATTATGTAGTACCACTGTCCAGCTTGAAAGTCTTCAAACCTGAGAGCACAATAGTGCCTTGTGTGTCCTCCAGTGATGGAAATTCTATTTTAGAACCAGAGCTTGATTTAAGTTTCTTAGTATATATTTTAAATTCCTTAGCTGAGACTTCGGTGACTGGAGAATCATCCTCTCTTGCTCTCTTATCTGTTTTCTCTTTGGGTATGGGAGTCTCTAAAGTTGTCCTTGAAAGTACCTGCTCCTCAGCCTCCTGCAACGTGTTTTCCACCCAAGTGTGTTGGTTCATATACTTTTCTATTTCAGGCCTCTGAGTGTGCACATATGGTGTAGTTTTTTGTTCTACTCTCAACTTGGAAATTACCCCAAAGGGGTCATAAGACCAAGTGAAACTAAGAGGAAAGTTCATTTGTTTCAGCAGGAGGTCTACTTCCTCTCCTGTTGCTCTACTGTTGTAGATGAAGGGTCTGACTTGTGTCTTGATCCTGAATTGGGATTTCTTCTTGGCTGCCACAAAATGAATATTGTCAGAATGAATTATCTGCCTGATATATTCCAAGGCAAATATCCTCATTGGAAAATATTTGGGCAGTTTGTATGGTGGAAGCTCTGAACCATACACTCTAATCTCTGTGAATGATTGGTAAAGGTACCAATCCCCTGTTTTGACTTGTTCACTGCGTTGTAGAACCTTCTGAATTTCTTCACTGATCCTTGGAATTACTGGCCACTTGACACACAAGTGGCTGGATATACAAATTATTCTATGAACTCTGAAAATCCATATTCCTGTGATTTTTTTCTGACTAAGGAATTCCAGAAAACCACTGACTGTGGCTCTCCTTGCTAATCCAGTTTCTACACTGAGAATGGAAACTTATTTGTTTGGAAAAATATAAACATATACATAAGAATGGATGAATATCTGAGCATTCCTTCAGTTAAAACCCGAAGGAATTGTTCATGAATTACATTTGATAAGAAGTGACTATAGTCAAAGGTGACTGATGGTCCTTCTTCTAAAGAAAGGGTGGACAGAAAGCCTAGAATAGGCTCATCTACCCACTCATCTGAGTAGTAACCAAGAATGGAAGAAAAAACAGAAATAATCTGTCTTTTCCTTTGAGAGAACATAGAAGAGGGATATGGGGTATTTTTCTTAGGGAGTTGAGAGTCTTCAGGGAGGAAGATTTCAAAGATGGCAGCTCTTTGGGGGTAAGTTAACTTTTGCTAAATTTCTCTGAGAGCTTCAATGGAGAAAGGGGAGAGGGAATCATAGTGGGGAACCTGCAGCATTTGATTAATGATGTCAGCTATGATGGTGAAGAGAATTTCACCATTTGGGCAGATAATTTCCCTCTTTCTTGCAAGGTAAGAGGCTTGGCATCTTAGGAAGAACTCTCGAAAATGATAGGATTAGGGAACAACAAACAGAGGGAGTTTGGATTGCCAAAGGTGTATCTCATCAGATTAGTGAAGGAAATTATCTTGAAACCAACAGCGCAATTCGAACAAGTCAAATTTGCACTGTGTCTCAACGATTTTGTAATCTCAGTCTGCAAGTGTGGTATGGTCTAAATCGATAGGGGGATTGAGCATTGAATTGATTACATGGGAAGTTTTAGGTGCCATGGTGGTTGCCTGATGGAGCACTGAAGACTATAACAATAGGAAATTGTTGTGTGTCCAATAATTGGTGGGAATTCAGCGTGGCAGACCTCTGTTAATTTATGAATAATAGGCAAGGGAAATGTTGCAAAAATATTATAACACAGAGGGATGGGAGCACTATTGAACGAGTGAGGAAAGAAAAGTGCAATTAGAGTGGTAAATTTCATATTTATCTATAGTGGACTGGCCTTAACCGTTGGATTAATGGTTTGTTTGGGGCATTAACTCATGTAATCGCATGGGAAAATGGATAGGAGATTAATGGAGATTGAAACAGTCTTAGACGTGGAAGTTGGGGGTTGGGGGTTGAGTGGAGCGGGACCATTGGTGAGAGTGACAGGACGTAGGATGAGGTGGAGCGATGGGAGTGGCAGCTGCGACGGGAAGTGGAGACAACCATTAGTGGGAGTGACAAGACATAGGGTGAGGCAATACCACTTTCAAACGGGGGGTGCGGTGGTATCCGGTTTATGGAGGGGGGGTCCGAAAACACATGGTGGCAACATATAGGTGGCGGTAAACCACTTTTCGGACCCCCCTGTCGTTAAATGTTGTCACTTTGGGGGGGTCCAAAACCTACCGTGGGCCATCGGATCTATGCGGGGAATGATCGGGGATGTGTGAGTAAGGGGAACTTTAACACTAGAGGGACCTACCATATCTTTTTAGGCGTATGTAACATAACCCAAGGTCCAAAACTTTTGATAAGGGAATACTTTGGACTTTATTACATAAAAATATTTATTTAGCTATTCTAATGCTATCTAAAAGTGAATGTGGGTGCATTTAAGTATGCAAACCCCTTCAATTTTATTCTAAGAGATAAAGACTATTTATTTCAAACACTAGACTAATCTAATTAGCTAAATTAATCCAGATTAAATAGTTGGATTAACATTATTCACCTATTTCTACCTATATAATCTTAACCAAGATTAAACTGGTTGGTTAAGTTATTCACTCTAACATGATTGACATAAATTGAAAACAACTTGAGCATGATTAAACTGTATGTCTCAAGCAGAAAGGGGTTGTGGAATTTTAAACAAGTTGCACAAAATTTCATCTATTTATTCCTTTACAAAGCCAGAGGGCTAGTAGTGGCACTTAAGCTAGCATCACTTTCAGGTTTATTCATTTTTTTCTAGGGTTCATTTATCATTTCTTTTCTTTTTCTTTTTGCATTTATACCATGTTTTAATTTTTTTTATTTTCATTTTTCTATCTCTTTTTTTGGAAATCATTTGCAGAAAGCTATATTAATTACAATCTGAAATACTGAAAGAAAATACTCAATGATCATTGATCTTATAAATTATAGGACCCTAACAAGTTGAATGCACTCAATGAAGTTGTTAGCCCTGTCGGATTTGGACTGGACATGAGTTGAATCTACCTGAGTAGCTACAAATGGTATGGCTACATCAATGGGACATAATGGCTGAAATCCCAGTCTTACCTGAAAGGGGTTGTAGCCCATTGAGTTGTGGAAAGCTCTATTGTAGATGTGATGGAAATAGGGAAGGATTTCATCCCATGTGCATGGATGCTTCAAGTTGTACATGCGCAGGATGTTTATGATCATCCTATTGACGAGTTCTATTTGGCCATTTGTTTGGAGATGGAAAGCCATGGACTTAGTGAGTTTGGTATCGACCATCAACCAGAGACTTGACCAAAATGCACTTAGGAATCTGTTGTCCCAATCAGAGACAATGTATTGTGGGATCACAAATTGTACCCACACTTGCTCAAAGAAGAGATTAGCAGTGGCCTTTGCTGTGATACTCTTCTTGCAAGCTGCCATAATGGCCATCTTAGAGAAGTTGTTGATGATCACAAAAACATAGTCATTACCGTGCTTAGTAGAAGGAACGCCCGGCATGTAATCCATGGAGATGGATTTCCAAGGTCGACTAGGAGTAGGAATAGGAGTATATAGGCCTTGCTTCTTGATGGTTGGTTTAGAAATGGTGCAGGCAATGAAGGATTTAATGTACCTCCCAAAATCCCAATGAAGGTTAAACCAATAAAAATACTTATGTAGTATTGCCATTGTTTTCTCTACTCCAAAATGTTCGACGACTTAACTATAGTGCGCCTCCCAAATCAGCTTGGAACACTCGCTTGAACGAACACAGATGTGTCCCAAGTGGCATAACAGTGCATCCTAGTAGGTGAAAATTTGGAACTTTCTTACCTTCTAGGAGTGTTTGGTATGTGCTGCCAAATTCTGGATTACTCTCGTAAGGATGTGGTCACCCTGAAGTCTTGTGCCCATAGGAGTCTATTATAGTGATCAGCACCATGAGTGGTGGTCGGTTGAGGCAGTCTACAACATTATTGGTGCTGCACTTCTTGTACTTAATGTTCAAATGGAATTGTTGCAGGTATGACCATTTATGATGGAGATTTCTCTACAACTTCCCTTGTGTTTGTATGAACTGTAGGGGTTAGTGGTCTGTGTGGATGATCGTTTCCTTCCCCAAAATGTAATTCTTCCATTGACGACAAGCTTACATAATGGAATACATTTATTTGTCATAGGTGGGATACTTTCAGAATGTGTCTGAAAGTGTCTCATTGTGGTAAGCCACTGGATGCCCCTGTTGATTAAGAATTGCACCAATAACATTGTCAGAGGTGTCTGTCTCAATCTCAAATGGTTGTTGCAGTTCTGGTAATGTGAGCATTGGTTCAGAGAAAAAGTGATGTTTCAACTCGGAAAATTCATTCTATTGGGTTTCGAACCAAGAAAAATTTAATTTTGCTCCACCCTTGTTGACGTGACTTAAAGGCCAAGTGATATTGGAGTACCCCAACACGAACGTGCAGTAGAAATTAGCAAGACCCAGAAAGCTGCAGAGCTCTGTTAGAGTGGTTGGGGTTGGCCAATCCCAAATGACTTGTATCATGGTTGGGGAAACATGCACACCCTTCTCATCAATGATGTACCCCATATATTGAACCTGGGTCATGCCAAAAGTGCATTTCTCCAAATTGGCACACAACTTGTGTTGTCGCAGGGTTTGAAGGACCCGTCGAATATGGTAGAGGTACTCTTCCAACTTTGGTTGAAGATTAAGATGTCATCTAAATACACCACCATGAATGCATTTGTGAAGGGTCACGAGATGTCGTCCATCAATCTTGTTGGTCACCAGAATTGTCCAATTTTTAACCTTTATGATCTTACCTCGAACACACTACCTAAGCCTCTATTTTAACCTTGGAACCTATTTATTCCTGCACTTTTCTTAAACTTGTACTCATTCCTGCACTTCTTTCATGGTTTTCATATTTTTATTTTATTTTTACATAATCGGTTGCTGTTTATATTCCAAAGAAAAATTGAGGAGTCTAAGCTCCTGAATTACAAGGCATATTCTTGGGAAGCAAAGCAGGAAATTACTGCAAGGAAGACAAAAGTCCTCTTTGCTCCTGTCATTTTCGACTTTTGGAAAACCTAAACAAGTATAGATTCTAATGAACTAGAGTAATAAAAAGTAGAATTTACATTGCATTCTTAATCTATGTCTATATGGCTAATCTGGTGAGCTGTAGACTCATCGGGCTTGCTGTCGACTTCAACGTCCTTAGGCTTGAAGAGCTAGTGTTTGGAGCGTTTATTTTTTCCATCATGAACTTCAGAATGTCAATGGACTCTTGGGCATGACTACATCTATTGGAGAGTTCATTAAACTATTCCTGAAGTGAAGAAATACGATGGAGAAAAAGATTGGGATCAGCCTCATGCTTCTCGCTAGTGATCCGGGCATTAGTGTCGATTTTCGCATCCAAAATCTTCTGATGAGCACGGATTTGTCCAAGCTTTGCTTACATATCAGCACAATGGAGATAGTCTTCGCTTCTTTCCATAGAGGGAGCCCAAGCTATGTTTTCAGTGCTCTGAGGGAGGAGAACTCTGCGAAATTGCAAAAGCAATGGGTCTGGGTAAAGGGAGCTTGTGGGAGGAATGAAAATGTGAAGAGAGGGGGAACGAAGGCTTAGCACAGAGGAGATGTAGGAAGATAGCAACAGGAAGAGCGAATGCTGCTAGGGAGAAGAGGAGGTACGGAAATGAGGGATGGGAAGAGCGGTTAAGAAGGCAGGACGTGACAGAAGGTCAGTCATGGGGCAAAGGGAGAGGGGGGTAGTGGTCACGAGAAAATCACAATGAAGATCATGAGGGAGGAAAGGATGGGTCAGAACAGTATGGGTGATGGGACCAAATTGAGAGGAGTAGATCCATTCCATATATTTTTCTGAGGGGTTGTGATGTTGTTGTCTGCCAAGGCGGATATTAGCAGTGATATGGTCCAGATTCTTCTTGAAGATGTTGCGGGATTCAGAGTCAATTGATTTGCTGCAGTTCATTCTGAACATTGAAATGTTTTTTATCAAGGAAGATATTGTTGAGATTCAACAGAGTTGCATAGAAGGTTGCCTATGGGTTTGTGACAAGCTCTGTTGGCACAAGCGTCAGCTTTCTTGTTGAGGGTTTGAAGAACATGGAAAAAACGGAGGTTAGTCATTTTCTGAGCAAGAGTTTGACACCGATTGATAGTTTGATGAAGAAGCACATTGGAGGCGTTACAATTACCATTAGACTGATGATGGCAGATGAGTCACCAAAGATCACTGTTGTGTTAATTCCTAGATCTCCACAATCATGGGTTTGAATGACCTGTTTCCAACTAACAAGATTGAACTTCTTTTTTTCATTTTTCCCCCCTTGTCAAAGAAAGTGGCGAAGAATAATTTCCATTTTAATGGCAGGAGCTTGCAGAAGTGTAAATTGGTATAAGGGTAGAGAAGAAAGACTTGTTTTCAGGAGAACAAGACGGCCTGCTAGATTGAGCCAAGTGGAACCCCATTGTTGCACTTTCCTTTTCATTTTATCTATGATGGTATCCCAAACTTCAACTTTCAGAGGACCAACACTCACTGGCATACCCAGATAAGTGAAATGCTCCCACTCTATTTTGCAAGGGACCCCAAAGGTGCTGGCGATGTTATGGAGGACTTGAGCCGTAGTGTCCCAACCATAGATGCAGCTTTTGAGTTGATTGACCATACCTCCTGAGTAGCTCATGTATTTGTCCAAAAGGGCTTTGAAACAGTGGACTATTATATTGGAGGCTCCTCCTATTAACAGAGTATCATCAACAAATTCAGATTGATTTATGTTTTTGACCCCATTTCCGAATTTAATGGCGGTGATGAGTCTGACCCACCGATTTTATTCCAAAGCTTTAGTAAAGGATTTAGCCATCAAGATGAACAGATAAGGGGAAAGTGGGTAGCCTTGTCTTAGCCCTTGAGAAGATTGGAAAGAAGGTCTAGGTCTGCCATTAACAAGAGGAGAAATCTAAGGACCTGAAATGCAAGCTTTGATGAGATCAAGGAAGGGCACAGCAAATCCCATTTTCTGTAGAACAACAATGAGGAAAGAATGCTTGACTCTGTCAAAGGCATTAGCGAGATCTAATTTCAGAATAAAGCCTTTTTCCTTTCTAGAATGGCTAGAGTAGATAGCTTCTTGGAAAAGGAGGATTGAATCGGAAATTTGCTTGTTGGCCAAGAATCCTCCTTGGTTTTCAAAGATGAGAGAGGGGAGGAGAGGTTTTAGGCGAGAAGCAAGAATTTGTTCAAGATTTTGTAAGATGAATTGCAAAGAGAGATGGGTCGAAATCAGGAAAAAGATGAGGGCCAGTTCTCTTTGGGGAGAAGGGCGAGATGAGTGGCATTGGTGAAACCTCCAATTTTTCCCTTGCGTTGAATCCATTTTATCATTTTGACTAGATCTTTTTTAAGTATTCCCCAATAAGCTCGGTAAGAGCAAATGGGGAAACCATCTGGGCCAGGAGCTTTATCTGGTTGGAGAGTCCAAATAGCTCTTCTTATTTCTTCTTCTTCGATCTCCATGATGAAGCTATCATTTATTTCCTTGTTGATCTTAGTGGCAAGATATTGCAGCAAATCTGAGTAATCTTCCTCCTCTTTCGTTTCTGTTGGGGGAGCGTTGTAATGATCTGAAGCTGCTTTTCTAATAGCACCTTGAGTGGTTTGTAGATTTCCTTCTGCATCTATGATAGATGTAATATTGTTCCTCATTTTCCGGACGGTAGCCTGCTTATGAAAGAAAGCGGAGTTTTTATCTCCTCCTTGCAACCATAACTGCCTAGATTTTATTCTCCATTTCTGCTCCTCCTCTCTATTGGAGCAACATAGCTGGAAGTAGAGTTTGCTTTCATGATCTTTGTCTTCCTGTGAGACTTTGTGTTCCTTTATTATGCTGTGAGTGTTTTCCAATTTGGTTTTTATCTCTTTTTTTTTTTCCTCAGGCTCCGTGTAGTAGTTTTTTGCCCATTCCTTTAAGGCATATTTGGTCCTTTTTAGTTTGTTTTCCCATATGTACCCTAGTGATCCTTCTATGTGATGACACCAAGTGTTTTGAACGATCTCTTTGACTGTTGGAATGTTATTCCACAGAGGGTTGTATTTGAAGGGAATTGGCCCTAAGAGGCAGTGGGCTTCGAGTACAAGTGTTGTGGGGTAATGATCAGAGGCAGAGAAAGGAAGGATGGTGGCATAAGCAGTAGAGAAGGTGGAGAGAAATGTGACATTCACCATAATTCTATCTAGTCTCTCCATGATATTTCCTTTACCCAATCTGCGATTACTCCAGGTGAACCTCCGAGTTTTTGGGACAACATCAATAAGATCGTGGTCTTGCATGATGGCCTCCAACTGCATTCTGAAAGGATCAAGAGAAAAGAAGCCTCCTCTTTTCTCATTGGAATGTAGTATGAGATTGAGGTCTCCTCCGAGGATAATACTGTTGGTTTCTTCTTCATCTATATTTGCTTTGAGGGCAGCCCAACACTGCTCTTTGTCTCTATAATGGTTTGGTGCATAAATGTTATAAATCTTTCATGGTTTTCGTCTTAATGTTTATATATGAACTTAATTATTAATTAAATAGATTTAATATCCTATTTTTCTTTGCAACTTATATGTTCTCTTTCCTAAGGTAATTCTATAAGGTGAAAGTATTAATCAATGTGGAAGATGGGTTGGTGCAGGAATGATTCTTGTACCATCCATTGCTCTTGCACTTCTGAGGCAACTGTCAACTTCAACTTGGTTCACCACTTACAGCCGAGATAACTTGACAAATTGTGAAAATTCTTTGCTAGAAGATTAGTCATCTTTGTTGGGCTCAGAGCGTAGAGGAATATGAGGGATATGAAGACTAGGGCTTTGACCGAGAACCCTTGTTTAGTCTTTTGTTAACAACCGAGAAGCCCAAGACAAACTTATGTTTTGATTTCTGTTGCAGCCATGAGCCGAATGAATGTATATTTAATAGGGTTTCTAGTGGAAGCTAAGTAGTGATACGCTGGTGAAATTTTGGTTTATACTGTAACTTTTGGTATCACCATATTTTATGGGTTGGATCTGGGATCCATGATGTATATTTGCTACTTTTGAAGTTTAATAGAAAGGACTGCTCCAATTATGCATCTTCTTGTTCTAATATCTTTGTGATGTATTATTTGAGTACTTGAAGTTCCAAATCTCGTAGCAGGGGAACAATCTGGTTGTCTAGGGCCCAGCCTATCGAGCTCAATCGCCCTTTTTCGTGAGGTATGTTAAAATTATTTTTATGCATGGTTTGAGTAGGTTATATTTCGTTCTTTCATAGTTAACAGGCTTTGACTTCTTCATAAGTTGTGTGATTTGGATCCGAAGTGTGCAGACTTGTGTGTGTTTATTTCTTGCCTTTCGTGTTAACCCTGCTTTCCTTTGATGCGTGTTTAATTTCATTTCTGCAAAAGGAGCGTGTTTTAGTTACTTGCACCGATGCATTTTCATTTCTTCAAGTGAAGGTTGCTTAGTTTACTTCTGCAAATCCTTTTATTTCCTACAAGTTCATTTGCTTTTCTCTACAAATCATGTTTTGATTATGAGTGAAGTTTCCAAGCATTCTCAATATGAAAGTTCACTCTGGAATTAATTTATCTTTATGAGCTTTAATGAAACATTGTCTACATTACATAGATCTACGCTTGCACTCATTTCCCTTATGGAAGTAACTCAATTTAACACTGAAATTATTGAAGGGACCTCTAAGCTAAAACTTATATTTATAATAAGTGCAGATCTAATTCACATAATAACAATCATCTCAGGAAGAAGCCTACTTGTATTTGGATCATATAGTTATTTTTCACATGCAAGAAGTTTCATGTTCCAGCAAGGATTTTTCTTTGAATTTCGAAGTTCCTTTCATTCCTGAATGTGTGATTAGTTGAAGAGTCTTGTGCTTATGAACGTTTATTTCTGGGCTCTGTTTCGCCTTGCAATTTGTTCTTAGTTTACACCCTCTTCATTTTCTGTAATTGGTTTAGAAATCCAGTACAAGAGTGTTGATTTCTTGGTACAGGAACCTCTATTTTGGTATAGGAGTTGATATCCTGGTGCAGGAACAGAGTGCTCTGGTACAAGAACCCAGAGCTCTTGTATGAAGTTCGAAATCTTTAGTGCAGGCACAATACATACTTCCAATGAAGGAACATTGATGCAGTACAGGAATGTCGTTCCAGTACAGGAACGTTGTTGTGATGCAGGAACGATGGTTCAGTGCAGGAAGGAAAATCTTTAATGAAGACAAATGTCGTTAACAAATTAATTACTTCTTTGTCCTATGAATGCACTGAACTTAGTCTTAGATATTTATCTTTTATTGATCGGGATTGTTTATGATAATTTGAAGTTCCTTTTATTTAGTTTCTGTAAAGTACTTTCTTTTCCATTCCAACACCATAATTCTCTTAGTATTATTTGTCGTGTGATCTTTTTGATTCTGCAAATTGTAATTAAGAAATATAGGAACAGATTTAGTGAAGGTTCATATCATTTATTGGCATTACCTATGCTAGGCCTCTAAGCTTACATAGCCCTGGGTTAACAAATTAAGTGTTGAAGGAGTTTTTTGAACTGCAACTCTTGCACCCAACAATCTCATGAAGGTTATGGGGGAATTCGCCAACCCGAAAGGCATGACCAACCATTTGAAAAGGCTCTCCTTGGATTTGAAGGCAATCTTCCACACATCAGAGGGTTTGATAAGAACCTAGTGATAACTGGACTTCAAGTCAATCTTACTGAAATATTTGGCCCCCTTCAGCTAGTCCATAAGGTCGTTCATCTGTGGGATTGGGTACCTATTGCGGACAATGTTATTTTTCAACGCACGATAGTCAATACATAGTATCTAGATCCCATCCTTCTTTTGTACCAATACAATCAGGATCCCACAGGGTGATGAGATTCGTCTGATGTGCCCTTTTTGCAATAACTCCTGAATCTTCTTGTTGATCTCAACATTCTACAAAAAACATCGATAGATTGGTCCATTGGGTAGTAGCACACCTAGGGTCAGATCGATGGAGTGCTTGACCTGATAGTGTAGAAGTACCCCTATAGGTGAGGCGAAAATGTCCTTATACTCCTACATAACCTTTTCCATATGTTTATGGTGTGTGGAGGAGCCTTGTATGGAAGACGTGGCAAAAACCTTCTTCATTACCTAAGGGCGAATCATAAGGAAAACAAATTTCATGGTCTAGGAAATGATCTTATTGCATTGCTTTGCAGTGATCAAAGATATGGCAGTAGGTGGGGCTACCTCTGGTATCCTGTACATCTTATTTCCAAAAGTAATAATCACAAAGCGAGGTATAGACTCATATACAACATGCCACTTCCACAAGTATTTTTTCCTAATAATACATCACAAACTTCAAGAGGAGCAACATCACACCATACCTCATCCGTGAAGGGCTTGATGCTATAGGGAAGGCGACACTGTTGGCCGACGTTGAGATCTCGTCCTTGGTGAAGCCACCCGATGGTGTACGACTGCGGATGTGCTATCATCAGTAGGCCTAGCTGCTTCATGACCTCTATTGAAATGAGGTTCTTTTGTCTCCTGATATCGACAATGAACTGCAGCGGAGAACCTTTCACCCACATTTGTGAGTGGAAGAGGTGTTCCCCCTCCTTTAGATCTTCAAGCTCATTCTTCTAGATTTTGATGGTGGCTACAGTGGCACTGGGCCTCGCGTCAGTGATCTACTTCCCTTTGTCACTCCCCTTGTCGAGTTTTGACTAAGAGTTAGAACCTGTGCCTGATTTAGAAGCCTTCAGCTTGGCCACCTGTGACTGCTTGACCCGACACTCACTTGTGTTGTGATTTGAGCTCTTATGGAACTCATGCCATTTTCCCGTGCCTTTCTTTGTCTTTGTCGTGTTGTTCTTTGCTTGTGGCTGTTGAAAATAGCAACAAGAAATGATAAAAATAGAATCCAGAATATTCCAATTTTAATTTGTCCTTGAATTAAAATTCGAATTTAATCTCACCAGCTGCTTGAAATATAATTAATTAATTCATTATGGATTAATTAGTTGGAGAAATTCAAGTTAGAAGTATTTCTGAAGTCATGCAACAATTATCCCTTAAATTAAGGAGATCATCACTTAATTAAGGAGATAAGATTGAGTTTATTTGAGTTGAAATTAGTTAGCTCGGTTTACTGAGTTAATTCTAGTTAAATTAGTTCCAAACTGTTTAAGGAACTAATTGTGAGTTCAATCAATTAATGCATGCATGCATCCAACTAGTGTAATCCAGATAACTGAAGATTCTCTCATGAGAAACTCATGCATGTCTATTCAGAGAAAGACCCAGTTGAGCTAAATGTCAAGGACAGGTTACTATCAGTTGCATGAGTTTTCCTATAAAGGAAACTCATCCATGCAGAAGGAACAAGGTTCCTTGAGGATTGCGCAGTTTTACAGGGTGTGAGATCAGTGTGAGTGATTAGTGTTACACTTGGTAACAGTAGGATCACCTAGGAGTAATTGCGCAAGGAAATAGGAGGCCTGGAGGGCAGAGGAGAAGGTTTGTGAGAAGCCTTGTTTGCCTATGATCATCCAGGAGGACTGTATTGAGAGCTGGCTAGTTGTGGGAGCTAAGGCTTTGTATAATTCTGAGATATTTCCACCTTGTATGATAATACAGATAGTGGGGTTTTTAGCTAAGGCTTTCCCCTGAGTATTCTTCTGTGTTTCATGTGCATTGATTCTTCTTCTGGTTATATGTGTTCAGCTTGATCTTGCTCAAATCTTTTAAGCTTCCGCTAATTGATTGTAGAAGTAGATTAAAGTATTTTGCTTTAGTTATATTGCATTATCAAGTTGATCTACAGTCATAATTTCTACATGGTATCAGAGCTAAGGTTATCGAAGCAGTGAACAGTATACGGAGAAGAGAATTCGAAGTTTGAAGTTCGGGGTTGCAGGTGCAATTCGAATTCATCTCATACTTCAAGGTTGGTCAATGGTGTTCTTGGATGGCAGCTCGAATTACATAGCATGGAAAGATCGCATGGAAGCTGTATTAGAAGACAACGGCTTGAAGGATTTCATTGATCAAGAAATCCCAAAGCCAGGCTAAACTAATGCATAAGAGTTGGTTGAATGGAAGAAGTATGTGGCGAGGGCGAGACAGATCATCCTTGAGGGAGTTCGAGACCATATTTTCTCGAGTCTCCATGGGAAGGATACTCCATATTCAATGTGGAAGACATTGAAGGACCTCTACCAGAATAGTAGCGACCAGAGGAAATTGGCGCTGAAGGATAAGCTTCGAAGAATCAAGATGGAGAAGGGCGATACTATTTCCACATATCTGAACAAGCTCACCTCCTGCAGAGATGAGCTTGGTAGTGTGGGAATAACTACTGTCGATGATGATATGGTGAGCCTCGCTCTCCTTCGCCTTCCAAAGAGCTGGAATAGCTACCAGGAATTTTTGAATGGAAGGGAGAAACTGCCAAATTGGGAACGACTGTGGTCAGATCTCATGTAGGAGGAGATCAGGAGGAGCACACGAGATGGTTCTTCATCCAAGGATGATGAAGAAAATCTGGCCTTAGCAAGTAAGGCAAGGAAAAGGAAGGAGAAGGATTCTCATTCCAAATCGAATAATTCTCATGGAGGGAAGAAGGTTGACAAGTCTAAAGTGAGATTCTTTAATTGTCACGAAATGGGTCATTATGCGACTAATTGCCCATCAAAGAAGTCCAAGAAGGGATCCTTGGAAGGATCTGAAGACAAGGCATTAGCCTCTCAGTTCGAGATGGACTTCACCTTCGTCGCATGCATGGTGTCATCGATGATGGGTTGTGGTTGGTTTCTTGATAATGGAGCCTCATTCCACATGACATGCGATAAAATTTTATTCAGTACCTTGGAGGAGAAAGAACTCAATATGCACATAGAGATGGGTGATGATGAAAGGTATAGTGTTTCAGGAGTGGGCATGGTTTCTTTTTAGAGGGAGCATGGAGCTCTTATCACCTTGACAGATGTGAAGTATGTGCCTGGACTGAAGAAGAATTTGGTATCAATCGTGATGTTGGAGGACAAAGGTTGCAATGTTGTCTTCAGTAAGGGAAAGGTTTTCCTTAGACACATCACCATGGGATAGGTGAAACAGATTGGTTCACGAGTTAAGAACCTGTATGCTCTTGAGGTTCAAGATGAATGCAAATCCTTGAGGAGCAAGGAAAATGTTAGAGACTTGATGGTTGAGAGGGAGAGTAAATTACCTGTCAACATACAACCCCAGAAGAAGTCTCAAACAATTGTGTAGGAGCCACAATTGGAGATGCTAAGAGGAGACTGAGTGGAGGCATCCACTCATGCAGAGACCTCTAGTAGGGGGGAATTTCAAGCCAAGTCAGTAGATGGATCACATGCAGCCATAACTCCAGGTGTGAGGTAGGGCAATGTGAAGTGATAGTCCCAAGAAGGCTGAAATTGGGCAGGGTCCATTGAGAGGTTTTATCTCATGGATTGTATCTTGCTACGAGATCCCAAAGTACATAGTAGCAAGGCGAATCAGTGGGATTGATGCAGTCAGAGATCAAAGTGACAGAGGCTAGATCAGTCAAATACTGAAGAGCGTAGAGAAGGATTGACAAGTGCAGAAAGGCAGAGTCAGCAACAGCGTAGAGTTTTCAGTTGATAGAGGCAATAGCAGTCAGAGACTTTGATGACAGATGCATCATATTGATTCAGGTTGGATGTCTTTTTGTTTCTAGAGTTTTTCGAGCAACAACACTAGAGAGAAGTGTTGCATGCAGAACATTTCAAAGGTTCAAGATCGAGATCGAGTTGAATGCATTTCTTGTTGAGAGGGAGTGTTGAAAATAGCAACAAGAAATGATAAAAATAGAATCCAGAATATTCCAATTTTAATTTGTCCTTGAATTAAAATTGAGAATTAAAATTCGAATTTAGTATCACCAGCTTCCTGAAAAATAATTAATTAATTCATTATGGATTAATTAGTTGGATAAATTCAAGTTAGAAGTCTTTCTAAAGTCATGCAACAGTTATCCCTTAAATTAAGGAGATTATCCCTTAATTAAGGAGATAAGATTGAGTTATATTTGAGTTGTAAACAGTTAGCTTAGTTTACTGAGTTAAGTCTGGTTAAATTAGTTCCAAACTGTTTGAGGAACTAATCGTGACTTCAGTCAGTTAATGCATGCATGCATCCAACTAGTGTACTCCAGATAACTGAAGATTCTCTCATCAGAAACTCATGCATGTCTATTTAGAGAAAGACTCAGTTGAGCTAAATGTCAAGGACTGGTTACTATCAGTTGCATGAGTTTTCCTATAAAGGAAACTCATCCATGCAAAAGGAACAAGGTTCCTTGAGGATTGCGCAATTTTACAGGGTGTGAGATCAGTGCGAGTGATCAGTGTTACACTTGGTAATAGTATGATCACCCAGGAGAAACTGCGCAAGGAAATAAGAGGCTTGGAGGGCAGAGAAGAAGGTTTGTGAGAAGCATTGTTTGCCTATGATCATCCAGGAGGATTGTATTGAGAGCTGGCTAGCTATGGAAGCTAAGGCTTTGTGTAATTCTGAGATATTTCCACCTTGTATGATAATACAGATAGTGGGGTTTTTAGCTGAGGCTTTCCCCTGAGTATTCTTTTGTGTTTCATGTGCATTTATTCTTCTTCTGGTTATATGCGTTCAGCTTGATCTTGCTCAAATATTTTAAGCTTCCGCTAATTGATTGTAGAAGTAGATTAAAGTATTTTGATTTAGTTATATTTCATTATCAGGTTGATCTACAGTAAAAATTTCTACAGTGGCTTCGACGGGTTGTCCTAGACCACCCCACCTTGGCTTTGGCCTTTTCTTTGTGCTTTGGGGGCTCATTTTCCTTGCTTTGAAAGTCTTGCTTCTTCTGTTTAAAATTCTGCTCAATTTTGACATCATATCAGTATGTCATGCCGAGCGAGGAGATGTACCAGAACTCCCTGTTGTCCTGGATGTACTTGTGTAGATAGCCGCGGTACTTGAGTACCAAATGCCACTCAGAATTTGTAAAACCCAACTTAGTGCAAAGGGTATGGAAAATCTTTGTGAACTTTGGCACATCTTGGCCCCTTCCCTGTTGTAGAGTGGTCCAATTTATGTATTTATCTTAGTAGTTCCCGACAAGGTAATATTATTCCTTGATGGCTTCTCGGAAAGAATCCCAAGGGGGTGCGGCTAAAACAATGACGATTCCCTCTCGTCCTTTTGTTCACAGTAGGTTTACCACCAATCCTTAACATGTGGGGTGGCGTTGAGAAGTGAAAAAGTAATATTTTCCCCATTGGAAATGTCATGAACTGAAAAATATCCTTCCAACAGATTCAACCATTTATCTATGACATCTACAGCTATTTGGCCCTCAAATATAGGAATATCAAAGTTAACTTGTACCTTAAAAGGAGTGGCGCCTCCAGAGTGGCTACTGGATGAAGATGTGTCACCTGTGGGTAGATGTTGAAGTATATGGGAAAATTTATCCATCATCGTGTTCCTCTATCGCTCGAGGGATTCCTCGAGCAATATTTTGAAAGGATCTCTTGCCCCCTCATCTTTCTTTTCTTTCACCATGGGAGGCCGTTGTGGTTTGTGAGGCTGGTCTTGCAAAGGTTCAACCAGATCAAAGAAAAATAGAGAAAGAGCAGACCGCTGATACCACTGATCCGAAAAATAAGAACGCAACAAATTACAGATATAACCATAAATACATAAATGTAGCAGAAATAACACTTCATTTAATTAATATCATAATACTGAAATATGCTTACAAACATAATAGAAATAAACTAGCTTGGGCGATGGTAGCTTATCTCTGAGAAGAGATGAGGCAACTACATGCCTTTGAAATGTGTTACAATGAGGCTCCAAGGCCTATTTATTACTAAGAAACAATGGAAAACCCTAAACATCCAAAAACCTAAACCTAGGAGATGAAGCACCAAAACTGTGGACCCTGTTTGGGTAAATTGGTACATCAATTTCCCGGGGTCATAACTTTGGCATACGATCTCCTTTTGGCTATCTATCATCACTATAATCCACACACTCAATGTCCTTGTCGAAGCAATCTTGTAAAAACAAATTAGTAATCTTGTAAAAAATAAAAGTTTTTAGGATATTTTGTAAAAATTTTGGTTTTTCAAATAAATATATTTTGATAAGTTTTGTGTAAATACTTCATACTTCAAAGTACAAAGGATTGAAACTCATGTGAAGAAAGAAAATTCTTGATGTAAGGTTGTGCATATACTGAAGTGATCATTTCATTAATACAGAAAGTTGTTCCAGGATTCATGTGTCAGACAATTGGTGAAGTTTCCTCTCTTGTAAAATTGTTATTTTTCTAGTTTTCCATATGTTCTTTGTGTCTTTATTGTTTAAAGAAGATTAAGGGTTGAATCTGTTTGACTACACTCTGCTCTAGCTTATAAACAATATCTATGTTTTCACACTAATACTAAATATAGAATTCATCCTAGTATGCTCTATGTTTAATTGAATCTAAATCTTTTCATCCCATTCATTCCATAAATGCTCTAAATATCAAAAAGTATGCCTACCTTGCCTTGTTACATTTGTTTCGTAATTATTGTATTTGATCAACCAAGATATCTTGTAGATTTTTTAGGATAGTGGGGAAAATTCTCTTTTCCCCACTATCATCCACTCAATGGCCTTGTCGAAGAAATCCACTTTGGTCCTATGAAGGTAAAACCAATGTTATATACCTAGGGGGGATAATATGGGGTACAAAGGGAGGTACCCAAGGGAATAATGTAATAATGGGATGGGCCATAGTAATAAATAAGGTGGTTAACCTGTATCATGTAAGGGACCATAAGTAGTTAGTAATAATGTAATGGGCCCATGGTATTAGATAGATGGTATTGAGGGAACCATGGTAATGACCCATGGTATTGTATGTATGAGGCCTATATAGAGGCTAGAGACTCCACATTGAGAGATGTCAAGGAATATTGTATGAACAGGCATATGGCTTGTGGAGTGCTCTCCTTCCTTAAGGAGTGAATGTATGGTGTTGCCCTACCTTAAGGGTTTGATCAATAAAGAGAAGCATTTCTATATTCAGATCTTGTTATTTTTGGTGATTATTTGCAGTTATTGGGTATATTGGTATTATTTTCATATATTTTCAGATCAGATCTATAACAAGTGGTATCAGAGCTATAGCAAGTGGTATCAGAGCACTTTCTTTGGGAAAAAGTGGAGAATTTTTTTATTTTTTGCAGGAACTTTCTAGGGCGGAAAGTTTTTAGATCATATCTGTACATTTTAGGGAAAAATCTACAAAATATAATTGTAGATTTGGATTCTTTGTGAAAAAATACCCGATTTCAAAAAAAAATCAGCTGAATCGGAGTCCGAATGGAGATATCGCTGATCTAAAAATCAGTGGTGTTGCAGACATTTTTGGGGGAAGCGAGTTTGCGGCATAGTTTTGTACATTTTGGGGGAAAATGTGGAAAATATAGTTGCAGATCCAGATTCTTTATGAAAAAATACCCAATTTCAAAAAAAAAAAATCAGTCGAATCAAAGTCTGGATGAGGGAGATATCGCTGATTTAAAATCAGCTCTTTTTTTAGAATTTTTGGTGACGGTGGGAGAGTTGCAGCGTAGATCTGAAATTCCAGTGTTTGGATCAGGATTTCTATCACATGGGAAGATGAAAAATGGTTGTTCCATTTCTGAAAACAGGTCATAATAGGGATTCTAAGCAATATTGACTAAACTATGACAATTTCAAATTTTCGCCAAGTAAGTGAATTTTTTTTCAAAACCCTCTTCATGGCAGCTCTATGTTTTACAGGAAAAGATAATGGCCCTACTATTGAAGAATTCATAAAACAAAAAAAGTCAGTATGGGCAAAAAATTGGAAGGATTCAATGTGGCTTGGTTTCAAAGATGAGGCTTACAGATGGTATTTCTCACTTGACAACAAGCAGTTGACAAAACTTTCAGATGCAGAATTTGAAAGAGTCCTTTTAGACAAATGGTCTCGTGCTAGAACAAAGGAGAATGAGACACGTAAGGGGTTATTTTCTACTGGTATATCCTTATTGCAGGTTCATGGATTGATTTAGAAGGAGAAAATCATTGTGTCTATAAATCCAAGTTGCAAGAAAAATCTCATAAATGTCAACTTGGCAAAAAACTTACAAGTGCCAGCGAACCACATGGAGCACACACAGGTTAATAATGAGAAGGTGCAAGTTTATAAAGATTTGAAGATTTGAAGGGATCTCTACTTGAATGGTTCATGAGGCACAATACTTGCTAAGGTTTTGCAAATGGGGTAGCAAGCTAAGTGGGCTTGATTGTGGGGAAAACTCCACAGTTAAGCGCGCTTGAGCCAGAGGAGTTCTGGGATGGGTGACCTCCTGGGAAGTCCTGGTTACCGGGTGCAAGCCCCGGAAGTGATGATTGATGCTATGTGATTCGTTCTCCACATTTCACTAGTTTCAATCCCACTTCTTCACCCCTGTGAGCATCACCCGATGCAATGAGTGCTAAGTGAACTATTCAAAAAATCATGAGAAATTAGTCAGTTACGACTACCTCTCATGGAAATGGTCATACGTTTGAATGACTTACTTAACGCAGTTGAATCCCAAAAATGATATCTAATAAGTATGTATTTCATTCTGATTTTTATGCTTCAGATATGGCTAATGAGGATGTTGTTTTGGGATACCCGTGGATGGAATTGGTGGGTACTATAAATATTAACGTGCAGAAGAAATTCCTGAAGCTCTGGTATAAAAAGAAGAAAATTACATTATAGGATATTTCCATCAATAAATAGGTAGAGTCCATGGAGGCTGAAGCAGAAGATTTTCCAGGGACTAACATATCAGATGATGAGCCATTGATGATTGACAATCAAACACAAACAGAGGCTGAAGCAGAAAAGGATACAGGTGCTGATACATCAGATGAGGGCTCAGTGGTTGAAGTAATATTGGAATATAAGACACCAAAGAAGGAACCAAAACATGCACCAGATAACAGTCAGGCTCTAGTAAGGGGTGAATTAAAGAAAAAGACACCGTGGGTTAAAACTTCAACATATCATCACCCACATCACCCCGCAAGACAACAACCAACAAGATGGCAACCAATTAGCCACAAGGACAACAACCCCCGCATGACAGATAGAGAGGAGTGAAGATCCACCTACTACACACAAAAGAGCTACCACGTTCAACTTCCATCTCAAGCGAGCGAGGCACCAACGAGATCGAGGGTTCACCTTTCTCTTGGATGGCTAGATGAACGTGCATGGTACTAGTGGACTACTCTTTTGAGTAGATCTTATTATTTGTGTTCTGCCCATGTTTCGGGGATGAAACATGCTAAGGGGAGTGGAATGTTATATACCTAGGGGGGATAATATGGGGTACAAAGGGAGGTACCCAAGAGAATAATGTAATAATGGGATGGGCCATAGTAATAAATAAGGTGGTTAACCCATATCATGTAAGGGACCACAAGTAGTTAGTAACAATGTAATGGGCCCATGGTATTATATAGATGGTTTTGAGGGAACCATGGTAATGACCCATGGTATTGTATGTATGAGGCCTATATAGAGGCTAGAGACTCCACATTGAGAGATGTCAAGGAATATTGTATGAACAGGCATATGGCTTGTGGAGTTCTCTCCTTCCTTAAGGAGTGAATGTATGGTGTTGCCCTGCCTTAAAGGTTTGATCAATAAAGAGAAGCATTATTCCCTTGGGTACCTCCCTTTGTACCCCATATTGTCCCCCCTAGGTATATAACAACTAATCCATACCCAAAAGCATATTATACGATCCCAATGGCAGTACATTCAAATGTGCTACTCTAGGCATACCATTTAACTCAAATGCACAAGATCTTACCCAATAGTGAATTATCCTCTTTGTACTTATAGCCAACTGTACCAACCAAGATTCTACATGCAATTCTTTTATCAAACCACACTTATCTGCCAGGTTAGGATTAATATAACTATAGTTAGATCCAAGATCAATCAAAGTAGAAACAACTTGATCACAAAGCTTACAGTCCATCTCAATGATAGATGCCTGATGATCTTCTTGTCTATTGTCAATAGATGCATAGATCTGAGGAATTCTATGACCAACATAACCCTCTATATGTGCCTCCTGAGCACTATACATCTGGGGTCTACCACTCTGATACCGTGGACAATCCCTCTTACGATGATCCTTACTGCATATCCAACATTGCAATGGTTCTTTACCACCGCTTCTAGGCTGATGATCTCCATGTCCCCTCTCAGTTGTATTGAACTTCTTGTAAGGGACTACATTTTCTTTCTCACTTTCATCTTGAGGTCTTCCTCGCTTTGGTGGCCATTTCCCTTTATCTTTCTCATTTCCTTTCAAGTCACCCTTAGGCTCAACTTTGCACTTCGACTGTTAATAACAATGTTTCAAATTTCGGATGGCCTCCTCCAATGATCTAGGCTCATTGAACTCCATCCAGTCTCTGTATCCTACTGGCAGTCCATTGATGAATCTCTGAACCTTTGCCTTCTCCTCCTTCAGGTAAGGCACATATCTCAACAGCTCCAAGAACCTATTAGTATACTCATCATCTATCATGGAACCCATCCGCAACTCATAAAACTCCTTAGCTCTATCATCAAAGTATATCTCTGACAAATACTTCTTCTTGAAGAGCCTCTCAAACTCAAGCCAATTCAAATCATCCTCATGTATACCTTTAACATTCTTCACATCTTCCCACCAAATATCTTTTTTAACTTTGAGACTGAAAGTAGATATATTTTCTTTCATGTTTTCTGAATAGTCATGAAATATGAAGAACTTCCCCATACCAAGCAAACATACCTTTTCATCTTATGATTTCTTCATCTGTCCATCAAAGTTAGGTGGCTTTGATTTCTTAAACTCATCGGGAGACTATCCCCTATCACTCCTCCTGTAAGGGTGATAACGATGAAGATCATGATGCTTGTCCAAAACAGAACTGGAATAGTACTTGTGTCCATCACCTCTCTTATATGGAGTGTCCAACAATCTTCCATCTCTGATCGTGTCGTATATGCCCAACCTATGACCACCATAAGACCTGTTGTCATATGCCCGACTAGTTATGTGCTCCTACTCATGGTTGATCCGAAGTGGTCCATGTCGCTACAATTCTGACAAACTCTGAAGTAGTATTGCATTAACCTTTGTTTTTTTCCCTTATGCCTGCACGATTTTGTCATTGTCCACCTTACAACTCCTTATTTCTTCCTTCAAGCTTCTCAATGTGTTTTCCAAATTAGAAGAGTGCCCAACACCACGTTTCTCATCTGATTCATAGGGAGAGTCTTTGTAGTCTACCATCTTGCTATCCATTTTGATCTCTTTCTTGCAACGCATATTATGTCAGCTACACCAAATCATAATAAACCAACGTACCTTAGCGTAGTTCGGGGAGGATATCTCATCTGCAAGATCGTCAAATCAGCGTGATAAACTTATATCATAATCATAACAATGTATATACATATGATACATAATCATATAACCATGCATCCATCAGTCTAGCTAGAGTCTAGTAATCAACGCATGAACATATCAACTACACATACCATAACCTCATGCATGACAACACAACCATATCACTATATATTGATCATATGCAAACATAAACAGCATGTACCCAATCATGCACACATGACAATGCACTTCACACAATGACATCCTTATTCTCATGGTGACATCACTACGACCACGACCAACACCATGCATATGAAATAAGCATTCAATGATGAATGACACATGTGCAACCGACTTGAATGCATGGAAAACACATTCACCCAAGGAGAGCACAACCACACTCTGATATAATTATGTAACCACCCTCCTCCCACATCTACCCAAGTAACCGACCAACCGGGGTAAACATGCTACGAGAGGCTACTATGATATGATTCAAACTCCTTTGTGGCCTTAAGGAAATGGAACCGATGGAAACACTTCAAACATACCTTCCACATCAACAACAATACCCCAGGAGACATCCCAACCACTCAGGCATCCTGCCCCTGAGTCCCATTGACTTTTTGACCTCTTAATCTCTGGACACTCTCATGTTATGGGCATGTCAGTGTCTAAGGACCTCTACATGCTCTCACAGGCTTGCATACCTGTATCCAGGGACTTTTCCCAGGAGCTTATGCCAGTGTCCACGAAATTTAAGGCACTTTTCTAGCCCAAAATTCTGGACACTGCCTAGAAGTTGTTGTAACCTTTTAGAATCTATCAAACACATGATGAAAAGACTAATAAACCAAAATTCAACTTCAGGACTAGGCCTGACCATCCCCAACCGGGACTAACATTCTGTCAAACACTTGGCATCAATGCAACCTACAGGCCTAGGATACAAGACGGAGCATGAATGATTGAAAACTCTTTTGAAACATGACAAGAAGGATCACCACTTTCTCCCTAGAACTATTATGACATCAATTAGGTCTTGAATCCATCATTTTAACAATTACAAGTAAATACATGAAATAACCGTGACATGAACCAATCAATTAACCATGCTTATAACCAACATAAAACCATGGAAATAATGGACATATAACAACAATTAAATCCACATATAAACAAGTACAAAAGAAAGAGAACTTAGCTTTCATTAATAATAAACAAATCCAACTAGGTTCGGGACTTCCACATACCACCTGACCGTAGACATGGCTGAACCAAATATTTCTTTCAGCCAATCACCCCCCTGCCATATTCCAAGCATGAATGTGGGATCTCATGGATAAAATAATCCAAAAACAACTAAGGGAATCGAGAGGTTAAACCACCTCTAGCCTCACCAAACTGTGTTCACACCAAAACAAGTGCTCCGATCACAGAACCGAACCAAGATTGGAATTCCATTCAAAATCCATCACTATCCTTGAGGAATTTCCTATCTCATTGTCTCTCACAATTTACCGCAATCCAATCCCGGATCACTAGGCCGTAAACCGAGACCAGTCTCTCAGGCTTTATCGCAATCCAAACCTTTATCACTAGGCCCTAAACCGAGCTCCTCCCTTAGGACTTACCGTGTATCCCTCCAAAACTGGTCAAGGGATTCCTAGGCCTTTAGGAATGAACCTTGAGACCACCTCCACCCCGGATTCCGAAATCCATCCAAAAAATCCAAAGCTCAATACCGAGATAAACATCGCAAGACACCATGACATCCGGAAAAGGCAAGGCTAGGCTAAAAACCACTATCATAACCTAACAAAACCATGCCACCGATAGCAAGAGAACCATAACAACCATGCAAAGCCATGCATGCCAAAACCGACTAGGAATTCACACATGAAATATGTTACCTGCAGGTATTCCTGCTGAAGCTGCTCGATCATGTTCTTCCTTCCTTGATCCTTGATTTCCTTTGTTATGAAACCAACTCACAAAAAGATAGAAAAGAAAGATCAACGCCTTAGAATTAAGCCTATTCAAGGGGGCCACCTCCTTTACATTACACAAATGAAAAATTCTTGGATGATACGAATGACAATACCTCCTTTCTATATATAGGAGTCTAAGGGGTCATAATATAATCAGAGCCGACTTAAAAGTAATAATGTAAGGGCACAATAATAACAATAGTGGGCTTTTATGGGGCACAATAATAACAATATGGGGACTACACGGGCACAACAATATAATAAGGGGGTTGTACTAATAACAATAAGGGGTTACACTAGTATTATAGGGACCTAACATGCCCCTCTCCTTCAAAAAGTGTTGTCCTCAATGCTTGAGTAGTTCTAGATGCTTCTGTATAAAATTATTGTCCTCCCATGTGGAATCTTCAACGGGTAAGTTCTTCCACTTGATGAGATACTCTGAAATTGATCAATTTCATAGTTGTCAGGTTCTTGTTTCTGTGAGTGCTCCAGGTTCCAATATGATTTTTCTTCCTTGTCAAGTTCTGGCAATATTGTTTGAACTGGGATCTTCTGCAACTTTTGAATGCGTGGCCACACTTTTTCGTCCTTCTTCCATTCATCCCTTGCTTCTTTTATCCAATCTAGTTGGATAATAGAAATAGCACAAAACAATGTTTCCACATCCTCATCCTTTCTTGAGAGTGCATCTGCAACAACATTTGGCTTCCCATTTTTGTAGATGATTTCAAAATCATAACCCAACATATTTGTGACCCATTTTTTCTTTTCTTCTAAAGATAATATTTGTTCTAAACAATATTTCAGACTATCATGATCCAGTTTTATCTTGAATTGTCTTCCCATTAGGTAAGGTCGCCATTTCTTAAGTGCATGTAGTATTGCCAATGTTTCCTTCTCATCAATATCTTGCTTGAGATGTAGCCGTAAAAATACTGAATCGCCTACATCAAAACTTCTTTCACTACGATGTTGATCTGCCTCTTGTTTCATTCGATTCTGCACCAAAGTGGCATTATCCTTTAAAATTTGGAGAACTTGTTGTTGATGATTGATTTGATATTTCACTGCTTGAACCTTTTTCTATCTTGAGAGTTTGAGTGGTAATTTCTTCCAATGCATTACGAGATATGGTCAGATTCATTTCTTGATGCTCGATGTGATCTTTCACTTCTTGAACATTTTTCTTCTTGATATGTCCTTCTATCTTGATAGTTTGAGGAGTGGTAATTATGGCCAATGCATTACAAGATATGCTAGGATCCATTTCTTCTTTCTCTATGTGATCTTTCACTTCTTAAACCTTTTTCTTCCTGATATGTCCTTTTATCTTGAGAGTTTGAGGAGTGGTAATTATTTCCATTTCTTTACAAGATATGGTCGGATTCATTTCTTCTTTCTTTGGGGTTGGTCCCTGGTGTATATCCTCTTCTTTTGATGTTTCTTGAACCTTTTCTTCCTCCTCTTCATAATCTATGTAAAATAATTTCTTCTCAGCACACTTATGACCTTTAGTGTATTTTCTATCACAATTGTAACAAAGCCCTTTTTCTCTTTTTTCTTCCAATTGTTGCAGTGTAAACCTTGTAGGTTGTGGAAGGCTAAGAGAAAAAACACTTCCATAGTTATAGTCATGATTGGTGGGATTCCTTATTTCCATAATTTCACTTTCAATTTTTCTTGCCAACCTGAAAACCTTCTCTAATGAATTAGGTTCCCAAAGATGAACCTCATGTTGAATGTTATCCTTTAAAGTCCCTATGAAGACATCAATCATTTTCTTCTCTAGAATATCATTTACCCTTATATTCAATTTTTTGAAATCCTCAATGTGCTCTGCCATTGAACCCTTTTGTTTGAGATTTATCAATTGGCTAAAGAAGGTGTTACTCTTTGTATCCTCATAATGTGCTATCATTTCTTCCGTGAAAATTGACCAAGTGACAAGTGCTCTACGAGAACACAGCCCTTTATACCATAAAAATTGATTTGGTTCTAAATATGAAGATGCAATACATACCTTTTGTAACAGTTGCACCTCATGTAGATCAAAATATTGCTCCATCTGTAGTATCCAATTTATCGGATCCTTGCCATCAAACTTCCTCATATTGCCTTTTCTTGATTTTAGGAGCTCGATCTTGAAACAACTGTAACTCTATAATTTCGGATCTCCAAGTTTTGAAATTTCATCCTGTAGTAGCCCTCTGAGTCCTCTTTCTAACCCCGAAAGTTTGATCAAGATTGGATTCTGTAAGGAAGTGTTATGTCAAATCTCCTACTATGACTCGATTATATACTGGTTCATTAGATCGAACTTGTATGAAGTTCCTCGTGTCACTGTTTCAACCTAGGACCTAAAACCGATATAAATAAAACTACAGTTCGTCCTCTTTCTAAAACTTCTTAGGAAATGTCAATTTTATGCTCAGAGAGAAAGATATGACGATTTTCCCAAGGTCACCTGTTTAGGATGTAATTCAGAGCCTGCAGAAATCCTAAATGTCTCAGATTATATCTCCAAAAATATAGTGAGACAAGATCTCAAATTCCGACCCGAGCTTCATCAAGATTTCAGTTCAAATGGGTTTTAATTTCAAAGTCTGAACCTTCGTATAAAAAATATTATAGCGAAAAGTTCACGATGACCTGTTTAAGATGAAATTTTGGATCTTGCAAAAACCCTAACTTCCTCAGATCATATCTCCGAAAATATAGTGAGGAAAGATCTCAAATTCAGACGCATGGTTCAGACCGATTTCTTCTCAAATGGGTTTTTTTAGCTTCTGAAAATTCGTAGTGAAAAAGTTATAGCAAAAATGCCACGATGACCTGTTTGGAGCAGTGAAACCCTAGAATCCATAGCTTTGATACCAAATGTTATGAAACCAGCTCACAAAAAGATAGAAATGAAAGATCAACGCCTTAGAATTAAGCCTCTTCAAGGGGGCAACCTCCTTTACATTACACAAATGAATAATTCCTAGATGATACGAATGACAAGCCCTCCTTTCTATATATAGGAGTTTAGGCGGTCATAATATAATCAGAGCCGACATAACAGTAATAATGTAAGGGCACAATAATAACAATGGTGGGCTTCTATGGGGCACAATAATAACAATATGGGGACTACACAGGCACAACAATATAATAAGGGGGTTGTACTAATAACAATAAGGGGTTACACTAGTAGTATAGGGACCTAACATCCTTCCTTTCCCTTTGCTTGCTTTTCCTTCCTTGATCCAAAGCTAGAGTGTTCCAAGAAAAATCTAAGCGGCCAAGAGTGAGAGAGCTCCAAAAATTGAACTGACAAAAGGTTACCAATTTATTCTCATAAGCATTTTTATTAATGAGGCCTCTATTTTCTTCGTTTTCCATTATTTTCCTTTAATTTCCTCCTTGCATGCAACCAGTGACCTTTCGCCTTACTTTTCTCATATTTTTTCTTTATTTTCATAAATAAATGTGCCAAAATTTTCCTTTTTCCTTTTAATGCCTTTGCCTTAGCCTTTGCCAATTTCCTTAGCCATAAACACGTCCAGTGATGCCCACTAGGATATCTTTGCCCAACATTCAGCGTGGAATATATGTCCCTTAACCATGGTCTTATTTTTCCTTTCATTAACTTTTATTACATGAACTTATCACCAGGGATGTTATAGAACCCTCCCCCTTGGGGAACACCATCCTCAGTGTTAAACCAGACCAAGACCTCAACAAAACTTCTGAAAAGAAAACATACTACCCATGGAGCTTTATAACTTAGCTCATTGCAGTATTTACAATGAAAGACCTGCTGAAAAACAAAACATTATGACACCATGACAAGATAACAACCATACCATTTATTGGAGCTTTATAATTTAGCTCATGGCGGTATTTACATCCATATATATACATATACAAAACATCATCAAAACATATACCAAACATCAAACCAAAACTACTTTGCCATAACCAAAAAATAATGAAGGATACATGGTCCGCATCTGATCTGCCATCTCCCATGTAGCTTCTTCGGGCCCAAAGTGCTTCCACTACACTTTAACTTTATCTATGGCTCTATTCATGAGCATGAGATTCTTCTATTGCAATATGCACTGAGGCTCCGACTGGAACTCTCCTTCTTGCTCCACCTGCAATATAGACCAATCAATAACATGATCAACATCTTTTATATACCTCTTAAGAAATGAAATATGGAAAACATCATGGAATTTCACTATTGGAGGTAGTGTAATTCGATAGGCCACTGGTCCAATCATCTCAAGGATCTCAAAAGGACCACAATACCGTGGTGCCAACTTGGCACATGATCCAATCCTCAAAGATCTCTTCTTGGGCTTGATGCACATATACACATTCTCCCCAACCTGAAACTCCTTGAATACCCTGTACTGGTCCGCATAACTCTTATGTATGTCCTGTGTTGCCTTTAGGTTATTCTTTATAACCTCCATTTCTCATTCCGTGTTTGCCAACATATATGGTCCAATAAGTACCTTGTTCATTAGATAACTCCAACTGATGGGAGTATTAAAACTCTGCCCATACAATGCCTCGAAAGGACTCATCCTTAATGACTCCTGATAACCATTATTGTATGTGAACTCAACCAATAGAAGATACTCCTCCCATTTCCTCTACTGGTGCATCACATACATCCTTAGCATATCCTCTAGGATCCTATTGACCCTCTCTGCTTTTCCATCTGTCTGTCGATGATAAGTTGTACCAAAGGCCAAGTCTGTACCCAAACCTGCAAATAGATCCTTCCAGAACTTGAAAGTGAACTTTGCATCCATGTCCAACATAATCTTCTTTGGAACAACATGTAATCTCACTATCTCTCTGATGAAAACATGTGCCACCTCACTAACTGAATATGTAGTCTTCACTGGAATGAAGTGAGCTATATTGCTCAACCTGTCAACCACAACCATAATGGAATCATGTTGTCTCAATGTCCTCAGAAGACCTATAATGAAATCCATGGAAATGACCTCCTATTTCCATTCCAGAATTGCAATAGGTTGTAGTAGACCATTACATTATGCCTTTACCTGCTGACAATATAAACATCTAGCCACGAACTTTGTCACTTCCTTATTTAGGTTCGGTCAACAGTAGAACTTCCTCACTACCTTCAACATCTTCTGATATCGTGGGTGACCTGAGTATGGCTTCACGTGAAACTCCCTCAAGATAAGCTTCTTGAGCTCACTACAATTTGGTACATAGATCCTATCCTTGAATCTCACCAAACCGTCTGTTGTGAGATGATAGTCTACATCCTTATCACCCGTACCTGTACCTGCACCTATATATGTACCAGTACCAGTACCTGCACCTATACTTGTGCCTATACCTATACCTATACTCTGTTGTAACCTATGCATGATCTCTATCTACTTGTCATCCCACTGCCTTGCCTACAAGATCATATCCTATAACTTTGTCCCTTTAAAGATCATAGCTGCTATATGATTTAAATGTACCTTCCTGCTAAGAGAATATGCAACCTAGTTCTCCTTTCCTTGGATGTATCTGATCTAATATTTGAACTCACTAAGTTTGGACAACCATCTAGCTTGTCTGGAATTTAGATTTGGCTGGTTAAACAAATACCTCAACCCACTGTGATTGCTCATCAATACAAACATCCTACCAAGAAGATAGTGCCTCCACATTTTCAATTCATGTATAATCATAGCTAGCTCAAGATCATGCATCGAAGAGTTCTTCTTGTGCTCATTCAGTTTTCGTGACTCATAGCACACTACCTATCCTTCTTGCATGAAAACTCCACCAAGTCCTCTCTTGCAAGTGTCTGTACACACTACAAAATCCTTATTCGAATCTGTAATCTTTAGTATTGGTGCATGTGTCAACAACTGCTTGAGTTGCTCAAAACTAGATACACATTCTTCCATCCATTCAAACTTCTGACCTTCCCTCTGCAATGATGTGATAGGATATGCAATGCATGAGAAGTTCCCTATGAACCTCTTTTAGTAACCTGCCAATCCCATGAATGATCTCACCTCATCCACATTCTTAGGAGCTCCCCACTCGATGATGGCCGTTATCTTTTCTAGATCTACTGCTATGCCTTCCTTGGAAATGACATGTCCCAAGTAATCCACTTCTATCTGAAAGAAGATGCACTTGCTAAGATTAGCATACAACTGATGCTATCTTAACAATCTCAACATTGCTACTAAATGCTCGACATATTCTTCCTCATTTTTAGAATATACCAATATTTCATCAATGAATACAATAACAAACTTGTTTAGATAAGGGCGCAACACACTATTCATGAAGCACATAAATGTAGCTGGAACATTAGTCAAACTGAATGGAACTACAACAAACTCCTAATTCCCATACCTGGTCCTGAATGCAGTCTTGAAGATATCATCCTCCTTGATGCACACCTCATGGTATTTCGATCTCAAGTCGATCTTAGAGAACACTACAACTCCCTTCAACTGATCAAACAAATCATAAATCCTTGGCAATGAGTACATGTTCTTAATCATTACCTTGTTCAGCTGCCTGTAATCAATGCATAATCTGAGAGTACCATCTTTCTTCTTTATGAACAACACGGGTGCACCCCAAGGCGATATACTTGACCAATGTATCTGATCTGAAAATGAGATCTTAGATTAATATTAAGGTATTACAGACTCATGTGTAGGATTAGCCTATATTACTTAGTGCAACAGATCGAAAAGATTGTGAATAATATAGACAATGAGCAGTTAGAGAAACATAACAGACACACACATATAACACAACAAATAATCAAGGAGTTCACCCAAAACTCTTGGGCTACATCTCCTGGTCCAACTTTCAGTGGTGGCCTCTCTATTATGTCTTCAAGAGCAGAGTTTTTACAAATGTGAGCTCAAATTGAGTCTGAACACAACAGGAACAAACAACAGGGTTTTGCTTGAATCCCTCAAGTCTTTTTGAGTACACAGACTCTCCCTTTCGCTCTCTGTCTTTGTTTTCTCTCTGTCTCAGCACTGCCTACTCCTATCTTTGTCATTCAGTGGCTTTTAAGCCAATCGGTGCTTGTCTATTCATTTTCCCTTTCGGGCTCTCTGGCTCCTGGCCTTTATCCGCTCAAATCCCCTCTGAGCGTTAAACAATTATTGTTAAACATCTTCAGGGATGGTGGCCACCTATTTGGTAACGGAAGGTACCATCAGTGCGTTGAAATCCCAAAAATATCGTTTCTCTATTTACACAAAGAAATACACAGAAAACGCTAAAAAAACCTCATAAACGCCTCTTATCGGACTTCAAATAATATTAATTCTGCCTTATAATCCTATCAGGTCTGCCTTTGGGTCGCTATCGCATGCCCACCATTGATCTGTGTGATCTTTGATCCAATGGTTGATATTCATTTCGGGCAGCTTATGCGTACGGAGATTACCCGCCCGAAAAGGTGGTTTTCTCAAGCCACGTGTCGGCCAGTGGATGGGATCGGGTGGAGCCCGTCCAATACCACTTACCGCTTGAGGCCCCCCTGAAATCCTGCTCATTACAAAACTCAAATAAGATAAAACTTCATGTATAATCCTTTCGGGTCCATTTTATCGCTCCGGGTGCATTCCCTTTGTATTTCGTTTATTTAATGAAAATGCGAAAATAAATAGAAAAACCCTTTTTATCAAAACTCAACATATATATTTGCATTCACAAAACCCATCGGGTCCAGTCCTTTGTATCGCTGCAATGCAACATTGCAATGCGATATATCGCAATCGCATATTGCATGGTCTTCGGGCCCCTGGTAAGTCTTCCCTTGTGTTTTAGCGATGTGATATTGCGATGTAATCTAGGTCGTTGATCTGTGCACTTGATCAACGGTCCTCGTTAAATTGCGCTGATCGCTATCACGATTTCCATAGGGATGCCTCCGATGTACTCCGTTGGTCACCTCTGATTGCGATATGCTGATTAGATCTAGACCGTTGATCGGCCAGATCCGATGGCTCCTGTGCGATGTTGCTTAAGCCTCCAATAGACTCTATTTTCACCATTTCTTCATGTTTTTCCCATCCGATAGTGTTTTCCACCATTCTTGAAGGTTTATCCTTTGCGATAGTGTTTAAGTATATGAAGACTTAGAGGTTTTTAGGATCCATTTTGGATCACGCCTTCCCACTGAAAATCTTTTGGACCACCAAAAGTTGGTTTTTAAGCATCGATCAAGTGAGGATACAGCTTCCTCACTTTTCTAATCTCTATCCATCATGCACTGCTTGGTTTTGAACCTTTGAGTCCGATTCTTAGGTACTCAACATCCCCTCTGCACGTAGTTCTCACCTTCTTATCCAGAACTGTGACTTCCTACAACTCATTGAGATATTCAGGCAATAATCATCAATAGAAGGCAACTGAATTTGCTCTTCGGGATCTTCAATCAATGAAGGTTCATACAGCCTCAAGTTCTCTGCATTAACGACTGAATAGATATGCATATAAGCTGGCAAATCAAGGCGAAAAGTGTTTTCACCAATTTTCTCAAGTATCTTGAAAGGCCCATACCTTATTGGCTTCAGCTTCTTGCCTTCACCTTGCATTCTATCTTTGCTGATGTATAGCCAGACTTGATCACCAACTAGGAAGTTATGCTCAATTTGATGCTTGTCATGCCTTGCCTTGTACTTGGCCTGGCTTCTTTCCAGCTATTGCTGCACTGCTTGGTGAATTTCTTAGATTTGTTCAATGAACTTGGTTGCTTTGTCCACATCACTGTGTCCATCAATTGCTATGTCTTTACTAAAGACAAAATCCAAGGGAGACGTTGGTATAAAACCAAAACAAGTCTGAAAAGGAGATCTCTGAGTAGAAGAGTGCTTGGCACGGTTGTAAGCATGTTGCACATAACACAAATGTTCATCTCACAGCTTGGGATGCTTGTTGCAATTGCCTCTAAGCAACTAGATCAATGTCCTTTTGACCACCTCTATTTGACCATTTGTTTGTGGATTAAATTTTGTGCTCTTCTTCAATCTGGTGTCCATCACTTCCCACAAACTTGACCAAAACTTCCCAGCAAATCGGAAATATCGATAAGATACAATAGAAGTGGGGAACCCAAAATGAACCCATACATGCTGAAAGAACAACTTCGCTATTTGTTCAGCTGTAACCTGCTTGTTACAAGGTATCAAAATACACATTTTTCTAAACCTATCCACAATAACATACAAATAATCATGACCTTTTCTAGACTTTGGCAATCCCCCAACAAAGTCCATGGAAACACTTTCCCAAGGACGAGAAGGAACTGGAAGTGGGGTGTACAAGCCTAATTTTCTATTACTAGGCTTGCTTTTAGCACACATAGTACACCCTTTAATATATCTAGAAATTGTTTCATGCATTCTTGGCCAATAACAGAACCTTTGCAACTGTGCAACTGTTTTACTTACACCAAAATGACCTGATATAAGAGAAGTATGTGCTTCTCAGATTATGTTAACTCTTTCAGTTTGTGGAATGCATAACTTTCCCAAATGATACAAGAGTTGGTCCTTAACATAATAATCCAATTCTTCTACTTGTTTTCCATGACTTAAAGTTGCATATACATCTTTAAAATATACATCTTGAGCATATTGTTCAATGTAGCTTTCATGCATTACTGAGTTATGCTTTAGTATAGTAGATGCATTTATGATTGGTCTTGATAGCATATCTGCAACATTATTGTGTATTCCCTTCTTATAGCTGATGACAAGATGAAATTGTTGTAGAAAACCCATCCACCTATAATGTCTTGATTGCTGCAATTTAGTTTGTGAGTGAAAATATTGAAGTGGTTGATGATCTATATGTATGATTTTTTCTTTGCCCATTAGGTAATGTTTCCACTTTTTCACACTCTGTACTAATGCATACAATTGTTTATCATATGTGGGATAATTAACTACTGCAGAAGTAAATGTCTCAGAATGATAGCATATGGGTTTACCGTGTTGCATCAACATTTCTCCCATGGCATAGTCACTGGCATCTGTTTCAATCTCAAATGGTCGTTGAAGATCTAGCAGTGCTAGTACTAGTGTTGTACTATTTTTTTCTTTTAAGGTGTCGAAGGCTTTTTGTTGTTTGCCTCCCCACTGAAACACCTTGTTCAATCCTGTTAAAGAATGTAAGGGAGCTACAATCAAGGAAAAGTTAGCAATAAAATTTCTCCAATATTGTGCTGCTCCTAGGAAACCCCTAAGTTCTGTAGCAGATTTGGGCTTAGGCCAGTTCACAATGACTTCAACCTTAGAGGGATCTATCTTCAATTCACCACCCCCTACAATATGACCCAAATAATTTAAATATGTTTTTCCGAATTCACATTTTGATAACTTCACATAGATATTTTCTCTTTTCAAAACATCTAAAGTCTACTTTACATGCTTCAAATGTTCTTCCCATGTTTTACTGAAAACAAGAATGTCATCTAAATATACAATTACAAAATCATCAATAAAAGGCCTAAGTACATCATTCATAACTCTCATGAAAGTGGTAGGAGCATTAGTTAAGCCAAAAGGCATAACCAACCATTCATACAGCCCTTGCTTTGTTTTGAAAGCAGTCTTCCATGCATCTTGTTCTACTACTCTGACCTAATGATAGCCACTACGCAAGTCTAACTTGTAAAAGTAAACTACTTCTTTCAACTGATCTAATAGATCATCAATGCGAGGAAGATGATAATGATTCTTTATTGTTATTTTATTCAGTGCTCTATAATAATTGCACATCCTCCACAAACCATATTTCTTTCTCACCAATACGATTGGAGATCCACATGGTGATGTGCTTGGTCTTATCAACCATTTATTGAGCAGCTCTTGTACCTGCTTCTTGATCTCTGCATTCTCTAAAGAAGATAACCTATACATTCCGATGTTAGGTAATGGAGCATCTTGCTGCAAATGAATATCATGTACTATTTCCATTTTGGGTGGCAGACCTTTAGGTTCTTGAAATAGGATATCATATTCTAAAACAACTTTAACTAAATCAGCTTTCTGTTTAGCATCACAACCTTCAAATACATTGGTTTTATTAGGGTTCTTTTCCTTTACAACCATTAGTAAAAATTGCTTGCATGAATTTACAATTCTTTTCATCTGCCCTGAGTTTATGAGAGAATAGTTATTTTTGAGTTTATGAGCTCTTACAATATATTCTATTCCATCTTTAGTGAGTTGATACTTATTTTCAACTCTATAGAAAATGGCTTTTCTATCATACAAGTAAGGACTTCCTAAAACAATACCACATATATCCAAGGGAACTATATCTAACTCAACCTCATCTACAAATGTTGACCCAATAGCAAACCTAAGTTTACATTGTCTAGTCACTTGTAGCTTTGCTTTATCACATACCCAACCTAATGGATATGGCTTCTTGTGAGGTGTTGTTAGTAAGCCCAACTTCTTTACAATTGTTTCAGAAATCAAGTTTACTTGTGATCCACTATCAAATAAAGTATCAATCTTTTGGTGCTTGGAAATAACTCTAATATGAAAAAGCTCATGTCTTTTCCTCTCATTATCTTCATTATCAATAGATTGTGTAGAATTACTTGTAGATGCTTCAGAATTTTTACCTTTTATACCTGTGGCTGTGACTGTTGTTTCATCACTTGAGTCTGACCCCAAGTCTTTCTGAATAGCAGCAACAGTCTTCTTCTTCTTACCACCGAACTTCTTAGGTTTCAGCTCTAGATGCAAAGACCAACAATGTTCATCATCATGTCCATCCTTCTTGTAGTGAGTGCATGAAGGTTTGTCTTTCTGTACAATGTTTGTCTTCCTCTCCTTCCATTTCAGCTTCTTCTTTTCCTTGTTCTTGCTTGCAGAGGGTTTTGATGATCCCCCAATCTCTAGGTTCACATTCTTGCCTCTACCTTCTAGATGTGTAGCCTGAACTGAAACATCATCTAGGCTAGAGGGATTAAACATAAGAATGGTGTGCTTCAAATAGCTATGCAGACCACCTATATACTTCAACAAAGTTTCAGGTGAGTCTAGAGATATGCCTAGAGTTAAAACTATTTTTCTAAATTCCTGGGTATATCTCTGTACACTTTGGCCCTTTAATTGGTGAAGAGTTTTCCAACTCATCATTGCTTGTTGCATATAAGCTAGAGGATAGAATTGTTTTTTGATGGCAGAAACAAATTCATTCCATGTAGAAAGAATTTTACCATGTCTCTTCAGATCAGTTTGTGTCTAGCCTTCCCACCACACTAGTGCAGTTCCTCCAAGGCGAAGGCTAGCCAGCTAAATCTTTCTCCTTTCTGAATCAATGTTCTACACCCTGCAATATACATCAATCTGTCTAATCCGGTTATCTAGCTTTTATGCATTTAATTCTCCATCATAAATTGGCAAATCAAATTTCACATCTAATTTAATTAGAGAAGTTTTCTTCTTTTTCTTTTCAGGGCTAGAAGATGGAGGTGATGGTGGAGGAGATGATGGAGGAGGCTCTTCCCCTTTCCCTTTGCCTTCTGGATGGGCAACTAGAAGAGGTTCCACTGCTCCTTTACTTTGTTTAGGTGTTTAAGTGCTTTCACCTCGACCCTTCTTAAATTCCCAATACATCTCTTCCACCATGGCTCGCATGGCCATAAAACTATCCATGAAATGAGATTCTGATTCCAATGGAATTTCTTCTACCATTCTCCTCCGAGGATAGACTCTTCCAATCTCTGGATTAGCCTCAACAAGTTTTCCTTCTCCTAGTTTGAGCTTTGACCTAGTTAGCATTCAAATCCAGCACAAGCTTGTCTAACCTTAACAAAACCAAAAACAAAAAGCTCTGATACCACTTGATCTGAAAATGAGATCTTAGATTAATATTAAGGTATTATAAACTCATGTGCAGGATTAGCCTATATTACTTAGTGCAACAGATCGAAAAGATTGCAAATAATATAGACAATGAGCAGTTAGAGAAACATAACAGACACACACACATAACACAACAAATAATCAATGAGTTCACCCAAAACTCTTGGGCTACGTCTCCTGGTCCAGCTTTCAATGGTGGCCTCTCTATTATGTCTTCAAGAGCAGAGTTTTTACAAATGTGAGCTCAAATTGAGTCTCAACACAATAGGAACAAACAACAGGGTTTTGCTTGAATCCCTCAAGTCTTTTTGAGTACATAGACTCTCCCTTTCACTCTCTATCTTTATTTTCTCTCTGTCTTAGCACTGCCTACTTCTGTCTCTGTCATTTAGTGGCTTTTAAGCCAATCGGCACTTGTTTGTTCATTTTCCCTTTCGAGCTCTCTGTCTCCCGGCCTCTGTCCGCTCAAATCCCCTCTGAGCATTAAAAAATCATTGTTAAACGTATTCAGGGATGGTGGCCACCTGTTTTGTAATGGAAGGGACCATCGGTGTGTTGAAATCCCAAAAATATCGTTTCTCTTTTTACACAGAGAAATACATAGAAAACGCTGAAAAAACCGCATAAACGCCTCTTATCAGACTTCAAATAATATTAATTCTGCCTTATAATCCTATCAGGTCCGCCTTTGGGTCGCTATCGCATGCCTACCATTGATCTGTGTGATCTTTGATCCAACAGTTGATATTCATTTCGGGTAGCTTATGCGTATGGAGATTACTTGCCCAAGAAGGTAGTTTTCTCAAGCCACATGTCGGCCAGTGGATGGGATCGGGCAGAGCCCGTCTAATACCACTTACCGCCTAAGGCCCACCCGAAATCCCACTCGTTATGGAACTCAAATAAGATAAAATGCATGTATAATCCTTTCGGGTCCATTTTATCGCTCCGGGCGCATTTCCTTTGTATTTCATTTATTTAACGAAAATGTGAAAATACATAGAAAAACCCTTTTTATCGGAACTCAAAATATATATATTCACATTCATAAAACCTGTCGGGTCCAGTCCTTTGTATCGTTGCGATGCGACATTGCGATGCATTGTCTTCAGGCCCCCGGAAAGTCTTCCCTTGTGTTTTAGCGATGCGATATTGTGATGTAATCTGGGCCGTTGATCTGCATGCTTGATCAAAGGTCCTTGTTAAATCGCACTGATCACTATCGCGATTTCCATAGGGATGCCTCTGATGTACTCTACTAGTCACCTCTGATTGCGATATGCCGATTAGATCTGGACCGTTGATCGGTCAGATCTGACGGCTCCTGTGCAATGCTGCTTAAGCCTCCGATAGGCTCTGTTTTCGCCATTTCTTCATGCTTTTCTCATCCGATAGTGTTTTCCGCCATTCTTGAAGGTTTATCCTTTGCGATAGTGTTTAAGCATATGAATACTTAGAGGTTTTTAGGATCCATTTTGGATCATTATCCCTTGTCAAGCATCTCCTTTAACTGCAATTTTGACTCTACTAGCTCCGAAGTGCTCATCTTGTAAGGTGCCTTCGATGCTATTGCTACCCCTGGCACCAACTCAATAGATAAATCCACTTCCCTACGAGGAGGTAACTCTGGAATATTTGTTGGAAACACATCTTGATAGTGTTGTAATACAAGGTACCTCTTGAAGATTTCTACATCCTTAATATCTTTTCTCTTGTCACTAGATATATGCATTGCAAACATGACACAACCTTTTCTGCAACTACGCTTAGCCTACATAGCGGTAACCATCCTCACTAATGTAGGCTTCTTCTTCCCCTACAAAATTCTCTTTTCCCCACTATCATCCACACACTCAATGGCCTTGTCGAAGAAATCCACTTTGGTTCTATGAAGTTACAGCCAATCCATACCCAAAATCATACTATACGATCCCAATGGAAATACATTCAAATGTGCTGCTGTAGGCATACCATTTAACTCAAATGCACAAGCTCTTACCCAATGGTGAAATCTCTTCTTTGTACTTGAAGCCAATTGTACCAACCAAGATTCTGCATGCACTTCCATTGTAAAACCACACTTATCAGCTAGGTTAGGATTAATATTACTATAATTAGATCAAGGATCAATCAAAATAGAAACAACTTGATCACAAATCTTACTGTCCATCTCAATGATAGATGCCTGATGATCTGCCTGCCTATTGTCCACAACTGCATATATCTAAGGAATGCTATGACCAACATCACCAACTGTCTATGCCTCCTGAGCACTATAGATATGGGGTCTACCACCCTGAAACTACGGACAATCCCTCTTACCATGATCCTTACTGCATATCCAGCACTGCAGTGGTTCTCTACCACCGCCTCTAGTCTACTGCTCTCCATGTCCCCTCTCAATTGTATTGAACTTATTGTAAGGGACTACATTTTCTATCTAACTTACATCTTTAGGTCTTCCTCGCTTTGGTTTCCATTTTCCTTTATCTTTCTCATTTCCTTTCAAGTCACGCTTAGGATCAATTTTGCACTTCGACTGCTCATAACAATGTTTCAACTTCTGGATGACCTCCTCCAACAACCTAGGCTCATCGAACAAAATCCGGTCTCTGTATGCTACTGGCAGTCCACTGATGAATCTTTGAACCTTGGCCTCCTCCTTCTTCAGGTAAGGAACATATCTCAATAGATCCAAGAACCTATTAGTACACTCATCATCTGTCATGGAACCCATCCACAACTCATAAAACTCCTTAGCTCTGTCACCAAAGTATCTCTCCGAAAAATACTTCTTCTTGAAGAACCTCTCAAACTCATGCCAAGTCAAATCATCCTCATGTATATTTTAACATTCTTCACATCTTCCCACCAAATATCTACTTTAGGTTTGAGACTGAAAGTGGCTATATTTGCTTTCATGTTTTCTAAATAGTCATGCAATATGAAGAACTTCCTCATACCAAGAAACCATGCCTTGCATCCTACGATTTCTTAATCTCTCCATCAAAGGTAGGTGTGTTTTCTTTCTTAAACTCATCCAACAAGTATCCCCTATCACTCCTCTTGTAAGGGTGATAATGATGATGGTCATGATGCCCATCTGAAACAAAACTAGAATAGTACCCATGTCCATCGCCTCTCTTATTCGGAGTGTCTAACAACCTGCCCTCTCTAATCATGTCGTATATGTCTGATCTGTGACCACCACAAGACTTGCTGCCATATGCCCCATTAGTCTCGTGCTCTTTCTCATGGCTAATCCGCAGTGGTCCTTGTCACTGCAATTTTGAAAAACTTTGAAGTAGTATTGCATTAACCTCTGCGTGTTTCTCTTGTGTCTGCATGATTTTGTCATTGTCTACCTTACAAATCCTTATTTCTTCCTTCAAGCTTCTTAATGTGTCTGCCAAATCAGAAGAGTGCCCAACACCACGCTGCTCATCTGATTCATAGGGAGAGTCTTTGTAGTCTATGTTAGCCTCCTATCGCAATAGGTGTTCATATTTCATGATTGACAGTTGAAAGTTCCAAATATGTCATCTTTTCATGTTGCAAGGTTCCATATTTCCAGAAAGAGGCCAAAGAAGAGGCCATGAAAGTGTTCCAGTCTAAATGCCACTGTTGTATTCCAAATTTTGATGAGTTAATCCATTTTGATGAGTTTTTCAGTTAAGGGAAGTCCAAACAGCTTAATATTGACAGATTTGTAGATAGGTAGAGAAACAAGGGTGCTCAACAGCTTAATCTGAGCCCCTAGATGATATAAGGGTACGTTTAGATAGGAGGGTAGTCAAAAGGAAAAAAGGATAATCAGGGTCTGCAAGTCCAAGTGCACCCATGCAAAAAGAAGAAAAATGCTAGGTAAGTAGGCTGGGTAAGTAGTTTTGTGGTTGCAGAATCAAGCTATGTGATACATTTCATGTTTTTTAATGTTATAACTATTCAGATCACAAGTATAAGGCAATTTCCCTTTGGAGGAGCTCAAGCGAGGCATGTCTAATTCCCCTTTCTTCTAAATCTCCAAATCACTCACTAACATCCCCTTGAGGACCTTGGGATCTGCCCAACCAGTCTTGTTATCACTTCATTTTTGTAAAAAACCAAGTCAAGCTTTGACTCTCTCCAGCAAAAAGAAGCCACATTTCTTGTGTAAAAATCATGTCTCCACAGTCCATTCACTTCCTATGTCTAAGTTTCAGCTCACAAGCTTAGCCTCTCCCCTACACTTCACCTCACAAATTCATATTAACTCCTAACTCTACTATCTAGCTCCCTAGATCATTTCCTTATCCCCTATTATACAAAAAACTATATAAAATCCCAAAAATATTACATATCCCACCCTATAGCACTATAGCTATGTACATACAGTTCTGGGAAATGATAGTCCATCTGGGGCTACTGTCAACCCATCCGCGTCCTAACCCTGGGATTAATCTAACCTCTGGTTAGGCTAATAACCTATATCCACCCCTTTACCCTTAAAACCTCACTATCCTACCTTTCGCGCACATAAAACCCCCAAACTCCGCATTAACCTAAGGTTTTCAACCCCCGTCGCGCATTTTTGTTTAAATATTACGGGCGGGTCCCGTCCCTAACCTCCCGCTACCTCGCCTACCCTACCAGCCGTCCGATGGCCAGCACCCCAGATCAACGGTGGGCGGGTGTTTTCATATACCGATCTGCCGGAGGTTAACATCCGGGGGATGGGCGGTTTCCCTGTCGTACCCCCGCCACGTGTCAGCCTCCCGGTGTGTTCGGAGGCCCCTCCCCCAATACCACCTACGCGGAAAAGCGGTGCGAGAGAAAACCGGATACCGCCTCCGCCGAATGACGACAGCGCCACGTGTTCGTGATGTCATCAACCTACGTCGGCCTCCTGCCATCGTGTCCTGTGCCACGTCACTGCCACGTCATCACCCCACCGTACTGCCACGTCACCCTGCTGACGTCACCCTACCACGTCATCACCGTATTGGGACCCACCGCTGACGTCATCACCGAAAAGGGCGCGAAGCGCAAAATCTGCAGCAAGGGATGCCCGGAATGAAAAACCAAGGCAATTTTTGAATCGCTAAGCGCTAAGAAAAATAGGCCAAAAAGGAAGCCCTCTCATGGCTCGGCTACCAGCGGGCCCGAAATTCGCAAATTCACAGGAATTTCTTCACGCAAGATTCAGAAAAGGGGCAAAAACAGTTCTTAAGGCAATAGAGGGCCGAACAACAGCCATAAAATGTTGATGGGATAGTTTAAAGCATTCATAAGACAATAAGGAGCCCATGTTCAGTGAAACTGTATCAGAGGAAGCGACAAAGACTATCAGTTGGTGTTTTTGGTGGAAATACGTATTTCCAAAGCAAGTAAACATTAAGAGGCCCCCATAAAAGTCAATAAAGCAGTATTGGGCCATCAAAGCTCACCAGATCAAAGTTAATGCATAAGGCCACCTAAGGGCAGCGCTGCAGAAATCAAAGCACAGTTATGGCCAAATGCCAACACAGAGCTCTAAGGACATCATAGTTACTCATTTTGTGGCAGCTGCCCCCGGCGCAGCATTAGATAGATATTTTGGGCATTTATTTCAAGCATATGTTAGGTTAAAGACACTTATTGCATCAGATCTGTCTCAGATCTGATTCTTGTAGATATTTTGCTTATAAAAACCACCCTAATTTACTGTTTAGAGGGTTGGTTGGTTGATTCGCTCCACTAGAGACTCGCTCTGTATACTTGATGTTTTCCTTAATCAAAGACTGCTGAAAAGCTTGGAGGATGGACTGTTTACTATTTGTTTAATGGTTGAAGAGTGAATGTGGAATTCTTGTGCTGCAACATGACTCAATAAGTGTTTTCTACCTCTGTTTTCCATTGATATATGCGCATATCATACATATGTCACCATCTAAAATAGCAGGAAAAATGAATAGCTTAGACTTTGTTTAACTGCACTCTATGCTCAATTTCTGTTGTCTCTTTATGTTTTCCTCTGAATTGGTAATGAATATGAATTCCCTTTGGCTCATATTTCCCTTGATTCACCCATGTTTGACAGTTATCTAGGGATTCTTTACTGCTCCTAGATAGAGCTCATTCACCTTCCCTCTGTTAAGCTGAAAGAGAGATTCTTAATTGCCTCTCATTCCTTAGCCTTCAATCCATCTCCATTTAGCTTGAAAGTTGTTTCATGTGTAGCTATCTTGCTCCATATTCCTCTTGTGACCAAGAAAACGCACCAGTAGTCCTACTCCATGACTCCATGCCCAATGGTTTGAACTTATCACACTATGCATTACCTCTCTACTTGAAAGTTTCATCCTTCCCACCAAAATTTAAACAAAACCCCTTGAACTCAATAACTAGCCTAAAATCATCATCAACAAAGCTAAATCATTAAGAGAGGGCCCTCTCTGATTGCAGGCGGGCTAGCACCTGCAGTCCAAATATTGGTTTGTGGTTACCTCGGCCGTATCCCTTAGGAGCCAAGGGACAACCTGAGTGTTAACATAATGGCGACTCCACTTGGGAAACTAATGAATTTTCTAATTGCTGTATATTCCTTAAAACTACAGATGAAGCCTGAATGTTAGCCAGGGAGCCTTTGAAACTATTCTTGCTTTGCATTTACAGGAGTAAATAAAAGTTGCTTCAGTCAATCTTCATGCTAGTTTTAAGCTGTAGATAGCTATTCCAAAATTTGATCAGTTCCTTGCTAATTCTAAAAACATTCACAGAAAATACCAAAACAAGTTCAGAATCTGGCTCCCAAAAGGAACTCACATTATACAAGGTCAAATCCAGACCCAAATCCCCCAGCGATTTTTGAAAATCCCAATTTAATCCCAAGGAACCTGAGGAAGCTAGAGCGAAGAGAAGATTTTGTTGATTCTAGTCCTGAAGCAGTCCAGCCAAGCTGTGTTCCAACCCCTGTCAAAGTTTTATTTCGTTCAACCCCTACTTCCCCTTGTTCATCATCCACCTCTCAAAGCACTCCTTCCACACCTCCATTCACTGCACATACTCCCATTACCACTATTATTACCGTTGTTCCAGTCGTTCCATTTATCCCTGCTGTTCCACTTATCCCTGTGAATATGGCGAATAGATATGCTCCGTTACAGTTGCCTGCTAATCCAGGGGCTATGCCTCAGGATTACCAAACTAAAATCACATACTTTGATGGTACTGGTTCTTGCCCAACCCTTCAACATACCAAAAAAATGCAAGACTATTTTGAGAACTACGAGATAGATGATGATAGCGTGAGAATGAAGATTTTTGTCCAAAGCTTAACAGGAGATGTAAGGCCCTGGTTTAGAAGCCTTGCTGCAAATTCCATAGCTAACCCAGAGGCCCTTTACCAAACATTTCTTAACAGATGGGAGAAAAAGAAAGATCCCTTGCACATATTATCTGAATATGACACCATCAAAAGAGGCCCTCAAGAGTCTGTCTTAGACTATTGTGCGAGATTTAATAATGTTTATAATGCAATACCACAGAACTTAAGACCTCCACCTGATCTTGCTTTGTATAAATTCCCTGATGGTTTTGATACTGACATGGCTTATCAGTTAAGGGAAAGAGCCCCTCAAAGCCTAGCAGACATGCAAGATGTTGCTGTTAGCGTAGAGGCAAATCTGATTGCCAAAAGAAACAGAGCTAGAACTAAGAGAAGAACCACCTTTAAGGAAGAACCCTCAGCCTTAGACCAAAAGCTGGATGTTATTATCAGTGGCATGCACAGGCTGGGAGATAGAGTGGAAAGCGTTGAAAGGAAATCTACATGGGAAGGACAATAGCCCAATACCATAAGGAACCCAAATTTCAGGAAAACTCAGAACACAAATGCTGGTAGGTCTAGCCCAAACCATGATATAAGGCCTCCTTTCCAAGAGAACTACACAGAAGCATCCACATCTAGTGAGCAGACAGAAGACACTCATATGAATTTGATGGATCTGAAGGGTGAGCAACAAATTTTCCTAACCCAAGAAGACCAAGATGACCATGAGATGAATCGATTTCAGACTAAGTCAGGTGAGTCTTTTGATTTTAAGCAAGGTTATGATTCAGCTGTTTATGAGGTCCACAAACAGTATAAGCTGAGGACAAGAACCATAGATGTGCCCGAAAAGGTTAAACCAAGTGATACCAAACAGCCTCAGAAGATCAAAGAAAAGGCTGCCCTTATAGAAACTGCTGATAAAACAGTTCCAAATCCAAAGGATGTCACCATAGAGGATGTCACAGACATGCAGCCCTCTAATGATCAGCCTCTGCCACCTTCTCCCTCAAAAGAAGATTTGAACAACTCTCCTAAAAACCTTTCCAAATCAGAAATAGTTCAAGAAATCAATGAAGAACAAGAGAAAACCGCTGAAAGTGCAATTAAAAAGGGAAAATCTGCCAGTCACAATACTAAAACACAGTCAGAAAAACCTTTTGATTTAGAGGCAGAAATAGGTAAACTGAAGATATCCATCCCTTTATCTGAACTTGCCAAACATGATATCTATAGGCAGCAAATCAAAAGATCGCTGCAAATGCCAGAAAATAGGGATGATGTGAATGTATTAGATGATCAACCTGAGCTCCTTTTCGGTCCTGAAGTCAATGGTAAATCAGGACATGGAGCTATGTTACCATTCTATGTCAGTTTGCACATTCATGATAAAGTATTGCATAATGCTATGCTTGACTCAGGTGCCTCACACAACCTTATGCCCAAAGCTGTAATGGAGAAGCTAAACCTTGATGTTACAAGACCCTAGAAAGACTTATTCTCCTTTGACTCAAGTCAGGTCAAGTGCTTAGGCTTAATTAAAGACTTATGTGTCTCCTTAGTCCAATACCCAAACAAGACAATCCTCATGGATGTGGTGGTTGCTGACATTCCACCAAAGTATGGCATGCTATTGTCAAGATCTTGGGGAGCAAAACTCCAAGGATCTCTCCAACTAGACCTCTCCTATGCCACTATTTCAGTCTTTGGGCAACCAAAGAGACTGTATAGGGAAACACTGATGAAGTATGTGGTAAGTAGTGAGGAAAAGCCCCAAAACTTCCCTATCTATTCAATCCATTCTGATATGGATTCTTTTATTTTATTTAATGATGAAACAAGTCCTCCCACTGATGATAAGCCGTTGGCTTTAGAACTGGACACACACATCAATGAAGAATCGGTTGCCCATACTGATGAAACTGTCAAAACAATCAAGGCGACCAGCATACAAGAAGAACCTCCCCAAATAGAAAATTCAAATCTGCCCACTGCAAGAATGACTGAAACTCTTAATACTAACCACAAGCAAGAAATCACATGGTATTTAGAGTTTGATGGCTCTGTTAACAAGTTAGGAGCAGGGGTAGGTGTATGGATTCACAATACACACAACAATCATGCAGAAGGCCATGCCTACAGACTAAAATTCAATTGCACCAACAACATGGCAGAGTATGAGGCTCTCCTTTTAGGCCTTAAACTGATCAAAGCTCTAGGAGCTGCAAAAGTATCCATTCTAGGTGACTCTGATTTAGTCATACAGCAAATGAAAGGCAACTTTTTTACTAATGACAATAGAATGAGGGCCTATAGGGCTGATGCCACTAATATACTCAATGCATTCACTGAATCCAAGCTTGCCAAGATTTCAAGAGATCATAACATTCATGCACACAGCCTAGCCACTTTTGCTAGTACATGCAAGCTGCCCTTTGATCCAAATCACCATTTCACTGCTGAGATAAAACATAGGCCTGCTATCCAAAATAATGTTAAAGATTGGAAAGTGTTTGAAAATGATGCCCAGATTAACAATTTCCTCACTCTTGAGCATGAGTTTTCAAATATTAACATTGACATGGATGCTATGATGGATGAATAACAATAAACAAATGAAAATCAGCAAGCTGTAACAGCCAAACAAATGCTAAACCCAACTGTTTTTGACAATGCAAACATAGAAGAGCTAAAAAAGATGCATTAGGAGGAAATAGCCGAAACAGAGGCCGAGATCGTTGATCTAAAAGATAACTTTCTCCCTGCTGGCCTCACTCCGTTAGAAGATATGTTTGATGCAAATGATGTTCCCAAAAAGCCAAAAATGCAGCCCTTAAATGCTGCTATAGAAGAACACAACATTGGGATAGAAGAGAAGCCCAAAATGATCAAACTATCTCAATCTTTGCCACCCGATCAAAAGCCCAAATATGTTGATTTGTTTAAAGAATTCCAAGATGTATTTGCTTAGAGTTATGAGGACTTGAAGTCCTATGACACCTCAGTAATCCAACACACCATTCCCTTAAAACCAAATCAAAAGCCCTTCAAACAGAAACTAAGAAGAATCAATCCTGTGCTTCTCCCTTTGATTGAAAAGGAAGTGAAAAGAATGTTTGAAGCAGGTATCATAGCACCCATCAGATTTTCTGAATGGGTATCCAATCTTGTTCCCACAAGAAAGAAGACAGGTGAGATTAGGCTATGTGTAGATCTAAGAAATTTAAACCAATTCTCCCTAAAAGACCACTACCCATTGCCAAAAATGGACCACATCCTACAAAGAGTAGTGGGGTCATCTAGAATCTCTTTGCTAGATGGCTTTTCAGGTTTTAATCAAATACTGGTTCACCCGGATGACCAAGACAAGACAGCCTTTACCACACTGTGGGGAACATTTAAATATGTGAAGATGCCTTTCAGACTTAAAAACGCTGGTGCTACCTTTCAAAGGGCCATGGACATTGCATTTGTCAAGGAAATCCATGATTTCTTGGTTGTCTATCTTGATGACCTTACCCCTTTCTCCAAATCTGATCAAGAGCACCTCAAACACCTAAGGCAAATATTCATGACATGTAGGAAATACGACATTTCCTTAAACCCCAAGAAGTCTCTCTTTGGCCTTGAAGAAGGTAAATTACTAGGCCATATTATCTCAAAAGATGGGATTAGAATCGATCCTGAAAGAATTCAAGCCATCCTTCAAATCCCATTTCCAAGAAACATAAAAGAGTTGCAAGCATTCCTTGGAAAGATCAATTTCCTAAGGAGATTTATCCCAAATCTAGCCGAGCTGATAAGATTGTTAAGCAACATGTTAAAAAAGGATGCTAAGGTAAAATGGTCTCTTGAAACCAAGTAAGCCTTTGAGAGTATCAAAACTGCCTTAACCCAAGCCCCAGTCCTCACAAGTCCTCAATTTGATAAGGATTTCATCATTTTTTCATTTGCATCTGAACACACCATAGCTACTGTCCTTTTGCAAAAGGATGACCAAGGAAATGAAAATCCAATTGCATTTTTCAGCCGAGCCTTAAGAGATGCCCCTTTGAAGTACCAAATCATGGAGAAGCAGGCCTATGCCCTTGTTAAAGCAATCAAAGATTTCCGAGTTTACATTTTATATTCACATGTGATTGCCTATGTCCCAAATGATGTTGTAAAAGACATATTAACCCAAGAGGGGTTAGAAGGAAAAAGAGGCAAGTGGATCGCTAACATCCTTGAGTATGACATAGAAATAAAACCAACCAAGCTCATAAAGGGACAAGGTTTAGCCAAACTGATGTTCGAAACAAACTTTCAAGCCTTAGACATTAAGCAACTGGACAATGAACAGGAGCTGGCGACTCCACATATCAGTGAAACCTTTTTGCAATCCCCATGGTATGCTGATATATGCTTTGTATTGTTAAACCTGTTTGCTCCCCCAGGATTGTCCAGAACCAAGAAAAGATTTTTAAAGATGAAAGCTTCCAAGTTTTGTGTCTTAGATGGTGCATTATTTTGGAAAAATCATGAAGGCATATTGCTTAATTGTTTAACCATGAATGAAACTAACAATGTCATGAAAGAATTCCATGTAGGGGACTGTGGAGGACATCTATATTGGAAGTCCACTGCTGATAAAATTTTAAGGGCTGGTTTCTATTGGCCCTCTTTGCTGTCTCATGTCATAAATGCCAAATCTTTGAGGGCAAAAGAAAGTTGTTACCTTTGCCTCTTAAGCCCATCTCAACCGAGAAGCCTTTCCAACAATGGGGTCTTGACTTCATTGGAGAAATCCACCCCTCTTCCTCAGGCCAGCATAAGTGGATTTTAACAGCCACCGACTATTTCACTAAATGGATTGAAGCCATACCATGTAGACAGGCCAATGACTCCACCATTATCCAATTCCTTGAGACCAACATCCTTTCTAGATTTGGCTGCCCTGAGAAGATCATTACTGACAACGCCGCTGCTTTCAAATCCAAAAAGATGATCAATTTTTGCCATAAATTTCACATTACCTTGGGCCACTCCACAACCTATTACCCTCAAGGTAATGGCTTGGCCGAATCATCCAACAAAATCCTCATCAACATCATAAAGAAAGTGCTAGAAGAAAACAAGAAGAACTGGCATAAAAGCTCACAAATGCCCTATGGGCAGACAGACTTTCAACAAAGAGATCCATTGGGATGAGCCCTTATGAGCTGGTGTATGGCATGGAGGCCAGATTTTCATCTTCCTTGGGCACTCCTATCATCAAGCTGTTACAAGAGATCCAAGCTGAACCAAATGATGTTCAACGAAGAATCAACCAAACCATTCATCTTCAGCAAACAAGAGAACAGGTCTATGATAGAGCTCAAATTTTGCAAGAGAAGCTCAAAATGATGTTTGATAAGAGAGCTAAGGCTGAGGATTTCTGTGTTGGCAACAAAGTTCTAAGGTGGGACTCACGAAGAGAAGACAAGGGCAAACATGCAAAATTTGATTTTTTATGGAAAGTTCCATTTGTTATCAGTGCTGTGCAGGGCAATAACACTTATTTCCTCAAATCTGCAGAGGGCGGCACAACTGAAGAAGGCCCTGTCAATGGTCGAATGCTAAAGCATTATTATGATCCCCGTTGTTGAACCAACGCAGCTGTATTATATTTGTACATAAATACTTGTATTTTCAGCACTTTGTTTTTATAGCAGGCCGAATAATGGAACAACGCAGCAAAGTTCTTTAAAGATAGAACCAAAGCAAGTCCTCCATTCAGATCTCTGTCATTGCATTAATCTCAGCAAAAGAGCAGGCAATTTTTCAGTCAATAGTATTAAAAGAAAGGAGGATTTTCAGTTTACATCAGCATCCTTTTTTTTTTTCAAAACAGAATCAAGGGAAGTGCTCCAGTTTTGTTCCCCTACGTTGTGTTTATTTCAAAGGCAGGTTCTCAAGCACAAGTGCATGTAATGATAAAGCACGCAGAAAAAAGCAAGCAGTGCTGCTATTGTATAAAAAATCAGTTTATGAGAATGTTGTGTTCAGGTTTCAAATTTTCAATCATTTGACAGCCAGCACAAGGGAAGTTTCAGTCTACAACAACAATAGAAGATCAAGGCAGTCTGACCTGCTGTTCTTGGCTTTTCACAAGGAAAAGCCATCCCCAAGTGGAGCCACTGTTAGCCTCCTATCACAATAGGTGTTCATATTTCATGATTGACAGTTGAAAGTGCCAAATATGTCATCTTTTCATGCTGCAAGGTTCCATATTTCCAGAAAGAGGCCAAAGAAGAGGCCATGAAAGTGTGCCAGTCTAAATGCCACTACTGTATTCCAAATTTTGATGAGTTAATCCATTTTGATGAGTTTTTCAGTTAAGGGAAGTCCAAACAGCTTAATCTTGGCTTCCCTAGGTTTCAATTCCTTGTTGTAAAATATAGAGAATGGATATTTGTCCAAACAGCTTAATCTTGGCAGATTTGTAGATAGGTAGAGAAACAAGGGTGCTCAACAGCTTAATCTGAGCCCCTAGATGATATAAGGGTACGTTTAGATAGGAGGGCAGTCAAAAGGAAAAAAGGATAATCAGGGTCTGCAAGTCCAAGTGCACCCATGCAAAAAGAAGAAAAAATGCTAGGTAAGTAGGCTGGGTAAGTAGTTTTGTGGTTGCAGAATCAAGCTATGTGATACATTTCATGTTTTTTAATGTTATAACTATTCAGATCACAAGTATAAGGCAATTTCCCTTTGGAGGAGCTCAAGCGAGGCATGTCTAATTCCCCTTTCTTCTAAATCTCCAAATCACTCACTAACATCCCTTTGAGGACCTTGGGATCTGCCCAACCAGTCCTGTTATCACTTCATTTTTGTAAAAAACCAAGTCAAGCTTTGACTCTCTTCAGTGAAAAGAAGCCACATTTCTTGTGTAAAAATCATGTCTCCACAGTCCATTCACTTCCTATGTCTAAGTTTTAGCTCACAAGATTAGCCTCTCCCCTACACTTCACCTCACAAATTCATATTAACTCCTAACTCTACTATCTAGCTCCCTAGATCATTTCCTTATCCCCTATTATACAAAAAACTATATAAAATCCCAAAAATATTACATATCCCACCCTATAGCACTATAGCTATGTACATACAGTTCTGGGAAATGATAGTCCATCTGGGGCTACTGTCAACCCATCCGCGTCCTAACCCTGGGATTAATCTAACCTCTGGTTAGGCTAATAACCTAGATCCACCCCTTTACCCTTAAAACCTCACTATCCTACCTTTCGCGCACATAAAACCCTCAAACTCCGCATTAACCTAAGGTTTTCAACCCCCATCGTGCATTTTTGTTTAAATATTACAGGCGGGTCCCATCCCTAACCTCCCGCTACCTCACCTACCCCGCCAGCCGTCCGATGGCCAGCACCCCAGATCAATGGTGGGCGGGTGTTTTCATATACCGATCTGCCGGAGGTTAATGTCCGGGGGATGGTCGGTTTCCCTGTCGTACCCCTGCCACGTGTTAGCCTCCCGGTGTGTTCGGAGGCCCCTCCCCCAATACCACCTACGCGGAAAAGCGGTGCGGGAGAAAACCGAATACCGCCTCTACCGAATGACGATAGCGCCACATGTTCGTGACGTCATCAACCAACATCGGCCTCTTGCCACCGTGTCCTGTGACACGTCACTGCCACATCATCACCCCACCGTACTGCCACGTCACCCTGCCACGTCACCGCCGTACTGGGACCCACTGCTGACGTCATCACCGAAAAGGGCGCGAAGCGTGAAATCTGCAGCAAGGGATGCCCAGAATGAAAAACCGAGGTAGTTTTTGAATCCCTAAGCGCTAAGAAAAATAGGCCAAAATGGAAGCCCTCTCATGGCTTGGCTACCAGCAGGCCCGAAATTCGCAAATTCACAGGAATTTCTTCACGCAGGATTTAGAAAAGGGGCAAAAACAGTTCTTAAGGCAACAGAGGGCCGAACAATAGCCATAAAATGTCGATGGGACAGTTTAAAGCATTCAGAAGACAATAAGGAGCCCAGGTTCAGTGAAAGTGTATCAGAGGAAGCGGCAAAGACTATCAGTTAGTGTTTTTGGTGGAAATCCGTATTTCCAAAGCAGGTAAACATTAAGAGGCCCCCATCAAAGTCAATAAAGCAGTATTGGGCCATCAAAGCTCACCAGATCAAAGTTAATGCATAAGGCCACCTAAGGGCAGCACTGCAGAAATCAAAGCACAGTTATGGCCAAATGCCAGCACAGAGCTCTAAGGACATCATAGTTACTCATTTTTGAGGCAGCTGCCCCCGGCGCAGCATTAGATAGATATTTTGGGCATTTATTTCAAGCATATGTTAGGTTAAAGACACTTATTGCATCAGATCTGTCTCAGATCTGATTCTTGTAGATATTTTGCTTATAAAAACCACCCTAATTTACTGTTTAGAGGGTTGGTTGGTTGATTCGCTCCACTAGAGACTCGCTCTGTATACTTGATGTTTTCCTTAATCAAAGACTGCTGAAAAGCTTGGAGGATGGACTGTTTACTGTTTGTTTAATGGTTGAAGAGTGAATGTGGAATTCTTGTGCTGCAACATGACTCAATAAGTGTTTTCTACCTCTGTTTTCCATTGATATATGCTCATATCATACATATGTCACCATCTAAAATAGCAGGAAAAATGAATAGCTTAGACTTTGTTTAACTGCACTCTATGCTCAATTTCTGTTGTTTCTTTATGTTTTCCTCTGAATTGGTAATGAATATGAATTCCCTTTGGCTCATATTTCCCTTGATTCGCCCATGTTTGACAGTTATCTAGGGATTCTTTACTGCTCCTAGATAGAGCTCATTCACCTTCCCTCTGTTAAGCTGAAAGAGAGATTCTTAATTGCCTCTCATTCCTTAGCCTTCAATCCATCTCCATTTAGCTTGAAAGTTGTTTCATGTGTAGCTATCTTGCTCCATATTCCTCTTGTGACCAAGAAAACGCACCAGCAGTCCTACTCCATGACTCCATGCCCAATGGTTTGAACTTATCACACTATGCATTACCTCTCTACTTGAAAGTTTCATCCTTCCCACCAAAATTTAAACAAAACCCCTTGAACTCAATAACTAGCCTAAAATCATCATCAACAAAGCTAAATCATTAAGAGAGAGCCCTCTCTGATTGCAAGCGGGCTAGCACCTGCAGTCCAAAGATTGGTTTGTGGTTACCTCGGCCGTATCCCTTAGGAGCCAAGGGACAACCTGAGTGTTAACAGTCTACCATCTTGCTAGCCATTTTGATCTCTTTCCTACAAGGCATACTATGTTAGCTAAACCAAATCACAATAAACCAACATACCTTAATGTAGTTCGGGGAGGATATCTCATCTGCAAGATCATCCAATCAATGTGATACATATATAACATAATCAGAACAAAATATAGACATATGATACACAAGCATATAACCATGTAACCATCAGTCTAGCTAGAGTTTGGTCATCAACAAATGAACATATTAACTACACATACCATAAACTCATGCATGACAACACAACCATATCATTGTATACTGATCGTACACAAACATAAACAACATGTACCCAATCATACACCCATGAAAACACACTTCACACAACGACATCCTTATTCTCATGGCAACATCACTATGACCATGACTAACACCATGCATATGAAAAAATCATTCAAGGATGACTGACACATGTGCAACCAACATGAATTCCTAACAAACACTTTCAACCAAGGAGAGCACAACCACGCTCTGATATCAATATGTAGCCACCCTCCTCCCACATCTACCCAATTAACCAGCCAATGGGGGTAAAAATGCTACGAGAGGCTACTTTGATATGATTCAACCTCCTTGGCGACCTTAAGGAAATGGAATCGATGGAAACACATCAACCATACCTTCCACATCAACAACCATACCACCGGGAGACATCCCAGCCACTCAGGCATCCTGGCCTTAGGTCCCACTAAATTTTTGACCTCTTGACCTTTGGACGCTCTCATGCTATGGGAATGCTAGCTTCCAGGGACCTTTAGACGCTCTCATAGGCCTGCATACCTACGTTAAGGGACTTTTCCTAGCAGACCTGTGCCAACATCCGTGAAATTTAAGGCACTTTTCTAGCCGAGAATTTCGGTCACTGCACAAAACTTGTTGTAACTTTCAGAATCCATCAAACACATGATAACAAGACTAATAAACCAAAATTCAACTTCAGGACTAGGCATGACCATCCCCAACTGGGATTGACATTATTTCAAAAACTTGGCATCAATGCAACCTATAGGTCTAGGATACAAGGCAAAGCATGAATGACTGAAAAATCTTTTGAAACATGACAAAAAGGATCACAACCTTCTCCCTTGAACTGTTATGACATCAATTAGGTCATGCATCCATCATTTTAACAATTACGAGTAAATACATGAAATAACCATGACATGAACCAGTCAATTAACCATGCTTATAACCAGCATAAAACCATGGAAATAACAGAGATATAACAACCATTAAATCCAAATATAAACAAGTACAAAATTAAGAGAACTTAACTTTCATTAATCATAGGAAAATCCGAACAAGTTCGAGACTTCCACGTACCACCCAACCATTGGCATGGCTGAACCAAATCTTTCTTTCAACCTGTCACCCTCATGCCATATTCCAAGCATGAATGTGGGATGTCATGGATAAACCAATCCATAAAAACCAAAGGGAATCGAGAGGTTAAACTACCTCCACCCTCACCAAACCGTGATCACACCAAAATCGGTGCTTCGATCACAAAATTGCACTGAGCTTGGAATGCCATCCGGAATCCATCACTATCCTTGAAGAATTTTCCGTTTCCTTGTCTCTCAGGCTTTACCGCAGTCTAATCCCGGATCACTAGGCCCTAAACTGAGATCATTTTCTCAGGTTTTACTGCAATCGAAACTCGGATCACTGGGCCCTAAACCTAGACTCCTCCCTTAGGCTTTACCGTGAATCCCGCTAAAACCAGTTAAGGGATTCCTAGACCTTTGGGAATGAACCTTGAGACCACCTCTGCCCTGGATTCCGAAATCCATCTCACATATCCAAAGCTCAAAAGTGAGATAAACATCCCAACACACCATGGCACCCAGGAAAGGCAAGGCTAGGTTGGAGATCATTATCATAACCCGACAAAACCAAGCCACCGACAATAAGAGAACCATACACCAACATGCAAAGCCATGCATGCCAAAACCACGGGGGCTTCATTCATAGAACCTGTAACATAGCGTGCGTTTTCGTGGCATACTAAACAATACCCTTAATTTGACTACATATTGGAAAATACCTTTGAAAATCACATTATTTAATCCCCTACTAATACAAACCCAATACACCTTCCCAATTTAAAACCCCCTACTTTCACTAGATATTCTAGGTTTTCATTTTTCATTAACATTTTTTATATCCCTTTATATTTTTTCATTACCTTTGAGCTGCATTTTTTATACCAACCAATATTAAAACCCTTTACCCCCTATTATATGCTCAATATATTGTGTCATTTTTTCCTCAATATATATCCACCAATATGAACCCATGTGGTATGGTATTGGCCCTTAGTGAAGCCCCCGTGGCCAAAACTAGCTAGGGATTCACACGTGCAATATGTTACTTGCAAGTATTCCTATTGAAGTTGCTTGATCATGCTCTTCCTTGCTTTCCTTCCTTTCCCTTTGCTTACTTTTCCTTCCTTGATCCAAAGCTAGAGTGCTCCAAGAAAACTCTAAGTGACCAAGAGTGAGTGAGATAGAGAATAATAAGAGAGCTCCAAAACTTGAACTGACAAAAGGTTACCAACTGATCTTTATAAACCTTTTTATTAATGAGGCCCCTGTTTTCTTCATTTTCCATTATTTTCCTTCAATTTCCTCCTCACATGCAACCCATGAACTTTCACCTTACTTTTCTCCTATTTTTCTTTATTTTCATAAATAAATGTGCCCAAAATGCCTTTTGCCTTTTAATGCCTTTGCCTTAGCCTTTGCCAATTTCCTTAGCCATAAACACATTTAGTGATGCCCACTAGGATATCTTTGCCCAACATTTAGCTTGGAATACATGTCCCTTAAGCGTGGTCTTATTTTGCCTTTATTAACTTTTATTACATGAACTTTTCACAAGGGCTGTTACAAATTCCTTTCGTGTTCAACATGGAATAGACATGGAAATAAAAAGTGATATTACTAACAAAAAAATATATATTTCAATATTGGTTATAAATACAATGTTCACCTACATAAAATAATTTATATAAACTTGAGAGAGAGAATCTTATTCCACTTATAGGTGTTTTCTACTTCTTAGAGAGAGATGTGTAACTCTTTCAATGCTTAATATAACCTTAAAACATGACATTTAAAAATAACAAATAAGATTATAAATAAAATATTTTAGTGTCACGTTAATTAAAATATTTTAATATCATTCATATATATAAATGACTAAAAGATGTATAATTCTTTAATGGTTAATATAAAGTTGACATTTGACATATATCAATCTTAACTCCATATCTATGCTACTACACCAGAAAATGAAAGAAATTTATAATCTCTAGAAAGTAATAAACTTTATCCCCTAACTTATTTATTTTTATTTTTTTTAAGTTATGGGAAATAACTTCGAAAATTTTCAGTTTCAAATTAGGGTCATGTTATCGCTATTTTCATTGATTTTCAAGTATATCCAAATAGTGAGAACGAATTTGGTATTACTATACGAATTGGGCAAGGTATCTTTGTTTCGAGCTCCCATCCTTTTCATCTGCAAACTTGTATGCTCATTTGATCTCGTCATACTTCTGGTAAATCAGTCGATCGAGCGCGTGAGGTTAGCAAGGGATATTGAATTCACTCCCCACACGAAGTACGATTCAATTCTGGTAAATCCCCAAAATCCATCAACGAAGAAATCAGTTTATGAGTTGTAGATATTTATGCAAGCTGTAACCAAAAAAGTATTCGAGGTCAGAGAACAGAATTGGGTTTAAAAACACTCTAGCCTTTTATAATACCGATAGCTTCTGTTGTAAGATGATGGCTTCCCTGTTGTTTCCCGCCCTCTTAAGAGCTTCATGCACATCCACATTCCCGTTCCCTTCGCCTGTAACTGATGAGAAGCACAATTTCTCAGGCCAAACAAAGGATAACGCCATTTGGGTTCCTAGACTTAGCCCTTCTGCGCCCTACAGACTGAAGGTCAGAGCAGAGAAATTCAATCTGTGGCAGTTACTGGGAGGCAGAGGGCTTGCAAAGGGTGAGGAAGGATTAAGAGAGGAGCTAAAGAGGCAAATCCCATCTGGTGGGCAGTCCCCAAGTTTAGCTGGACAGGAGCAAAATGGAGAAAAAATGGAACCCAACAATCCCGCAGGTACTATTTCTACTAATTGGATTGGTGATGATAAGACCTTTGAAAAAGAATTACAGGGCATGACTGGTGGATTCCCTGGAGGTGAGAAGGGCTTAATCAAATTCGTTAGAGATAACCCCCCTCCCGCTAAGGATGGTGCTGCAGCTGAAATTTCTTCTGAATTGGGAAAGTTATCAAAGCCCAGGGCAGCACCGCAACCTCCCCTACAGCCTGGCATGATTGTGCTTGTGAAGAATCCCGAGAATCCATACCACATGTTAAGCGGGACTGTGCAGAAGGTAGCTGATGGGAATGTTGGGGTGCTGTTTGAGGGTGAGAATCTGAGTAAGCTGGTGACTTTCAAGCTTGAGGACTTGGAACGGAGCAAGGGACCCGCCACGTCCAATCCTAAGTCTGCGATCCTGGAAACCATGGACATGCCATGAGTTTTATCAATTCTTTCTCTCTGTAATTATCCTTTTAGCAGCATTTAAATTGTTTTCATTGTTAAAAAAATACTGTAATGGAATTTGATTGTTTCGTTTTTGTCTGAGCAATTGAAGAGGTTTCGTGTAGCATACCATCAAATTCAAACTTGATATTATTGAGTGTCTCTTGTTGTCTTCCAAATAATCTAACTATCAAATAATTGAGACGTGTTTGCGTTTTAAAATAGACCACTGTATCTACAAATGTTTTTTGGGTGGAAACATCGTTGTAAAGTTTATTTCGATGAGGTTCCTCAGCCCCTTTCTCATGGGGATATGAAAGAGATGGAGTTGGACTTTCAGTTCTTTTGGTTGCAACTAGTTATTTTGGAAACGCGGTTGTAAAGTTTCTTTTGATGAGGTTCTCCATCCCCTTTCTCGTGGCTATTTGTAGTGTTCAGCAGGAGTTGCCTCTTTTTGACTTCACCAATGTGTTTTCGATTGTGATGTTGAGCCCCTTCGGTGTGTGCAGTGTTATATGTTCATCTTTTTAGCTTTGTGTATTCATGTAATTTTTTTTTTTCTTTTTTTAAACAGTGAGAAAATCTATCATAATTTAGTTGTTAAACTAGTGGGGATAGTCATTACTGCCTGTTATCCACAAATGCAGGCTGATTCATTACTGTTATCCAAAGAAAACCACGCCATCTGGAATTATCCGTTGGTGGTCTATAAGGGGACAGGCTATCACTCTTGCCAGATGTCTTTGGGTCTTGGGTGGTTAACCTTTTCCTTATGTTCGAGAAAGATAAAAAAAAAGCTCTTAACCAAGCCAAGGCAATTTTAAAACATACTCCAACTGTTTATCTTAAACTTTACTGTACCTATTTGTTTTTTGGACCCAATATAGCTGCATTTCAAATAATAATAATTAAAAGCTATTTGGGTTATGTTAATTTTTATCTATATTGACCATGAATCTATTAAGCACGGAGCTCCCAGGAGGGTTTTTTTATAAGAAAGAGGAGCTATAAAAATAACCATGCACAAACCTCTCAGCACACTTAAGAGATTTCAGGTTAAGATAGCTTTCGATAGGTTCCTTTTTCATCTTTAACATTACAGGTAAGATGTTATTTCTCTTTCCATTTTAATTTATGCATTCACATGATATGCACATGTGATAAAACTCCACCCTGGGCTGTATAGTGCACGTCTCTAAGTGCAACAAGCACTCAAAGTGAGTTTTGATTATTTCATTTTTGTAGTTCTTTAAATTTCAAAATGATAAAACTCGGATTCAAATATAAATCCATTCTTATGAGGCACACATTTTCTCACCATGACTGGGAAGGTTTGTACCACTCTCTTCCTTACTAAGAGCCCTCCCTGCTTAGTTCATTTCTTCTTCTATTTTATGTCTTTTTATTAAAAACAGTTTTCTTTTAAAATAACTGATGTAGTTGGTATAGTTTACCTGATCTTACTTTCAATGTTATTAACGTATCAAATATAAACTTTAAGAGGTTCCTGTTGGAGATATCCATCCACTCTTCAAACAGCTGTGTGTGTGTGCCATAAAAGGACATGTAGCTCTCAGTGGCAGAGCAGCCTACCAACAGTTTACCTGATCTTACCTTCAATGTTATTGACGTATCAAATATAAACTTTAAGAGGTTCCTGTTGGAGATATCCATCCACTCTTCAAACAGCTGTGTGTGCGTGCCATAAAAGGGCATGTAGCTCTCAGTGGCAGAGCAGCCTACCAACCGAAATTGGTTATGTTGCAACATAGTCCTTTGTGATTTATCCTTGACTTCCTTGTTTTTTTTTTAAATCTTCTAAAGGGGATTTGAATCACTGACTTCGTGTTCGTAAGCCATTGGCTCTGATCCATTGAGCTGCCAATAACCAACTCTGTTACATGATTTATAAGATCAATTTCAAGGATGAATATGTTTCGTTCCCATTCTGTAGTTTGTATCTCCAGGACACACTCTATTTCTTTTCTCATAAGAAATATAGTGATGTCACGATGCATTGCCTTCTGTTATGAGTTTCCCGTCTGGAATCTGAATAGCTGTTTGCTAGGGTCACCTTTCTGTCTTGGTAGTTGGATTGGCATAGTTCTTGCATATATGCCTTCATATGAAATAGCAACACTTGCATTATAATGTTGATTAATTCATTTGCAAATATGCATTTCAGAGAAGCCTCTTATTTTCTACAGGTTTTATAAGCCAAATTAAAAGTAACGGGGAAAGGGTGGGTAATTGTTATTTTACAAGAAAAGTTTAACCCCAAAGGTTAGGTAGCAGGAGCGGATTGCTCTCAAGATTCAGAATGAAAATGAACAATTACATCTCTGAACATGGGAGTTTGCTTTATTTTTATTTTCTTCTGTTTGCTCCTGGTTCCATATTATGCGACATGAACTATCTAAATAGACCTTTTAGCATTGTTATAGGTAGTGGCTGCACTATATATAATTTTAACCCTTTGGTAAGTATTGTTAGTGCCATAAATGAGCTTCAGCTTGCTGAAAAATTCGAATCCAATAGACTAAAGTGAAAATAGCTCTTTTGAAGCGACTGTAGCCTTTGGAGTATCTAAAAAAGTTCTATTTATTGCATGTCCCATTTAGCTCCAGCCTCCAGGTATGATTATCCAGTCATGATAGTTGTAAATTCACAAACAAAATCGTGTCCATTGTGCTTTGGTAAATTCAATGCTCCTGGGAGATTTTATGAACCTGTTAAGCAAGTTGAAATGTAGATTTATATCTAGTCTCCGTTGACCGAAAAACTGTTTCGGACTGATGAAAAACTATGACCCAGAATCGATATAATCCCTTCTGTTAATGAAAATTCGATGCTCCTGAGAGGTTTTATGAACTTGTTAAGCAAGTTGAAATGTAGATTTAGATCTAGTCTCCTCTGACCAAAACACTGTTTCAAACCGATGAAAAACTACGACCCGGAATTCATACAGTCCCTTATGTCTACGAAAATTTGTCCTCTCCAATTCCTATTTGATATCATCCGTGTTACTTAGTAAAGCATACATGTAATACATGTCACAGTTCTACAATCAATGGAATAGTCTCAACTTTTATTCTCTTTTCACAATAGTCAACCTTTTGCAAATGGATAATGGAAGTTTTACACACATTCTCCACGGTCACATCTTTTGCCCTTCTGTGGTCTCTTCTTTCATTTCTGTATCTTTCCTTTTGTATTAGTGGTTTGTTATTTCTTGCATTGAATTATGTGGTCTTATTATTGCATTTCAATGTTCTCTTGTTCATCACATTAACTGTGGACTCTTATCAACAGTTTCTTGTTAGAAACATTTTATGACAATATGCCCTAAATGATTGCAAATTTCATTCATATGTCCTCATTGTCAAACTCACATAAAGTACTCATGAATATTTTCCGTGTTTGAGGCTTGAGCATTGGAAACAATAGGTTCCGAAATGCTTAGATATCAGTAAGGGGGTCTTATGACCAGGCATGGATGTCTTTTGCTAAAGCTTTGCCAATTTAGAAGTTAGCTTCAAGGTGCATAACCCCAGGTTGATGTGATCATATCCTTCCTCGCTATGGTATTAACATCCTTGGCGGTTTCAGTGCCAAACCTTGTGCTGTGCCTTGTGGCCCTCTTTGGCCGACTGTTGTCATCTTTGTGATGTCTGTGATAATGGCAAGCATTACTGCAGTGGCATATCCCTGTTCTGGGATTTTATTTTATATTAATAATCCTCTCCTATTTTAAATAGATTTATTGCTTTGCCAAAGTGCTATATTGAGACTCTACCCATGATTCCGAGGTCTTGAGGGTATAGTTTAAGGTTTAAACTTTACACTCTGGGTGCATCCTTAAATTGTATCCAAATTGTCCCTGAATATATGGTTGGACTTGTTCGTGTGAGTAGTTATTTGTTGCCCAAGTACTTATCAGTTTCAAATTATTTTCCAGGGAAACTGGAGTCATTTGTAAGCAGAAAATATACAGACTTGACAAAGTCTCCTTCATGATTTTGATTGTAGATGATTACATAGAATCGACTTATTTACCAAATTAATTGTAGTTCAACTCGGACATTGTGAATCCTTCATTGTATTTTGTATTAAGAAGTAACAAGCCTTGTGATAGTAAAAAAACTGTAAAATTAACAAATTCAACTGTAAAACTTTCACGCAATTTGAACTTGTGCATGATATGAACTTACACCACCATTCTTATTTCCTTACTTGCACTGGAGTCACTTGTAAGTAGAAAATATTCACACTTGACAGTGTCTCCTTCATGATTTTGATTGTAGATGATAACATAGAATTGACCTATTTGCCAAATTAATTATAGTTCATCTTGAACATTGTGAATCCTTCATTGTATTTTATATTAAGGAGCAACAAGCCTTACGATAGTAAAAAAAACTCTAGAAACCACAAATTGCACTGTAAAACTTTCACACAATTTGAACTTGCACCACTATTCTTATTTCTGTTACTTGCACTGGAATTTAATGTTTAAATAACTTGGGAGAGTGAAAGAAAAAAAAAATATGATCCTATCTTACACCAAGGTTTCAGGATGGTAAGACGAGACACAAGGACAGCTGGGAGAACACCTCCATATCCCCAACCTGCCCCCACTCACCTTCAATTTCCAAGGAATGGGAGGACAGGAATGAATAAAAAGAATAAAAACTTTTCTAAATGGTTTTAAATATCTAAAAGGTATAAAAATCAATTTATAAAAATCTTGATTCTAAAACAACAAAATTATTATTTAAATGCATAAATTTTAAAACATGAAATTAGATTATCGCGAATTTAGAAGGATGAAACACTGATTTTCTCATTAGCGATGAAAATGGATATATAGGAAAATATCAACTATATCTATGTCAAGGTTAATTCATAAAGACCGGAGAAATCAAGTATTGTTCATAATTTGAAATGGTATACTTTGTTCAGCCTTGAAATTTTCACAAACCATCTCAAATCGCAAAGACTGGAGAAATCAAGTATTGTTCATAATTTGAAATGGTATACTTTGTTCAGGCTTGAAATTTTCACAAACCATCTCAGATTGCAAAAGTAATTCATGAGGTATTTGCTCCATTTTTTTTCCGTGAAACATTCTAAAAAATATTGGGTTCATGAGGTATTTGCTCCATCTTTTTTTCATGAAACATTACAAAAATATTGGACCTTGATAGTTTCACCAAGATCACTATAACTGTGATTCTCTAGAATATCATCTAACGACACCAACCAATTCAAAAGTGATCATCGTGATCCTCTATCATCTAATAGCACAACAACCAACCTTGGCATTTTGTTTGTCCACAACCCAAAGTTCAGATGATCCTTACAAATAGTCTAAAGTCTTCCTTATTTGAAAATGAAGGCAGTAACGAATAGATTCCAACTTCCCCACTCTAAGAGGTAAGCATGTTCATATAACTGGATGAAGCTATAAGTGAGTCAATTTCTTAAAAAAAAAACATTACAACTTGTGATACTAATGAGATGTCAAGTCAACAAACATCTCTCTAGATCCATCCCATGAATCTCCACAATCCAATGTGTTTCTCTTGGCCATTGACCAGTCTATATTCCCTCATTGCTATTACACTGAAAGAGTAACTAAGCTAAAAAAGAAATGGACACCAATGATGAATTAGCCTCACCTCCTCTAGATTTATATACTGGAGGTGGTTATTTTGAACTCAACCCTAGTGTCATCTATAGTTGTCAATCTCCTAGACACCTCCACATGCCAATTTGGGTTGAGCATAAATGCAACCATGTGACGAGGGATATTCATCTATCTCGTCTTGTTTATATATGATTTGGATTTGTTATACAAAAACCAATGTTAAATCTATCAAACAAATAAACTTTCCTTATCATGCAAAGTTCAATCTCCCTAAAGCTTGGAGAATCCAAATTTACATAGCAAACCATCTCCACTTTTGGCCCTACAAATTCAAAAACATTTTCTACTTTTGCCCACCTATCATCATCATCTAATATAACTTTCTTCCCTGTTGTGTTTGGTTCCTTGCTCCTAACTGTTAAATATTAGAGCATTTATGCCACATGGAAGAATAAAATGCATAGATAGGTATAAAATTAGATGCAATAGACAAAAAAATGAAATATTACAGTGAAAATAAAACCCAATGTTCAAAATATTTCAAAGATAAAAAACAAATATGCACACCCAAAACGTGGGAAAACTTGTTCGCTTTTCATTGTTGTAAATTACTATATGTTATACGGTAATTTGTCGCACTCCCTGTCTCATGCCCCGAGCGGTCGAACTTTGCCCAAAATGTCGCAAAGCGAAAAAAATTGTCAATGAATTCACCATGAAAAACATTAATCAGAGTATCCTTGAAGAAAAGAAGAAGAAATGCCTTGAAGTAATTCTAGAAGAGCTTGTCAAAAAACCTTATTTGCAAGCCCAACACTACTTTTAGCAAGCAAACCCGTGCTAGTACCCTTTGGTCTAACTAGTGATTAGCGCGACTTTGGATAGGAAAATCCACGTTGATCCTCTTCAGGCAGTTTCTCCAAAAATGGAGCAGAAGCTTCTCTTACTAGAAGCCTCGAGAATGGCGAGTTGGTTATTGTTGAATAAGGATATGGTCGAGTTCTCCCATTTTGAGTCCTTGATCTTATCTTTAGGGATATTCCCCTTAAGATGTGGGCCTTCTTCCCCCTTTTGTGGATCCCTAACTCCCTCTCCTTCCCTATAAATGCATTCCCTTACACCCTCAAATGGTTGGTCCTGCTAGATTGGTCATGTTGCTGCTAAATTGTGCCAAATAGCTGCCAATTTGTGAAGGAGAAAGGAGACCTTAAGAAGTATTGGCTTGGAATTGGAAACCCATCCCGAAGGAGGCTTCCAACATCAAGGCAGTGGTTGTATGATTCCCTCTTGTGTTTATTATTGATATAATGCACGTTTATTTTCCATAAGCGTGTAAAATTATGACTACTTGCTTAGTATGATGCTCCTTGATCTGTCATATGGTTTACATTAGAATGCATATGCTATGTTTATCCTTTGTTGTCTTTGTTTAATCTCTCTTACAAGTATTTGTTCGCAACAGAATAGCGAGGATCAAGCTTGGAAGTGAGGAGATTGATATAGACATTGAAAAGCAACCACATAGGAGAGAAGTAGGCCATCTTTCCTTTCCCATGTCATATTGATTTAAACTAGGAGAGTTTTGCATGTATTTGCTTCAGTTGTTACTAGATCCACTTATTGGACTAGAGGGATCACTTCTATCCATAGAAGGGGTTGCCTAAATAACAAATTGGCGACTCCGTTGGGGAGCCTATAACCCTTTCAACCTTCCTTTTGCATTTGGCCTTTTTGATTAGTTTGGCTAACCTTTCAATGATCCTTGGTTTTGATTGTCTTTGAGTCTGTACTCTGAGTAGTCGGTCATTTAGGGTATCGGGTCTAGGGTTTTGCTAAAGATCTACTTGTTTTTCCTAAAATTTTCTCACCCAATGCCCTTTTTCCCAGACACAGTCGCACTGCATTAGGGGAATTTTGAGGTCTAAAATGGGCCTCCTAGGAAAAATGTACAACCAAAATAAACTCTATAAGAACTAATAGGATTCAAGATGATGATGTCAACCATAGGGGATGATTCACCATTTTTGGAGTAAAAAAGTAAAAAGATTAAAAAATAATAAAATAATAAAACTACTTTTAAACTCGTATTTCAACTTATCTCCTTAAGGTTTTACTCAAATTTCGAGCACGAGTACTCATTGGATGAAAAATTTCATTCCTCATTCAAGGAGTGCCAATTCTGCATACTTTTGATGAACCCTGCTACATGAAAAATGAGAAATACATGAGAAAATGTGATTGCAATCACATTTTTCTTGTATTTCTCATTTTTCATGTAGCAGGGTTCATCGAAAGTATGCAGAATTGGCACTCCTTGGATGATGAATCAAATTTTCCATCCAACGAGTACTCTTGCTCGAAATTTGAGTAAAACCTTAGGGAGATAAGTTGAAAATACGAGTGCCAATTCTACATACTTTCGATGAACCCTGCTACACGAAAAATGAGAAATACATGAAAAAATGTGATTGCAATCACATTTTTCTTGTATTTATCGTTTTTCATGTAGTAGGGTCGATCAAGACTATGCAACATGGGTACTCCTTGGATGAGGAATCAAATTTTGCATCCAATGAGTGTTTCCGCTCAAAATTTGAGTAAACCCATAAGGAGATACGCTAAAAACACGAGTTAAAAAATAGTTTTATGTTTTTTCCCTCTCAAATTTGATGATGTAATATGATCTTATTTTATTATTTCCACTATTATTTTATAATTTGCTTAGGAGGCCCATTTTAGACCTCAAAATTCCCCTAATGACAGCGCTTATTTTTTCAAGTACAGTCGCGTTGGAAACCCTGTCTTCCACTGTCTGCCCATGCTGGTCCAGTTTCTCGTCTAGCACGGCTTTCGCTGTGTCAAGTAGTGTTTCCAACACGAGTTTTGCTATGTAAAGTAGCGTTGATGACCCTGTCAATGCGGATTTTTCTATGTAAAGTAGTGCTGATCCTTAAAATTGAGAATTTTTAGGGTTTCTGTTAAAAATCCTAGTGTGTCCTGATCTCTGAGGTCATCCTCCTACTCTGTGTGCATCAAATCTTGTCTGTTTGCCTTCAGTTTCTTTGTGGTGTGCAAAAGTTTATCCCATGCTTGAAGTGGTAAAAATGTCATTTTGATTGAGTCTTTCATACTTTGAGTCAATTAAAATCTTTGTTTGCTGCTTGTATGAGTGGGAAAATACTGATTTTCTGTTGATTGAGTAGTAGTAGTTCTTTTGCAGTCATAAGGAAATTGATTTTGCATTCATTTAGTTTTCATCTCATAATTTACTTTTCGTAAAGTGCATTAGATCACATTGCATTGAAAAGTCATTTTTTTAGATTTATCATTGGACATAAATTACATTGTTTAGTGATTGAAAGCTAAAAGTGCATCGAGTGCATTCTCATTCATTGAAAGAAAGAATTGAAATCATTTTTCGCTTTTGGCGGTTACATTTGGAAAATGAACGTGAAAGATCTAGTATGATCTTTGCTTCAAACAACTTTTTGATCTCCTTTTCAATTAATGGCAAAAGAAATGGATTTATCCTTCTCAGTTTTTTTTTGAAAAGGTTTTCATTTTCTTTTATTGGTATGGTATGTTGAATAACATTTGAATCATCGCTTTTCAAATTAGCATAACTCCATGCAAAAATATCTACGTATTTCTTCATCAAAACTAGATATTTTTTATTTTCCTCAAGAGAAAGAAATTTGGACAACTTGACATTCTTTGGATTTTTTGTAGTACCAAGGGGACTGATGATAGAAACTTTTCAGATTACTTGTTTGTTCTTCTTGTGATTCACTCATTATGCACCCTTCTGATGCATTGATCCCAACAACCCGGAGATTTGTCTCCGCCATCATCTTGGCCAGACCTTGTCCTTTGATCAACTTCGTAGGTCTGATCACCATGCCGTATTCTTCGATCTTACTAATCCACTTTCCTCTCCTAAGAACCTAGTTAGGAAAGCTTTATTTGCTGCACTACTGTTTGCTGCATCATTGTTTGAAATCTCTTCCCTTACTAGTTTAACTTTCATCGAAATGAAAATAATCATTTTTTCATATTAGTTGCATCATAGGTGTTTAGGTGACATCGCTTTGAGCGTTAAAATGGAAACCTAATCCAAGATCAACATTAAAATTTACCTCAATTAACCTAAGGAGCATTTGGAACATTAACGGACATATATAGAGGTCTAGGCTAGAGACATGTTCCAGCGTCATTAAACGTAGGAGCTGTCGTTATTTTCCAGCGTTGTATTCCAAGGGTGAAATCTTGTTCCATGTATGGAAGTGTATGACCGTTCTCCAACACTTTTGTGTTTATCGGAGGCGCTCCACGCATGGTAAGTATATGGGAACGCTCTCATCGAATGGTTACACATTAGACAACACTACTACGGACTGCACTCCCACGTACTGTCATGTATATTTTGGGAGCCCCTATAGGTTGCTATCCATCCGTAGGTAACTGAGTCTGCCGCCTTGTATACTGTGATACACCGAACACAACATTCAAGGAGATTGTCTACCATACATGAAGTCCTTGGTTCGCCAAGGTGAAAATTGTAGTTCACGGTTGCTTGGTAAACCTTTATGCCTAGTTACTATTTTTTGATTTATTTTTGTTAAGTTATAAAATCAATTAATTGACTGTGAAAAAACATCCTTCCTGTGGAAATACTCTTTAGTAGATCTTAGGTTGAGACTAATGGCAACAATTCCCGATTTCACCAACTAGGGAAACCCCTTTGACGGGGATCCTAGTCCTTTTCCTTCGTTTGGAAATGTTGGTGCTCCCTATATGGAAACATTGTCACTTCCTAGGTTTACCATTGGTTTTCCAGTTTGGTTATTTTCAACCCCTATGGTTTCGAATGTCCAAACTTCTCCTCAACTGGGCTCTCCTCCCCCTGAATAGTATCAACCTACGGTTAAGCTTAAAGTTGACTCTTTGCCTTCTTCGCTTGTTCGGTCTTCTTCCTATTCGTTTGGTGAAAGCCTGCAAGCTAGTAACCAGGCGGATAAGGAGAAGAAGAAAAGGAAGATTAAGAAGAAGAAAAATAAGCAAAGGGCCAACCAAGCGACCATTGCTACAGATGAAACTAATGTTGAAAAATCTTCCAATCAAACCCGTAAAGTGAAATTCCCTTGCAAACTTTGTAAGGGTGACCACCTTCCTTGAGAATGTCCAGGTATTCTCAAGATATTAGAGGTGTGGTCCATAGGTTCACATCGACCTTTGTCATCAGCCTATGGAGACCATGCTGGTGATAAACCTTCAACTAGTGACAGTAAAGCCCATGGGAAAAAGGGAAAAGCCAAATTTCATTGTAGGTTATGTGAAGGGCATCATCCTATTCACCTTTTTCGTTATATGGATGAAGCCTCTAAAGTATTGGATGACCTTACTGCTTTCAACCTTGTCTTCCGACTGGTCATCGAAATCTTTCCCTTGATCCTCCACTAGTTGATCAAGTGATTGATCAGACTTCATCTCTAGTCAATCCCACTCTCCCTAAATGTGAATCCCATGAGTTTGTTCCCGACCAAACATTGGTTGAGAAAGTGGTTGACTCGATTCTGCTTTCAATTGATCATACCTTTCCCACAGAGAGTGAGCTTCATACAGCTCAAGCTCTTCTGGTTTTTTCGGATTCCAAAGAATTAGGGGGCAATCCTCTTATTCCCATGGTACAGAGGAGTGATCATCCTATTCTCATGGTACAGGGCGGTGATCCTCCCATTCGCGTAATGCACGAGGGAAATCCTCCCATTCCGATGGCACCCTCTCCAAGTAGTTTAGTCACTTTCTTTGATTGGAGTCGACTCGCAAGATATCATCTTCCTTCCTATGTGCCCTTTCATATCACAGTACATGCTTATAATATACCCGTACTTGGCACAATCATAGATGAAGGCGCATCTGTTAGTATTCCATATTAAATTACTTAGCAAGGTTTAGGTTCTCTGCAGCTTGTGCCTGTTACCTAGAATCGGTTAGCTTTCAATAGAGGGACCAGTCAATCGTTATGGATCCTGCCTAGGTTGCCTTTTACTTTGGGAGGAAAAATCGTCTATCTCGACGTGATGGTTGTGTTGTCGTTCTGCATTTTTGAGGTTGAGGGAGTAAACACATAGGACAACATCAAAGCCACTTTGGAAGCTAGGATCTAGCCCTGCCAGCTTCAGAGAGGGATCTCTCTGTTTGATTTAGCTTTGTTTTTATATAAATTTTAGGCTAGATATGGCTGTACTTGTATTTTTTTGTTTGAAAGGTTTGGTTGATTTGAGTGTTATAATTCCATTGGGCTATGGAGTCTATAGGCTAAGCTGGCATCTTGCATCAATTTTTAAAGGAGTTCTCACAAGGCAAGCTAGGTTGCAGTAAATGGATCTTTTCAGAGTTTAAATGGATGGTGGAAAAGCAAAAGTGTACGGTTCAGTAGAGAACAAAGAGAAATTAAGAATTATTTATCCCGACTTCAATGGAAAACATTAAAATTAACAGCGACCATAATAGGTGGCTGTTGATAACGAATCCTATTTATCACAGTTTCTGTTGATTAATTCATATTTAGAAAAACAAAGGAAATAAATAACAACATTTAAACAGATAAATACAATAAACACATCACCATTCAAGACACCACATGAATCCTGTAAAAGGTCCCTGTATTATTGATGCTCTAATACTTCAAAATTACAATATGTAGTAGAAATTACATTCAGAAATCAACATTAATACTTCAAACAATGAAGTATTTATAATAAAAATTACAATAATGCTTTACAAAATCATTGTCAAACCGAAAGTGTATTATTAGCCTAATTACAAACTAATATCATCTAATCTTGACCAAAAAATAGGCCACGTAGGCTATTGAGGAACGCGGTGGCCCTGTTTGGGTGGTTTCTGTTGTTGAGTCATCCAAAACAGAATGCGATCTGCTAAACTGAAACTTGTGTTGGTTGTTGTGCTGGAAAAATCTTTCACTGCTCCTGAGTTACTGCTTAGTCCAGTAAATCAAGTAACTCTTCCCATCTCTTTTCATCTGTCACTGTTAACTTTATCACCTTGCAGTAGATTTCATCTACCTCTGTATACTTAGAAAAAGTTGGTTTCACATCAAAAATATGTTTTACCTCATTCTACACATGGAAGTCATTTGACATGGTATCCCAAAATGTCGTTGCTATCATGCTCCCTTTGATTCCACTAAACATGATGCTGCTTTTGGCTACCTCTTTCATCTTCTAGATGTAGTCCTCTTGAGTGATCAACTTGTCATTGATGACATAGATACTGGGCAGTCCCTTCTGCATTGAGGCTTCAATCCTACTTATAAATCTGTTTATTTGCAACTCCAAGGTTTCACACCTTTCCTCCAACTGGTCAATAAGATTTCTCTTAGTCAAGACTTTCTTGATCTCGATAATGGTGGCAGTTCTGTCACTGACTCTCACTTCCTCCAACTCATATCTGGACTTTGAATTTAAGAACCTGATAATATTGGCAGCTTCAGTTGGCATTTCTCCCAGCTTTTCCCTTCCTTGCACAATGGTCTCAGTGGCCTTCTCTATTAACTCTTTCTGTTCAAATATAATTTGAATAGAAGGTCAAATTTCATTCATTAAGTCAAGTATGTTCATCCAAATTGTTTCCTTGGCTTGGGCCAAGGTCTGGCCAATAGATGTGTCTCTCTCTACCTAGCGCAACTTTTCTAAAAGTCTCTGAGATTTTTCCAATTCAATAGCCCGAGCAGCTTCAGTGTTGGCTTTTTGGGCTTCCAAAGCTTTGAGTTGTCCCTGTAAGGTCTCAATTTCCTTTGATTGCAAAGACATATTTTGCAATGTCTGTGTGACCTGTTCAACACTAGGAGTTTGAGTAGAAGTAGTAGGTGCAATAGTTGTTCTTGTGGATGGCAATTGAGAAAGAGGTACAACATCCAAGGGAACAATGGCCATCTTCAAGTTGTCTTCCTTCTCCTTTATCAACTTTTCCAACTCTGCTTCCATCTGCCTAATCTGTATGTTTTGGTCAATAATTAGTTTCATCATGTCTGCTTTCTGAGCTTCACCTTCTGCAATGTCCTTGGTCATTAGATCTTCTATAGCTGGCAGCTTGAGCTGTTTCCTCAATGTTGCAATGTCCAAGTTTTTCTTCTTAATAATTTCTTTAGCAACAATAACATCCTTAGGGCCATACCCTATCTTAATCACCAAGTATTCCAAAGACTTGATCCTGTTGTCTTTGGCCAAGGAGGAGACCTTCTCCATCTTTAATTGTGACTGTACATTTGCAAAAGAAACCTGCAATTTGGATAAAGACATGGCATTATTAGTGAGAGTAGAGGATATCATCTCACCAGTTTGTTTGTGCATCTCCATTTGATCAATGGGATGTATGTCCTTTGTACTTAACTCAAAGGTGGTGATCTTGTAGTCAACTGCTGATTTGGGCTGTGAAGTCTGGGCCTCAAGAAAGGCCATCTGCATTTTACCATGTTCAGTATCAAACACTGACAGAAGTCTACTTTGTGAGCTGGAAGTCTACTTCCAGAATTGGTTGTAAGTGTTGTTCTTCAAGATTTCATTCCTAAGCTTTATTTCTCTGTACCTATCAAACATTGTCTTCTCTTTTTCTGTCTGGACAATGTGTGTTTCCATCTCGGTCTCCTTATGACCCTGTGAAGATGAAGGTTTAGAAGGAGAAATAGCAATCTTGATGGTTGCTGGTGGAGAATCTGTGATGATGCTAGCTGCCAATTCTTCCATTTCTTTGTCTACTTCTGGTTTGTGCGTCATCTTGGGCTTCTTTTTGTAATTGATTCTAAATTCTCTGGCTTCACTCCCTGTTGTAGATGATGACCCTTCCTCCCTCTACCTTTTTCTGGATTTTTCCTGAGGAACAAGAGTCTACAAACTGGAAGTGGAGACAATATGCTCTTCAGCTTCCTGCAGGGTATTTTTTGTCCATTCCAACTGATTGGCATATTGTTCTATGCCTGGTCTAGAACTATGGATATAAGGAGTATTCTTATTGTCCACTTTGAGTTTTGAAATGATGCCACATGGGTCATAAGACCATGTGAAGCTCAAGTTGAACTTCATCTCCTTCAGTATCTTATCTGCCTCCTCCCTTGCAGTTCTTGTGTTGCACAAAAATGGGCCTACCTGTGTTTTAATCTTGAATTGTGCCTTCTTCTTTGCTACTACAAAGTGGATCTCATCTGAGTTTAACATTTTATTGATATATTCTAGTGGAAAGATCCTCATTGGGAGGTACTTGGAGAGTTTGTAGGTGGCCAATTCACATCCGTAGACTCTAATCTATGTGTAGTTTTGGTAGAGGTACCAATCTCGGGTCTTTTCTTGGTCTGATAGATGTAGAATCCTTTTGATCTCCTCACTGATTGTGGGTTGCACTACACTATAGAGAATTTTCATAGCTTGATGAACAAAGTCTTCTATAAACTATTTGTAGGTGAATTCCCAATGTTCCTTCATGACTAATGAGGTCCAAAAGATCATTGGTTGTTGATTCCCTGCATCATCCAATTTCTGCAATGAAAAAGTGAACTTCTCTAATTAATAATATATGAACATGTAAATCAAAACAGAGGTGTAACTGGACACCTACTTTGTGGGAAACTTGATGAACTGCTCATGGATATTGTCAGCCAAGAATTCACTGAAATTGAAAATTATAGAGGGCTTGCTATTTGTGGAAAATGTGGAAGGGAATCCTAAAATAGGCTCATCCACCCACTAATCAGAATGGTAGCCTAGGATGTGAGAAATGATAGAAATAATTTTCTTTTCCTGATCAGGAAAAATGGAAGAAGGATAAGGAGGATTCTTCTTGGGCAATTGAGCATTCTCTAACAAGAAAATCTCAAAAATCCTAGCTCTCGTGGCAAAAGCCAGCTTTTGATAAAGCTGGGTGAGGGCTTCGAGGGAGAAAGGGGCAACATTTTCCAAAGAAGGGGCCAACATCATTTGGTCAATAGATTTGGCTGTGATGGTGAAAAGGATGTCACCTGTAGGTGCAATTATGGCTCTTTTGGAAGGGACATAACAAGCTTGGCATCTTCTGGTAACTTCTGGGGCTTGAAATATCACAGGAAAGATATAGTGGGGGAGGCTTGACTCCTAGATTCCTATCTCATCAATTTTATCAGTGTTTATCCTCTAACCAACAGTGTAACTCGATGAAATCACAGTCATAAAGTGTTTTAGTTATCCAATAATCCCTCTCTGCCAACGGTGTGTGATCCAGGTCCACAGAAGGTGGAATTAATGGATTAATGGCCCAGTTCTAGGTCTTAGCTTTAGGAGGCATGACTGTAGAAGTTTTTGAACAAAATGAATATACAAAAGGAGGCTTACCAGGCTCAGAAAAAATAACATTTTGTGAGGCGAAAACAAGGAGGTCAACGAATGTCGAGATGCTGGTGGCAAAGAAGCTCTGGCTGAGGTCGCTGCAAGAAATAATGAATAACAGAAGAAATGAGAAGTAAATATTGAGCATAACGGGCTTGGGATTTATTTAAACGCAAATGCAGAGTCTTGTTGGGAATGGCACGGGGCCGTTACTGAACTATTACCCGGAAAAATTAAATGAGGAACAAGTATTAAGTGGGAAGGCATTTAATTGGAGCAATGGTCAAGAAAGGTGGCAGGCGGAGAGTGGTGGAGGAGGAGTGGTGGGGGTGTGGCAAGAAGAGATAAATGATCGGTGGTTTTCGGATGGGGTGATGGGCGGTAAGCGGTATCAGTGGGGGGGGGGGGGTGCGAAATCACTGAGATGTGCCACATATGGAGTAGGGATCGGCGAAAGAAACCGCCTTTCGGACCCCCCCCCCCCCCCCGGCGGTAGAGGGAGAATGCGAAGGGGGGGCGAAACAAAACGCGGGCCATGGATGGAGCAGGAGACTAGATCCAAAGGTGTCGAATGCGACAGAGGTTTAATCACAAACAACAAAAGTATTTGTCCACTTGCGTTTGCATGATTGTCATTTAAAACTTAGGATAAAGGGGAAAAAATAAGGAAATGAAATACTTTATCCCCGTGCATACAATTATCCTTTAAAGTTAGGATAAGGGAGTAATAATAAACATTTCAAAATACATAATGCATAGCTTGCACTTCTGCCCTTTTTCCCTATCCTCAAACTTAGGATAAAAAATTATGCATGCTGATATTTAAGCAAACCACTTAATCTACCTACCCTTGGCTAGACTAGCATTTTTTATTTTAATCTCTAGGGCGCACTTAGATTAGCAAACCCATTTTCATTTTCTTTTATGCAGAGCTAAAAACTATCTAACCTATCCCTTATTTCTCCTATTGACCCAGATTAAACAGTTGGGTCAATATCATTTTCTACCTAACTAATGATTTACCCAGTTTAAACTGTTGGATAAAATTTTATTCTCTATCTAATTTACATAAATTTAAAGAAGTCTAATAATGATTAAGTAATATGACTAAACTAAAGCAAGTAATTGTGGCATTTTGAACAAGCTGTGCACAACTTTATTTTACAGAAATTAAACAAAAACCATGTATGAGTAGTGGCATTTATATTTGCAACACTTTCAATATTATTTTCTTTCTTTTTGGTGGGGTTCAATTTTTGTTTTTCTTACCCTCTTTTCATTTTTTATTTTATTTTTCTTTTTTATATGGAAATCATTGGAAAATGACAATTATTTACAAAATGTGATTCCTGAGATACATCACTCAATTACCTTGAGATCCTATAAATTATAGGACCCTAACAGTGGCTCCAGTTGGGGATGACACTCTCCCTGTGAGGTGCCAAGAACATATGATCAATAGGCTTGAGTTGTTATTTCAGGAATATCCACCCCTGATTTCTTTGTCACATTATTTTATGGTAACTCATCCATAGACGCTCAGGGCCTTCTCTGCGGGCTTCAACTTCTGCTAATAGGTTATTTAATCCACACAATAAAGACAATGATATATACAATGATAAATGGTAAGAAAATCTCTAATGCTCAGAAAAATAATGTTTAAGCATCCTGCCATTAACAGGTCCACCATGTAATGCTATCCCATCCAAATTTCTAATAAAGAATGCATTATTTCCTCTGAAAGCATAAATGACATAAAGAACCATCCATAGGTTATCAAACTTTCCATGCTTCCCTTTATCCTCTCTTTTTGAATCCCACTTTAAGACTTTGTCACCAATGGTAAAATCATCTGCTTTTGTCCTTCTGTCCAAAACTTTCAAAATATTTTTGTGGATGACTTGAGCCTTGTTATAAACTTCTTCTCTAGATTGTTGCAACTGGTGATTTGAAAATGGAAGGTACTTGAAAAAAGGTGCAAGGTATCCATTTTCATTTATGTAAATCAGTGCAAAAATACTCCAAGTTTAAATCTGAAAATGTGAGAACTTCTTATTTCTAATATAGGGATAGACTGTAGGGGCATTTAATGGATATGTCACCTCTAAAGAGAGGATGAGATCCAAAAGCTTCCTGGCCCTCTATAGACTCTTCCTAAAGAAATAATAGAAGTAAACACTCAGATTTAATTAAAAAAACCTTGCTTGAACTTGACGTTATGCGGAATTTTAGCTTGAAAGAGGTGTATGTCTTTTCTTTTGTTTATGTGTTTTAAGTTTATTTGTTTTTATTGAAACTTAACATATATATGAGCAACATAATTCAGCCATAGAATATCAAAACAAAACAGCAATATAATATAGGAGTTCACCCCAACTCTTGGGCTACATCTCCTTTGAGCTTCGTCAACATGACTAGACTCTTTGGGATTAAGGTAATTAAATTCTTTTACAAGCTCCACACTTAACCACAATGAATCCAAAGATGATTCAAAGGGCTGCGAATACCATTTTAAATCCCTTTAATGGTTGTCCAATTCCTGCAAACAGCTTAAGGCTTCCATGGATATACATCCTTCTGTTGGTGCACTAAGCTTCTAAATGGCACAAACTCCCTCAGATTCCTGTTTTTGTCACTAAAACCGCTATTGTTGTATCCAATAATGATCAGACACCAAATACCAACTGATTAATTGCTTATATCAAGCATAGCATCCCAAAAAATGGCTCTCCTCCACGGTTTGCCCAGGGCTGCCCACGACTTCACATCAACTTCTTGAGCTGTAGAAGTACTCAAAATGATCTGAAACCACTTCCATTGGTTCCAAAATGACTGAAATAGTCAAGATAGAGTTTTGTTTCATCAGAAACGGTCTCTGACTGCTCCGGTTTTGCCTACACACACTGTTGGCACCCCCTGGCACTAGGGTCAAGGAAAACTTCTCTGCTAAGTTTTCGACCTCTAAAAGTCTTTAATACTTTCTGAAACCTTTGTAAATGGATTCAGAATGATGTTTTCAATCAAGAATGACCACTGGTTCGCTGCAAATGTCCTCTAGCTCCCCTGGCTAGGCCCTTCACTGATGCTGGCCAAATCGGAAAAAATGGCCTCTAGAACTTAAATGAAGCTTTTTGGCTTTCTAATGTTCTTAACAGGCTCTACAAACTATGTAAACAGATTCAAAAGGTATGAAATAGCTAAGAATGCCTGTTCATTTACCTTAAACAGAGAAACACAGTCCAATACACAACCTTCTCCTTCAAGGCCCTGATGGCTCCATCTTCTTCGTACCTTAAACCTCTGAAGATGACCTCTGTTAGACTTCAGACCTGCTGTAATGAGTCTAGAAGGTCGAAGAGACCCAAAATCAAAAAAAAATTCACATCAAAAGGCCTCTCCTAGCCAAAGTTATGGCTAATTGAAGATTTGTCCAGTTTGGCTTAAGAAAACTCCACTAAATGTGGTGAAACTGTAGTTAGCTCCATCAAATATGGCAAATCTGCCATTTTTGGCAACCTTTGCCAACTAAACTGCTAGTTAACCATTAGTTGCTGGCTAAAAACGCGCATGTGAGCGAAATTTTCGAGCGGTTAACCGGTGGTTAAGGCTAGCGGTTAGGGAACCACAACCTCTGGCGAAACCGTCGCATGTAACCACTTACCTTTAACCACCACAAAACTGTAGGTGTCGGGTGTAAGCTCCTGGTTCCCTGTGCATGGTCACATGGGGAGGGGCTGGCCCTTTTCCCCCCAACCGAAACTTCAATCAATATCAAATATACGCTGCGCCCAATGGAGGTTAAAACCCAACGTGCAGTGCAGGCGGTCAGGCCTATGGGCTGCTAAGCAGGGGGTCTCGCGGTCGAATCTGGTCAAGACCATTATATTTTGCCATACAAAATTGCAACTTGGGGCCACGTGGGGGCCTCCGGGCAGGCCACGTGGCATCCTTTGATTGGCCCAAAAAACAAAATATTCCAAGGAAGATTCTTCAGGATTTTTTTTAATTTTTTTTTTTAATTTTTCCAAAAATGCAATTTTTGCAGTTTATTGAGCATTTTCAAAATGCAATAACTTCTCCATAAGATGTCGGATTTTCAAACCGTTTGCGGCACCGGAATCAGGAAGACGAGGCCTATCCGGTCGTTTAGGTTTCAAGTGTTTTTGGACACTTTCAATTTTGAGCCTTTTCCATGACTTGGACTTGAGCTCTTCATCACACCTCCCAAATGAGAAGCTTTTGGACTCCAAAAGCTCACTGAAGTGTTGAAACTGAACCGAACCGTAAATGAGTGAATAAAAACATCCTCTTCTCTTAAGCCTTAAAAACAATTTCTTTGCATGGCAAATGACTTTGAACCATAAATGGAAAGAAATTGACATTTCCCTTCCTGAATGCGCTTGTCCTCCTGTCCACAACTGTCTTTCTTGCACTCACACAGAAATTTTCTGGTGAGAAAATTATAGAATGAAACTAAACAATGCTGCTTTGATCAATGATCTAAGGTGGCTTAAAACAAAGAAGATATTACAGCATAGAATACATGCATACATCCGAAATTTACATATGTACAAAAGGAGTACGTCTTACTATGTCAAGAAGTCCATCCACTTCTCACCAAGCCACTTCCATGGCAACTTTTGCTGCTGCAACTTTTCCTCATGTGAAACTTCCCTTTCCACATCAATAATGGAATTCGTGGTTCCACCTTTGCCAATCTTCTCATCCTCTTGCTGCATGTGTGTGGGACGACGAGTTGGATGTAAAGTCCAACAATGAGAGACAACATGTCCCTTCTTTTGGCAAAAAGTGAAAATCTTATGCACCTTATTTGAAGGTAGTCTTTGCTTCATCTGTTTCCTGTGTGCTTTCTTCCTCATCTAGCATCTCGAAACATGATGGTTAAATTGACCACAATATGTACAAGAAAACTTTCTTCCATTAAAGCATGTAAAATTTTCATGCCTTGCAGAAACACAATCAAATTGATCATGAGAAGATGTATACCTCTTATGTTGCTTTGCATGTTCATCCTTTTTTCCTCCATGAGGAGATGAACTAGTAAAGGCTCCAGTTTTCAATTTTAGACTAACATCATCGTTCTTGTCTTGAAAACTTCCTAAAATGCATGCTTGCCATAAGCTGCATGTCTACCATCTTCTTGCTGCAACAAAGGCTTAAAGTAATGGAAATCATCTTTCAAACAAATTTGACATATTTGCCTCATGAAACTTGGAACAAAAGTTCTCTTTGAATTAGCTTCACATGCCTTCATGGCTTTTGAGTTCTCGCCATTAGATTGCACATAACCAAGTCCAAGATTCTTGGGTCGTTCCTTAACAGAAAGGGATTCAATCATGCCTTGTGCATGCTTTCCTAATCCTTTGCCTTCATAACCCATCTTAATCATTAACTTGGATCCTACTCCCCTTGTATGCTTTTCGAAATATCCAACACATCTTTCTAAAGAGGAAACTGAAGACAAATCAGAATGGATTACCTCTTTCTCATGCATGTTCTTGGTCAAAGCCTCTTGGGCTTGATGAAGCTGCAACTCCATATCATGCAAGATTTGAAGAATTTCTTCCTTCTCCTGCTTCATGGCCAACAATTTCTCACGAAGCTCCGTGCTTTCTCTTCTATCCTCAAACAGGATCTGCACCATATCCTTCAATATAAGGAATTCGCGCTTCATATCTTCATCGAAGAACCTTGTGAAGGAGGAAAATTCATTTTTAGAAGTTGCCATTATGATGTCAATGAAAAATTAACTTCACAATGTTCTTAAAGCTTTTCAAAACAAATGACAAAGCTTTTTCACCCAAATGTCTTTACAGCCATCACATATTCAAGCAGCCAACAACACACAAATCAAGTGAAAATCTTGTTCAAGCAGCCAACAGCAAACCAACTCAAGTGAAAATCTTGGAGTGGTTTTGAGGTCCTTTTGGGTAAGGAAAATATCTTCTATTCCTTTTTGTCTTCTCCAAGACTTAGCTAATTAGTAGCTATCCCAAAACTTCAGAAAACTCAAACAACATGCAGTTTGAAAATAGTAAAGTCGTCAATCTTCTACACTGCTTTAAACACATTTCAAGCTATACAATCAAGCTATTGTGATGTCAATCAAACAAACCAAGTTCTCTGATACCAACCTGATCTGAAAATGGAAGGTACTTGAAAAAGGGTGCAAGGTATCCATTTTCATTTATGTAAATGAGTGCAAAAATACTCCAAGTTTAAATCTGAAAATGTGAGAACTTCTTATTTCTAATACAGAGATAGATTGTAGAGGCATTTACTGGATATGTCACCTCTAAAGAGAGGATGAGATCCAGAAGCTTCCTGGCCCTCTACAGACTCGCCTAAAGAAAGAATAGAAGTAAACACTCAGATTTAATTAAAAAAACCTTGCTTGAACTTGACGTTATACAGAATTTTAGCTCGAAAGAGGTGTATGCCTTTTATTTTGTTTATGTGTTTTAAGTTTATTTGTTTTCGCTGAAACTTAACATATATATATATCAGCAACATAATTTAGCCATAGAATATCAAAACACAACAACAATATAATATAGGAGTTCACACCAACTCTTGGGCTACATCTCCTTTGAGCTTCGTCAACATGACTAGACTCTTTGGGATTAAGGTAATTAAATTATTTTACAAGCTCCACACTTAACCAAAATGAATCCAAAAATGATTCAAAGGGTTGAGAATACCATTTTAAATCCCTTTAATGGCTGTCCAATTGTTGCAAATAACTTAAGGTTTCCATGGATACACATCCTTCTGTCGGTGCACTAAGCTTCTCTGAGCTTCTGAATGGCACAAAATCCCTTAGATTTATATTTCTGTCACTGAAACCACTAATGTAGTATCCAATAATGATCAAACACCAAATACCAATTGATTAATTGCTTACATCAAGCACAACATCCCCAAAAATGGCTCTCCTCCACGGTTTTCCCAGGGTTGCCCATGACTTCACATCAACTTCTCGAGCTATAGAAGTACTCAAAATGATCTGAAACCACTTCCATTGGTTCCAAAATGACTAAAATAGTCAATATAGGTTTTTTTTTAATCAGAAACGGCCTCCAGATGCTCCGGTTTCGCCTACACACACTGTTGGCACCCCCTGGCACTAGGGTCAAGGAAAACTTCTCTGCTGAGTTTTCAACCTCTAAAAGTCTTTAATACTTGTTGAAACCTCTGTAAATGGATTCAGAATGATGTTTTCAGTCAAGAATGACCACTGGTTCACTGCAAATGTCCTCTAGCTCCCTTGGCTAGGCCCTGCACTGCTACTGGCCAAATCGGCAAAAATGGCCTCTAGAACTTAAATGAAGCTTTTTAGCTTTCTAATGTTCTTAACAGGCTCTACAAACCATATAAATAGATTCAAAAGGTATGAAATAGCTAAGAATGCCTATTCATTTACCTTAAACAGAGAAACACAGTCCAATACACAACCTTCTCCTTCAAGGCCCTGATGGCTCCTTCATCTTCTTCGTAGCTTAAACCTCTGAAGATGACCTCTGTTAGACTTCAGACCTGCTCCATTGAGTCTAGAAGGTCAAAGAGACCCAAAAAAAAAAAAAAAAAAATCGCATCAAAAGGCCTCTCCTAGCCAAAGTTATGGCTAACTGAAGATTTGTCCAGTTTGGCCTAAGAAAACTCCACTAAATGTGGTGAAACTATAGTTAGCTCCGACAAATATGGAAAATCCGCCATTTTTGGCAACCTCCGCCAACTAAACTGCCGCTAACCCTTAACCTCTGGCTAAAAATGCGCATGTGAGCGAAATTTTCGGGCGGTTAACCGGTGGTTAAGGCTGGAAGTCAGGGAATCGCAACCTCCGGCGGAATTGTCGCATGTAACCACTTACCTTTAACCACCACAAAACCGTAGTGTTAGACAATTATATATTATAGAGCAACGGAACACATAAACTATTGCAAAAATATAAACACAGAAAATGCATGAAACAAGAGAGACACGGATATACGTGGTTCACCCAGTTTGGGCTATGTCCACGGAGAAACAACCAGTCCTTCTTTATTATATTATCCAGAAAACTAAAGAGATACAACCTATAGCAAATCCGCTGTAACACCCTCTTCGCTCTCAATCTCCTCTCTCTTCCTCACTCATAATACATATATACATAGATGCAATACAATTCCCTCATATATAGTGAGGGGTTGCCTTCTAGGGCAAAAAACCCTAAATTAAACATAACTTCTATTGTCAGATCATTTGCCTAATGAATGGCCCAGATTGACTAGAAATTAATAGACGTTTACAAGGCAATTTTACATCTATTTTTAGCTTTGGGGGCGCTGCTCCCGAACCCCCGTCGGGGGACCGCTGGCCCCCGGACCCCCCAGCTGGGGGGATTAGCCCCCCCGGAACCTCGCGGGGGGGACAAGTCCCCGCCGCACCCCCCCGCATGGACGGGTGTACTGTCTTCCCGGGGTATACATCCGGCTGAGACATTTGAATACAAAAGATAATTAGGCTCCACACCCAACACGTAGCTGTCGGGTGTAAGCACCTGGTTCCCCACACATGGTCACATGGTGAGGGGCTGGCCCCTTTTCTCCCCAACCAAAACTTCAATCAATATCAAATATAGGCCGCGCCTAATGGAGATTAAGATCCAACATGCAGTGCAGGCGGTCAAGCCTATGGGCTACTAGGCAGGAGGTCTTGCAACTTGGGGCCATGTGGCAGCCTCCAAGCAGGCCACGTGGCATCCTTTGATTGGCCCCCAAAACGAAATATTCTTGCGAATATTTTGGGGAATATTCCTCGAAATATATATATATATATATATATATATATATATATATATATATATATATATCTTTAAATTTTTCCAAAAATGCAATTTTTGTAGTTTATTGAGCATTTTCAAAATTCAATAACTTTTCCATACGATGTCAGATTTTCGAACCATTCATGGCACCGAAATAAGGAAGACGAGGCCTATCCGGTCGTTCAGGTTGCAAGTGTTTTTGAACACTTTCAGTTTTGAGCCTTTTCCATGACTTGGACTTGAGCTCCTGATCAACTGGATTGTTTGATCAATCCTTTTTTGAATGTCATTTGGCTCATCCTGCGATTCTTGAATTAATTTCATGACTGTCACTCCCAAAGAGGATGGAAAAACAACATCCATTCCATAAACCAATTGGTATGGTGACATGCCAATTGATTTCTTTGTGGCGAGCATGTCCGCCCAAAGTGCATTTATGAGCTTGTTGTGCCATGACTTCTTGTTTTCTGCTAACATTTTCTTGATAATATTCACCAGAATTTATTTGAAGATTTAGCGAGCCCATTACCTTGTGGTTAATAAGCAGTTGAATGACCGAAAATAATATGGTATTTATTGCGGAAATCTATCATTTTCTTAGACCTAAAGGCTGCAGCATTGTCTATAATAAGTTTTTTTGGGCAGCCAAATCTAGACAGGATGTTGGTTTCTAAGGATTTGATAATCACAACATCTGTGGCTAGTCTAGAAGGAATGGCCTCAATTCATTTGGTAAAGTAGTCAGTAGCATTAAGGATCCACTTATGTTGAGCAGAGGATGGAGGATGGATTTCTCCAATGAAATCCAATCTCCACTGTTGGAAATGGCTCTCAACAGATATGGGCTTCAAAGGTAAAGGTAAAAGTTTTCTTTTTCCCTCAAAGATTTGACACTTATGACAAGAGGTTACCTTTTTATGGACATCTGGAAAAAGTGTAGGCCAGTAAAAACCGACTCTAAGGATCTTATTGGCAGTGGTTTTCCAATAGAGATGGCCACCACAGTCACCTTCATGGAATTCTTGCATAGTTCTTTCTGCATCATCACTCAATAGACACTTTACTAGAAGACCACCAGCATCTTTCCAATATAAAACATTTTCTACGATGCAAAATTTGACTGCTTTTAATTTAATAAATCTAGCCTTTGTTTTGGTTAGATTAGGAGGAGAATTTAAATTAAATAAAACATAAATAATCTCTGCATACTAGGGGGAGGTCATGAAATCCTCATCAAGTTGTGGAGTCACCTGTTCCTCTTGATCATCCAATTTAGCTACAAAGTTAATATCTAAAGCATTAAAATTAGATTCAATCATCAATTTGGCTAATCCTTGTCCTTTGATGAGCTTGGTTGGCTTGATTTCCATGTCGTATTCTAGAATGATGGCAATCTATTTGCCTATTTTTCCATCTGGTCCATTCTGTGTCAAAATATCTTTAACAACAACATTAGGTACATAAGCAATTATATGGGAATGAAGAATATATACTCTGAACTCTTTAATTTCTTTTATCAGTGCAAAACCATGCTTTTTCCATTATGTTGTACTTGAGTGTAGCATCCCTTAAAGCTTTGGTCAAGAAAGCAATGGGTTGTTCATATCCATCAGCGTTTTTTCTGCAAAAGGACAGCTGCAACAGTGTATTCAGAGGCAAAGGAAAAAATTATAAAATCTTTAGTAAAATCAGGACTAATAAGGATTGGTGCTTTTGTTAAGGCCTGTTTAACCTGGTCAAACGATTTCCTAGCTTCGATGTTCCACCTGATTTCAGAGTCTTGTTTTAGCATGTTTGTGATATTTCTGAGAAGTTCTACAAGGTTAGGGATAAATATTCTCAGGAAATTTATTCTCCCATTGAATGAATGAAGCTCTTTAATTTTTCTTGGATGATTTATTTTTAGAATAGCTTCAATCCTTTTAGGATCAATTCTAGTACCTTCCTTATATATAATGTGACCAAGAAGTTTTCCTTCTTCGAGACCAAACAATGTTTTCCTAGGATTTAATGAGATCCCAAACTTTCTTCACTTCTCAAAAACTCTTCTAAGGTGCATGAGATGTTCTTCATCAGATTTAGAATATACAGTTATGTCATCCAGATATATCACAATAAATTTGCCAATTTCATCAGCAAAAGCAATATCCATTGTTCTCTAAAATGTGGCTCCAACATTCATTAATCCAAATGGCATCTTCACATACATTAAGGTACCCCAATGAGTAGTAAAGGTTGTTTTTTCCCGATCCTCTGGATGAACTAAGACCTGATTATAACCCGAGAATCCATCTAATAAGGAAATCCTATAAGATCCAATTAACTTTTGCAAAATATGTCCATTTTGGGTAAGGGATAGTTGTCTTTTAGGGAAACTTTGTTTAGGTTTCTGAAATCTATGCACAATCTCATTTAACTTGTTTTCTTCCTGGTTGGAACAATGTTGGAAACCCATTTAGAGTGCCTAAGAGGAACTATGATTTTAGAATCATACATCCTTTTGATTTCCTTCTCAATTAAAGGCATAAGAATTGGGTTTATTCTACGAAGTTTCTGTTTAAATGGTTTCTGATCTTCCTTAATGGGAATTTTGTGTTTTATGATTTCAATGTCATATGTTTTAAGATATTCATAGCACCAGGAAAAAACATTACTAAATTCCTTGAATAAAGCAATATACTTTTGTTTTTCAGCTGCTGGGATTGATTTAGACAGTTTTATGATCTTTGGGTCTTTTTTAGTACCTAAATTACAATCTTCAACTGGTGTTCTTGAGGGCTCAATCTTAGGCTTTTTAGCCACATCATTGAAATCAAATAGTTCTTCTAATGGAGCTATACCCCTAGGCAAAATATCATCTTTTAGATGGAGTATTTAAAACTCTTCCTTTTCTAGGTCAATTTCATTCAATTTTGGTTCATTTACAATTTTATCTAAGGGAGTATTTACATCTAAATTATCTAGTTGCCTTTCTAGATCAGAATGTTCAATAATTTGACTATTTCCTTCAAATTCCAAATCAATACTATCATCTTGAAATTCATCTTTGGATTGCAGGAAACTCTTAATTTGTTTATCATTTCCAAATACCTGCCAATATCTTATGTTATCAGGTACAACTGGTCAGTGTTTTACCTCCAGTACATATTCTTGATTAGGATAAGGCATTTTGCAAGAGCTAGCTGAAAAAGCCAGATTGTTTGGAATGATGTTTTGTTTTCTAGGAATTGTAGAAAGGTCATATTCAAGGAAACTTTCTAGGAAGTCCAGCACAACATTTATGTATCTTATCCTGGGATGTTTGGCTGAATATTCTCCTTTAATTTTTTTAATAATTAATTCGACATCTCCTTGGATATAAATTCTTTTAGCACCTAACCTTTTTAGCAATTGCAAACCTAGAATGAGGGCTTCATACTCTGCTATGTTATTAGTGCATTGAAAATTAAACATGTATGAATGACCTTCAGCATGATTATTTCATGTGTTAACCACCCAAATTCGTGCTCCAGCACTATCCTTGCTGCAAGAGCCATCAAAACTCATGTTCCAAAGAGGTTCAGGAGGAGTTTACAGTCTGTTATTTGTGTTTGGGCTAGGTCTGTTTTAGAAACCTCATTCTCAGTACTGATTACTTAATTGTTGGTATCCCCATTATTGTAAAGAATAAATGAATCTAAATCTGAATGAACTGAATAAAGTGGATAATTTTGAGGTTTGTCTTGAGTACTCACCATAAATTTCATTAAGGTTTCCCTATACAGTCTCCTTTGCTGCCCAAAAAATGGTATGGTAGCAAAGGTCATGTCCATTTGTAGGGTTCCTTGTAATTTTTCTCCCCATGAGTGTGACAACAACATGCCATACTTAGGGGGAATGTATGCAACCACTATGTCCATCACTATACTTTTAGCAAGGATTTGGGCTAAAGTAACACATAGGTCTTTGATAAGACCTAGGCATCTAACTTTGCTGGAATCAAAGGAGTACAAGTCTTTGTAGGGTCTAGTAATGTCAAGTCCTAATTTCTCCATCACAGCTTTAGGCATTAAATTGTGGGATGCACCTGAATCTAACATAGAATTATGGAGAATCTTGTCATGAATATTTAGGCTAACATAGAATGGAGGAACTCCTCCCTATATTTTTTCTTCAACTTCCGACCCAAATAAGAGTTGAGGTTGGTCATAATTAAAATATACAGAGTCAGTGTTTTCCCCAATGTTTAAAGCTTTCATTACTTGGGGTCTGTACATGTTTTTTTTCATTAACTCTGTGAGAGGAATAGGGATTTTCGATTTTTCCACTTCATTCTCAATATTGAAAGATGTTTGATTCTTACTTAAGTTAGGAAGTCCGTCTTGCTCTGTAATTTGTTTTGTGATAGGCTCTTTTTGTTGACTGGTGGTTGGGACATCTATTTGAGTATTTTTAGAAACACTATTAACAACCTTTTTGACAGGGATTTCCACCCTTTTCTTACCAGAATTGTCCACAGTTTTCTTAGGAAGACTATATGTGGTTTTCCTAGGCTCATTTTCAGATGACTTCTTAGCAGGTTGTTCTGAGATTTTTGCATTGGGAGTGTTTGTATTCTTTTTGCTTCTAAGGTTGTACTACCTATGTACTTCCATTATGGCATTTTCAAACCCTTGTTTATATTCATCTGACTCTTCAGAATCCAATTCAGTCTGGGCTATGAGAAAAAGTTCTTGCTCCTCTTGAGTGAGGAAAACTATTTCATCATCATTTATCCCCAACAAATTTATTTGATTATCATCCAAATCTTCCACAATATTCCCCTCATCATCTGTGTAATTTTCTTGAAAAGGAGGTTGAACCTGCTGGTTTGGACCCTTTTGTTCTCTTTGTTTAATTTGGGGAACATTCCTCCTAAAGTTTTGGTTTCTAGTTTGAGGGGCATTTTGGTTTTCTCTTGCTTGAGTTTGGTCATTAATGTTCACTCTTTGCATCATTTGATTCAATACTCTGACTAAGTTATCAATCTTATGATCAACAACAGAAGTAGAAGGTTCTTCTTTTATGGTAACTCTGCGTTTAGACTTCAGTTTGGCTTTTTTGGCCATGATGTTAGCTTCAAATTTAATTGCATTTGCTTGCATTTCTTCCAAAGTTGCTGGGTCTCTCTCTCTAAGTTGATATTCCATGTCTACATCGAAACCATATGGAAAATCAATCAGAGCTAGGCCAGGGGAGGGCTTGATGTCTTGTGGAATGGCGTTGTAAACAATATTAAACCATTCACAATATTCTTCCACACTTTCATTTGGTTTTCTTTTCAGTCTTTTATATTCATTTAGGAGTTGAAGTGGATTCTTCTTGATCTCCCATCTAGCTAAGAAAGTTTGATGGAAAGCATCAAGGTTGGCTATACTTCCTACAGGTAAACCCCTAAACCATTTCTTGACATCACCTCCTAGACTTTGGGCAAACAATCTCATTTTAACATCAAATTCATCTACTTCTTGGAGGTCAAACACATCATTCATCCTATCCACATGCTGCTGAGAAGTATAAGCACCAGTGTTATCAAAGGTCACAATTTTAGATTGATAATCTCCAGGCATAGCATTCAGCTGGCCTGGAAACACCAAAGGTGCATACCTTCCTGCCATAATTGTTATGAAAGATTTACTTGAATATGGACCTAATTTAGGTGTAGTTTTGATAACTATAGGGATAGTAGGCACAAAATTTTGGGTAACCAAAGCTGAGGAGGTTGATACTATGGAATGAGTAGGGTTGGGAGGTTGCAGATGAACTGACTCGGAGGATTGACTAGACAAAGAGGCTGTTGCAACTATTAAAGCATAAAATTCAATAGACCTCTGAATAAAGGCTTCTGCAATAGCTTGGTCCAACACTAAAACTAGACCTTGTAATTTGTCAAATTGTTTTAAGGATTCAAGATCAGGATCTGTTTCAAGGAGTTGGGTTTGGGGTATATATGGTTGCAATATGGCTTCATCTATGACAGTTTGATCGACAAAAGCCTCAGAGTTTGATCTAAACAAACTTTGCTAGAAAGGTAAATCAAATTCTATATCTTGTAAAGTTTCAATTTTTTTTGGGAGAGAATTAGAACTTGACAAAGGAATATTCTCAGGGAGAGAATTTAATCTAGACAGAGGACTATTACTGCCTTGACTCTCGGTAAAGCTTTTCTTTCTCACCAATTTCTCAGGGTTATCTACAATTTCAGTAGGGTTGGGATCAGGGTGAGATCTAGTGTAAATTATTTTGGGAGCCAGGGCTATGAAAAATCATCACACAAAAATTAAAATCAGAATCAATGATACACTAAATATATACAAAATAACAACCTCAGGTCATGTATTTCATAATGATACAACAGTTTCTTATTGAAATACTGATTTAAAACCATGGAATAATAATGTTTTCGATTAAATGTATTCTTCCCTAGTATGGTCGCCACTTTGTTGTCGTTCTGTATTTTTGAGGTTAAGGGAGTCAACACATAGGATAACATCAAAACCACTTTGGAAGCTGGGATCTAGCCCTGCCAGCTTCAGAGAGGGATCTCTCTATTTGATTTAGCTTTGTTTTTATATGAATTTTAGGTTAGCTATGGCTGTACTTGTTTGTTTTTGTTTGAAATGTTTGGTTGAATTGAGTGTTATAATTCCATTGGGCTATGGAGTCTATAGACTAAGCTGGAGTCTTGCATCAATTTTTAAAGGAGTTCTCACAGGGAAAGCTAGGTTGCAGTAAATGGATCTTTTCAGAGTTTAAATGGATGGTGGAAAAGCAGAAGTGTAAGGTTTAGTAGAGAACAAAGAGAAATTAAGAATTATTTATCTTGACTTCAGTGGAAAACATTAAAATTAACAACAACCAAAATAGGGCACTCTTGATAATGAATCCTATTTATCACAGTTTCTGTTGATTAATTCAGATTTAGAAAAACAGAGGAAAGAAATAACATCGTTTAAATAGATAAAGACAAGAAACACATCACCATTCAAGACACCACATGAATCTTGTAAAAGGTCCCTGTATTATTGATGCTCCAGTACTTCAAAATTACAATATGTAGCAGAAATTACATTCAGAAATCAACACTAATACTTCAAACAATGAAGTATTTATAATAAAAATTACAATAATGCTTTACAAAATCACTGTCAAACCGACAATGTATTATTAGCCTAATTACAAACTAATATCATCTAATCTTGGCCAAAAAATAGGCCATGTAGGCTATTGAGGAACGCGGTGGCCCTATTTGGGTGGTTTCTGTTGCTGAGTCATCCAAAACAGAATGCAATTCTAAACTGAAACTTGCGCTAGTTGCTGCGCTGGAAAAATCTTTCACTGCTCCTGAGTTACTACTTAGTCCAGTAAATCAAGTAACTCTTCCCATCTATTTTCATCTAGCACTGTTAATTTTGTCACCCTGCGGTAGATTACATCTACCTCTATATACTTAGCAAAAGTTGGTTTCACATCAAAAATATGTTTTACCTCATTCTACACATGGAAGTCATTTAACATGGTCTCCAGAAATGCCTTTGTTGTCATGCTCCCTTTGATTCCATTGAACTTGATGCTGCTTTTGGCTACCTCTTTCATCTTTTGGATGTAGTCCTCCTGAGTGATCAGCTTGTCATTGATGACATAGATACTAGGCAATCCCTTCTGCATTAAGGCTTCAATCTTGTTTGTAAATCTGTTTACCTGCAGCTCCAAGGTTTCACACCTTTCCTCCAATTGGTCAATAAGATTTCTCTTAGTCAAGACTTTCTTGACCTCGAGAATGGTGGAATTTTTGTCACTAACTCCCACTTTCTCCAGCTCATATCTGGACTGTGAATTTAAGAACTTGATAATATTGGCAGCTTTAGTTGGCATTTCTTCCAATGTTTCCCTCCCTTGCACAATGGTCTCAGTGGAATTCTCTATTAACTCTTTCTGTTCAAATATAATTTGAATAGAAGGCCAAATTTCATTCATTGAGTCAAGTATGTTCATCCAAATTGTTTCCTTAGCTGGGGCCAAGGTCTGGACAATAGATGTGTCTCTCTCTACCTGGCACAACGTTTCTAAAAGTCTCTGAGATTTGTCCAATTCAGCAGCCTGAGCATCTTCAGCTTTGGTCTTTTGGGCTTCCAAAGCTTTGAGTTGTCCCTGTAAGGTCTCAATTTCCTTTGATTGAGAAGACATATTTTGCAATTTCTATATGACCTGTTCAACACTGGGAGTTTGAGTAGAAGTATTAGGTGCAGTAGTTGTTCCTATGGATGGTAGTTGAGAAAGAGGTACAACATCCAAGGGAACAATGGCCATCTTCAAGTTGTCTTCCTTCTCCTTTATCAGCTTTTCCAACTCTACTTCCATCTGCCTGATCTGTATGTTTTGGTCAATAATTAGTTTCATCATGTCTGATTTCTGAGCTTCACCTTTTACAATGTCCTTGGTCATTGGATCTTTTGTAGCTGGAAGCTTGAGTTGTTTCCTCAATGTTGCAATGTCCAAGTTTTTCTTCTTAATAATTTCTTCAGCAGTAATAACATCCTTAGGGTCATACCCTATCTTAATCACCAAGTCTTCCAAAGACTTAATCCTGTTGTCTTTGGCCAAGGAGGAGACCTTCTCCATATTCAACTGTGATTGTACATTTGCAAAAGAAACCTGCAATTTGGATAAAGACATGGCAGTATTAGTGAGAGTGGAGGATATCATCTCACCAGTTTGTTTGTGCATCTCCATTTGATCAATGGGATGTATGTCCTTTGTACTTAACTCAAAGGTGGTGCTCTTGTAGTCAGCTGCTGATTTGGGCTGTGAATTCTGGGCCTCAAGAAAGGCCATTTGCATTTTACCATGTTCAATATCAAATACTAATAGAAGTCTACTTTGTGAGCTGGAAGTCTTCTTCCAGAATTGGTTGTAAGTGTTGTTCTTCAGGATTTCATTCCTGAGCTTTATTTCTTTGTACCTATCAAACATTGTCTTCTCTTTTTCTTTTTGGACAATGTGTGTTTCCATCTCAGTCTCCTTATGACCCTATGAAGATAAAGATTCAGAAGGAGAAGTAGCGAGCTTCATGGTTGTTGGTGGAGAATCTGTGATGATGCTAGCTACCAATTCTTCCATTTCTTTGTCTACTTCTGGTTTGTGAGTCATCTTGGGCCTCTTTTGTAACTGATTATAAATTCTCTAGCTTCACTCCCTGTTGTAGATGATGAACCTTCCTCCCTCTACCTTTTTCTGGATTTTTCTTGAGGAACAAGAGTCTGCAAATTGGAAGTGGAGACAATATGCTCTTCAGCTTCCTGCAGGGCATTTTCTGTCCATCCAACTGATTGGCATACTGTTTTATGTCTGGCCTAGAACTATGGATATAAGGAGTATTCTTATTGTCCACTCTAAGTTTTGAAATGATGCCATAGGGGTCATTAGACCATGTGAAGCTCAAGTTGAACTTCATCTCCTTCGGTATCTTATCTGCCTCCTCCCTTGCAGTCTTGTGTTGCATACAAATGGGCCTACCTGTGTTTTAATCCTGAATTGTGCCTTCTTCTTTGCTATTATGAAGTGGATCTCATCTAAGTTTAACATTTGCATGATATATTCTAGTGAAAAGATCCTTATTGGAAGGTACTTGGGGAGCTTGTAGGGGGCCAATTCACATCCGTAGACTCTAATCTCTGTGTAGTTTTGGTAGAGGTACCAATCTCTGGTCTTTTCTTGGTCTGATAGATGTAGAATCCTTTTGATCTCCTCACTGATTCTGGGCTGCACTGCACTATAGAGAATGTTCATAGCTGGATGAACAAAGTCTTATATAAACTATTTGTAGGTGAATTCCTGTTGTTCCTTCATGACCAATGAGGTCCAAAAGATCACTGGTTGTTGATTCCCTGCATCATCCAATTTCTGCAATGCAAAAGTGAACTTCTCTGCTTGATAATATATGAACATGTAAATCAAAATAGAGGTGTAACTGAACACCTGCTCTGTGGGAAACTTGATGAACTGCTCATGGATATTGTCAGCCAAGAATTGACTGAAATTGAAAATTGTAGAGGGCTTGCTATCTGTGGAAAATGTGGAAAGGAATCCTAAAATAGGCTCATCCACCCATTGATCAGAATGGTAGCCTAGGATGTGAGAAAGGATAGAAATAATTTTCTTGGCCTGATCAGGGAAAATGGAAGAAGGATAAGGAGGATTCTTCTTGGGCAATTGGGCATTCTCTGGTAGGAAAATCTCAAAAATCCTAGCTCTGGTGGAAAAATCTAGCTTTTGATAAAGCTGGGTGAGGGCTTCTAGGGAGAAAGGGGCAACATTTTCCATAGAAGGGGCCAGCATCATTTGGTCAATAGATTTGGCTATGATGGTGAAAAGGATGTCACCTGTAGGTGCAATTATAGCTCTTTGGGCAGGGACATAACAAGCTTGGCATCTTTTGGTGAATTCTGGGGCTTGAAATGTCACAGGAAAGATATAGTGGGGGAGGTTTGATTCCCAGATTCCTATCTCATTAGTTTTATCAGAGTGTTTATCCTCTAACCAACATAGTAACTCAAGGAAATCATAGTCACAAAGTGTTTCAGTTATCTGATAATCCCTGTGTGTCAACGATGTGTGATCTAGGTCTACAAAAGGTGGAATTAATGGATTAATGGCCTGGTCCTAGGTATTAGCTTTAGGAGGAATGATTGTAGCAGTTTCTGAACAAAATGAATTTACAAAAGGAGGCTTACTGGGCTAAAAACAAATAACATTCTGTGAGGCGAAAAGGAACAGGGAGGTCAGCGATTGTTGGGATGATGGTGGTGAAGAAGCTCTGGCTGAGGTCACTGTAGGAAATAATGAATAGCATAAGCAATGATAAGTAAAGATTGAGCATAACAGGCTTGGAATTTATTTAAATGCAGAGGCAGAGTCCCGTTGGGAATGGCGCGGGGCCGTTACTGAACAATTACCCAGGAAAATTAAATGAGGAATGGGCATTAAGTGGGAAGGCATTTAATTGGAGCAATGGTCGAGATAGGTGGCAGGTGGAGAGTGGTGGAGGAGGAGTGGTGGGGGCGTGGCAAGAACGGATATGGGATCAGTCATTTTTGGAGGGGGTGATGGTCGATAAGCAGTATCAGTAGGGGGGGGTTATGAAATCACAAGGACTTGCCACGTAGGGAGTAGGGCCCAGCAGAAGAAACCGCATTCCGGACGCCCACACCCCCTTCCCCCCCACCCCCAGCAGTAAAGGGAGAATGCGAAGGGGGGATGAAACATAATGCGGGTCGTGGATGGAGCGGGGGACTAGATACCAAGGTGTCGAATGCGACGGAGGTTTAATTACAAACGACAAAAGTATTTGTCCACTCGCACCTGCTTGCTTGACATTTCAAACTTAAGATAAAGGGGAAAAAATAAGGAAATGAAATACTTTATCCCCGTGCATACAATTATCCTTTAAAGTTAGGATTAGGGACTAATAACAAATATTTCTGTTGGGCCGTTAATATGCCATTATTATTATCACTTTTGAACACTTATTCCACCCATTTCTACTATTCTTCATCATGTCATTTATTATCATTTATTATATAAATCCATTTTATGATGATTTATGCTTCTATGGATGAATATTATTTATTCTACTTTATTTCTAATAAATTGATGATTATGCATGATTTTATCAATGATAGTTTTAATAAATCAGTTGTAACATTATTCACCATTTTTAGCCTCCAAGATAATTTCCAGATTGAAGATTTGATCATTAAAAGTGCCAACTCAGAAATTCACTGGAATAAGAAGTGACGGTTTGGCGGTTGAGATTCTGAGCAAATGAAGTAGAATCTGGAAAATCTAGAACATGGGTTTTGTCCAGAACGGACCCAGTTAACTTTAGTAAAGAACGGTTTGCCCAAATTCGTCTTGTACTGAGAGAAACGTAGGGTTCTTTGAGCACGATTTTCTCAGATTTGTTGTTGCGGCCGTCCTCCAAATCTCAGCTGCAAAGCCAAATTCGTCTTGCTCTTGTTGAAAGCTGGATGGAAATATATCTTCTTGTTTATCAATTGGTTGGAAACAATCTAATTTTGTAATAGAAATCATGTTGTACTTATCTTGATTGTAACTGCTCTCTGATCTCTCTTTATTTAAATCAGAACAGAGATCAGAGAGGGGAGTGATTTCAAAGGGATTCGAATGATGGAATTGAGGATGAATTAGAGATTCATAATTGAGGATGGTAGAGAGAATGGATAATGGCTGAGAGATTGAGAGATTTCTTGTTGTAATCCACTGTAACTCTGCTTTGATATTTTAATATAGATCTAGTTGCCATTTCATCTTTGATCCTGAAGTAACCCAGCAGCATCCGCTGGCGGCAAAGGGCCCAGCCTCTGGTGGAGTACGCTGCTGCTGTATTATATCTTTATGCTTCATGTGTGGTTTGATCTTTTTCTTTTACTTTGTTCAGTAATCTGACGCACTTTACTGTTTTACATATCAACGCTATTAGATATACTTGATTGGATACTATCGTTATCTGCAACAGGAATGCTATGTTATCATTTTAACTTTGTATCGCATTGCTGCTCCTTTTGATAATTGATATAACATTGCTGTTCCTTACAGATTGACATTCGATTACAGATTAACCGCGCTGTATGTTTCTAAATCGGTACAACTGTATGATGTATTCTTAAATTGTGACTGTTGTTTATTCGGGATTGTTGTTCCGTTACAATTGCTGTTACTTTGTAACTGTGATTCATGCATATTGTATCGAAGCTCGGATCACTGTCCCTTTTAATGATAAGTGTGTTGCGTGCTTGATTTGGATTGTTGTACATTCATATTTAGTTGTTGTTCTATTTCTGAATTGCTGTTCCATTTCAATTGCTGGCCTATTTCAAGATTGTTGATTTGTTGTTTCATTTACTTGCCATTTCTTAAAGACAGACTCAGGCTGTAGTGAGTGTCAGCTTCTGCTATTTGGCTCCCAGACCTCTGATCTGCTCCCATCAGTTATGAAAAGGATAGGTTATTGCCACCAAACCCTTGGCTGATGTGCTATTCTATTTCATCGTTATTTCCTTTACTTGCCATTTCATTTATATTCATCAAGGATGATCTCAGGCTGTAGTGAGCCCCAGCATCTGCTACCTAGCTCCCAGACCTCGAATTTGTTCTCATCAGTTATGAAAAGGATGGGTTATTGCTACCGAACCTTCGACTGATGCAATGCTTGGTGTGATTTAGCCTTTTGAAGTAGTTAAGTTATAGACATGCAGCCATTTACTTTTGTAGCTTTTAAGCACTATACTACAAAAAATTACTCTTGAGTAAATAGCTGCCTCAGACTGAGTACACTCTTGAAATAAAAAGTCGTCCCTGGGTTGATAATTAATGTGAAGGTAATTAGGAGTTAAAAAGACACCTTTTTATCGCTCCACATTTTGGCGCCGTTGCCGGGGAGAGTGTAGCCATTTCTAAAGAGTAGTGTGAATCTGATGAGTGGCTGCTAGGAGAGAATTGGGTATTAAAAACGGAAGGTAAGAACCTGCGTACGGAGCATGTAACAACCTTACTCCCTCGCCCGCTTTCTGGCAGATTTGTTAATTTTTGTTGGGTAGAAATAGATGTTTGAATTTTTGTGTGAATGACTAGGGAAAAAATAGAAATTTTGAAAAATAAATCACATGATTTCATTCAAGTGGTGATGTAAGAACCACCCATTCACTAACTAATTGACAGGAACATTGGAAGAAGGAGCTTCGAAGGAACACATGAAGAACATCTTCTGTTATGGTAAAAAAATTGCCCAACATTTTTTTTAATTTTCCCGCTCAACTAATTCCACACCCTCACCACAATAAACCAGTACAACATGCTTACAGTGTTGAACTGCCAGATTTACCCAACCTTCCCACCCATTCTATCTCACATGTGCCATTAGAGAAAACTTACAATGAGATTCAGAATGTTTCAAATTCAAAAATTGTAGAAGCTATGGAAGAAAATGAGGTTTCTTGTAGGTTGCACCAACAAACCATTTTAACTTCATGGTATGATGGGAAATCAAGAAAGTAACGGATATATTGAAGATTGGTTTCACTCCATCACGTGTTTGCATCATCACTCCATACTTCAACAATTTTTGATACCATCTTTTCAAGGGAAGTTGGCTTCTCATACCCTAATTTTTATCAACATGCATTTTTCAAATTTGGGTATGTGCATACGTAAAGCCTCAATTCTAAAATGGTTCCACTGGAAATACTCTTATACATAAAAATATTCGATTCTCAAAGAAGAGTAGGATAGTGGAGAAAATAAAATAAATAAACAAATAAAACAAACACATCTTTTTTATTTTTATTTTCGTAAAGCTAGTTGTTTTTTGTTGCAACATGCTATGGAAATCAACATCGGTGATAATTTTTTTTAAATTCATTTGTATATGTAGATGACTTATAGTGGAAATAATAGTTCTACAAACACTTATATTCATTTTTATCATCAATATGAAAAAATGGTTGAATATCATTTTTTTGGCTTTCGGGCTTGATGAGATTTCTGGAAAAACAGTCGGGACAGTCATGTTTTGAGGGACCAAAAGTGAATATTTTAAAAAACCTGTTTCTACCCTAGGTGGCCCTTGATGTCTACTTTCTAACCCAATTTCAACCACTCAATTTGGATTTGAAACGAAAAAGTTAGAAACAAAACATTGATAGGGTGTCTAGCGGGCAGCTCAGGAACAGAGTTGGGACAGTCAGTTTTTGGAGGCATAAATGTTTGAATTTTTAAAACCTATTACTATGGTAGATTCCTCTATGAATATAGTTTACAATGCAATTGGAATCACTCATTTTTGATATTGTATGGGGAAGTTATGATCAAAATACTGACTGTCTATCGTAAATCAGCACCCTTAAAACTATGTCTTTCTGGCTGTTCCTTACAGTATTTGACCTATCAATTCTTCTTTTCTTCAAAACCTGTTTCTATTGGAGATAAATAAATGAATCTACTTTCATTTCCAATTTTAATCATTTGAATCCGACATCAAACGAAGAATCTATGCTTGAAATATCAATCGTTGGTCTAGATTGGGTAATTGAAAATGACTCTATTATGCAGGTTGTTCTAAACAAATTTGACATATCATAGCATTGAATTTTTAAAACCTGTTGCTACTGGAGATAACCCTTTGAATTAGCTCTCATTTTGCTTTGGAATCACTCAATTTCGACGAAAAACAAAGAAGTTGTGATTAAAACACTGCGGGTTAGCATGATTGGCCACTGCTCTCCCGCAAGTGACAGATAAATTTTACTTTGTTATTTTCTCAATGGATTTGTTATACAGAGTAACTACTTGTTGTTTTTTGCATAATTCTTGGATTAGGGGAGCCCGATCACCTCTCTTTCTCCATGATTTAATGTTTTATTGCAGGTAGACACTCGTTTTTTGCAGGTCCTAGGAGAAAAAGAAGGTCAATTTATGGACGAGTGATTCTTGAAACAAATTTTAATAAAACAAAGGAATTTCATCCAACTCATTACCCAATAGATTCATAATAGAACAAATGAAGAATTGATTTCAATTTGAAGATTCATGTCTTATCACTGCTGCCAAAACATTTTTCAAAAAGATCATTTTTTTTACATAATATCATAGCTGTTGTAACTTAATTTATTTACATATTGTTTTTAAATAAAATGTTGTTTCTTTTCTGATCTCTCTTATATTCTATGTTTCAGGTGTTGCTTCATCCTCAGCATCAATACAGTGAACAGCTAATTCATTCTTTGCGTGCTTGCATTTTATGCTTGTGCATTTTGCTGTTCCTTTTCTGAAGGAACAACATTTGTGTGCACCTTTGTTGTTTCTGCTGTTCCTTTTCTAAAGGGACATCATTTTCTCAAAAGAACAACACCTTTTGTGTCAGCCATTCCTTTTTCACTTTTGTTTTACTATTCCTTTTCCAAAGGAACAACACCTTTTGGTCAACAATTCATTTTGTTGTTCCTTTTTCACGGTTCATTTTGCCGTTCCTTTTCCACGACTCATTTTGCTGTTCCTTTTTCACTTTTTGCCGTTCCTTTCCGAATGGAACAACACTTCTGCACTTTCACGTTTTGATGTTCCTTTCCGAATGGAACAGCACTTCTGCGCTTTCACGTTTTGCTGTTCCTTTCCAAATGGAACAACACTTCTGCACTTTCACTTTTTCCTGTTCCTTTCCGAATGGAACATCACTTCTACACTTTCACGTTTTGCTGTTCCTTTCCGAATGGAACAACACTTCTACACTTTCACTTTTTGCTGTTTTTTGGAACAACACTTCTGCACTTTCACCTGTTCCTTTCCGAATGGAACAACACTTCTGCACTTTCACTTTTTGTTGTTCCTTTCCGAATGGAACAACACTTCTGCACTTTCACATTTTTGCTGTTCCTTTCCGAAGGAACAACACTTTCACATTTTTGTTGTTCCTTTTCAAAGGAACAACATTTTCGCATTTTTTTTTGTTCCTCTTAAGGAACAACACTTTTTCACATGCATTTTCTTTGCTATTCCCTACACAGAACACCACTTTCTTTTTGAGTGTTTTTGTTGTTCTTTAAAAAAAAAACAACATTTTGGGAATATTTTCGAGAGCAACCCTTCCTTCCTCTTGTGGGATTATTCCTAATTCATCTCAACCACATTTTAACTGATTCCATTTTATGGCATGAAGTACACTACTTTTATGAGGACAAGAATTATGGATTCTTTTGAAGCGAGTTAATATCATTCACGGTATGATCTTTAACAAGATAGCTCCTTGATGATAGATTTTTTTCAAAAGGGACACAATTATTTATATATTACTTTACTGCATTGTTTTCTGCTGTACATGATACTGATTGATCATCTTAATACCATGCTGGTTCCACCCTTCCTGGTTATAATCTTCTCTGTCTGTAATAAATGAGATTATGGGTATATTTTTTTTTTTTTTTTTTTCTATTGACATGTTCAACTTCTTCCACCATCCTTGCTCTTAAAGAGTACTGAGCCTCCCTCTTTTTATCATAAAAATGTGTAATAACAACAAAAATTTGTTCGTAGATGGAGGATAGGGGGTCTCATTACGAGCCAGCCTACCATGTTCATAAGGTTGTAAGAAAGTGACATTCCCATTATGGCCACCACACCAGGGTTATGATCCATTGGATAGCCAAATTATCCTTGGAACAGGAGGTCTCATCATGAGTCGGCCTGATCACTTTTGCTACATCCCAGTGAATGGCAGTGTGATTATCTGGTTACCACGCCAGCACACTGATCTCTTCTGTAGAACAACACTGTAACTCTCCATTTATAAATTGAGGATCCTGGCTCATATGGGTTAAAAAGCAACCTTGCCGAGGCTATGGACGCCTGCTGGCAGCAGTGGCTCTGCTTATGGTATTGAAGTTATATCTTATCGTCAATTATTATTATAATACCCTTTTCTTATTTTTTCTTTTTATCAGAGAAGTTATTTCTTTAACTTTTTCCCTGTTTTGAACCTTTATGCATGAGAAATTGTTTTATGATCAATCGCATCATTTTCAGCTAGCATAATATCAGTAAAGCATCTTATTGGCATATTGTTGTTCTTTTTATCTTTTTCATCACTTATCATCAATTCAAAGCGTCCTATCTCTTATTCATAACTATCTTTACACACTTTGCTCTCATTATAACCATAACTCTCGTCGTCCTATCATTGATATGTGTACTCTGCTTCATTCACTGCTATATTGTTCATTCCCTTGCCTTGCCATCAGCACAACACCTCTCATATGCTTTATGGTAATGGAATTCCTTTTCCAATTGGAGAGGGGAATGTATGCATTATGGGATTGCATGCGATATGATTACTGCACTCTGCCATCACTTGTTGATTTGACAAAATATTAATATTGTATGTATACAAAAGTTTTCTGACTGAAAGTTTTGCATGCATCTTATCTGTTGCTATTCAAAACTAACACTATGGATTCAAGAACATTGTATGCCAAATAGTGCTTTGTTTGCAGGAAAACAACAAGTATGGGCAGAATTCTATTCATAGCATGACCACACTATTGCACTTAACAGAAGAGGCTCGCGAACGTGAACAATTCTTCAGACATGATGTGCTTACGTGGATTCCACCTTTTGTATCACTTTCAGCACCAACTCTGCCTACATCAGCTTCAACAAATGCCAGTCCATATATGTCATTCCACATTTTTGGAGGTAAAACTTGAGGTAAAATCGCATAATTTTCTGATTTATTACAAATTTAGGAGAATTTCATAGAAATCCATTTTGAGCATTATTTATTATCCTTCATTCCACATCTTTACCACTTCCCCTTTTTCACCGACATATCATCTTTCAGTTTGGGGGAGTGTTGCTTCCATTTGTTTCTTTCTTATGACCATGTCATTCATATTCTTTATCATCCATTGCTATTCTTATTCATTCTCAACAACTCCCTTATTCCATGTTGTTTTACACCAAGCATAGAATTCAACAGATAGTAGCAACCACCTCTATTTGTTTTCTAGCATCGCATGAGGGCATGCTAATTTTTCAAAGAGGGGGAGGAATTGCTATGCATGATGGATGTTTTCTATGGATGTTTTCTATTTTCTTTCTCATTTAAGGCATACAATTTCAGTGTAGAAATTGATTTCCATAATATTTTTAAAACTATGAACTCAATTCTTGTGATCTCTAGGAAACACAGACATACTATTAAAATACACATACCTAGATAATTTCAAGATAAATTGGTTCATAAAATTTCGGAAATCATGCACTCTCACCTACAACCATTTTGTTTATATCTCATGATCCGTGCATCAAAACAGTTTGATTTTTTGGATCATAAAGGCATTCATATATTATAAATTTACTTGCCAAATTTCAACAAAAGCTGGTTTGTAGTTTTTGAGAAAATGGTTAATGAAGTTTGCTGTTATATCATATTTTGTTGCAACTTCATATATACATATAGTTGAATGTCAATGTAAAAATTTTTATGCCTTCATCAAGATTACTAAAAGTGAATATTCATTAATTAAGGAAGAATTCATTTGTTCTATCCATTTCATGAGCTGAGATGAACATATTTTTTATTGCTTGGTTAACACATGGGTTTTTGTCTTTGGGTTGCATGAGGACATGCAATATATTCAGTTTTCGTTGCATGAGGACATCCAACATATTGAGTGTGGGGGTATGTTGGGCCGTTAATATGCCATTATTATTATCACTTTTGAACACTTATTCCACCCATTTCTACTATTCTTCATCATGTCATTTATTATAATTTATTATATAAATCCATTTTATGATGATTTATGCTTCTATGGATGAATATTATTTATTCTCCTTTATTTCTAATAAATTGATGATTATGCATGATTTTATCAATGATAGTTTTAATAAATCAGTTGTAACATTATTCACCATTTTTAGCCTCCAAGATAATTTCCAGATTGAAGATTTGATCATTAAAAGTGCCAACTCAGAAATTCGCTGGAATAAGAAGTGACGTTTTGCGGTTGAGATTCTGAGCAAATGAAGCAGAATCTGGAAAAGATGGAACATGGGTTTTGTCCAGAACAGACCCAATTAACTTTAGCAAAGAACAATTTGCCCAAATTCGGCTTGTACTGAGAGAAACGCAGGGTTCTTTGAGCACGATTTCTTAGATTTGTTGTTGCGGCCGTCCTCCAAATCTCAGCTGCAAAGCCAAATTCGTCTTGCTCTTGTTGAAAGCTGGATGGAAATATATCTTCTTGTTTATCAATTGGTTGGAAACAATCTAATTTTGTAATAGAAATCATGTTGTACTTATCTTGATTGTAACTGCTCTCTGATCTCTCTTTATTTAAATCAGAACAGAGATCAGAGAGGGGGGTGATTTCAGAGGGATTCGAATGATGGAATTGAGGATGAATTAGAGATTCAGAATTGAGGATGGTAGAGAGAATGGATAATGACTGAGAGATTGAGAGATTTCTTGTTGTAATCCACTGTAACTCTGCTTTGATATTTTAATATAAATCTAGTTGCCATTTCATCTTTGATCCTGAAGTAACCCAGCAGCATCCGCTGGCGGCTAAGGGCCCAGCCTCTGGTGGAGTACGCTACTGCTGTATTATATCTTTATGCTTCATGTGTGGTTTGATCTTTTTCTTTTACTTTGTTCAGTAATCTGACGCACTTTATTGTTTTACATATCAGCGCTATTAGATATACTTGATTGGATACTATCGTTATCTGCAACAGGAATGCTATGTTATCATTTTAACTTTGTATCGCATTGCTGCTCCTTTTGATAATTGATATAACATTGTTGTTCCTTACAGATTGACATTCGATTACAGATTAACCGCGCTATATGTTTCTAAATCGGTACAACTGTATGATGTATTCTTAAATTGTGACTGTTGTTTATTCGGGATTGCTGTTCCATTACAATTGCTGTTACTTTATAACTGTGATTCATGCATATTGTATCGAAGCTCGGATTACTGTCCCTTTTAATGATAAGTGTGTTGCGTGCTTGATTTGGATTGTTGTACATTCATATTTAGTTGCTGTTCTATTTCTGAATTGCTGTTCCATTTCAATTGCTGGTCTATTTCAAGATTGCTGATTTGTTGTTTCATCTACTTGCCATTTCTTAAGGACAGACTTAGGCTGTAGTGAGTGTCAGCTTCTGCTATTTGGCTCCCAGACCTTTGATCTACTCCCATCAGTTATGAAAGGGATAGGTTATTGCCACCAAACCCTTGGCTGATGTGCTGTTCTATTTCATCGTTATTTCCTTTACTTGCTGTTTCATTTATATTCATCAAGGACGATCTCAGGCTGTAGTGAGCCCCAACATCTGCTACCTAACTCCCAGACCTCGGATTTGTTCTCATCGGTTATGAAAAGGATGGGTTATTGCTACCGAACCTTCGACTAATGCAATGCTTGGTGTGATTTAGCCTTTTGAAGTAGTTAAGTTATAGACATGCAGCCATTTACTTTTGTAGCTTTTAAGCACTATACTACAAAACATTACTCTTGAGTAAATAGCCGCCTCAGACTGAGTACACTCTTGAAATAAAAATTCGTCCCTGGGTTGATAATTAATGTGAAGGTAATTAGGAGTTAAAAAGACACCTTTTTATCACTCCACAATTTCAAAATACATAATGCATAGCTTTCACTTCTGCCCTTTTTCCCTATGCTCAAACTTAGGATAAAAATTTATGCATGCTGATATTTAAGCAAACCACCTAATCTACCTACCCTTCGCTAGACTAGCATTTTTTATTTTAATCTTTAGGGTGCACTTAGACTAGCAAACCCATTTTCATTTTCTTTTATGAAGAAATAAAAATTATCTAACCTATCCCTTACTTCTCCTATTGACCCAGATTAAACAGTTGGGTCAATGTAATTTTCTACCTAACTAATGATTTACCCAGTTTAAATTGTTGGATAAACCTTTATTCTCTATCTAATTTATAGAAATTTAAAGAAGTCTAATCATGATTAAGCAGTATGACTAAACTAAAGCAAGTGATTGTGGCATTTTGAACAAGCTGCACACAACTTTATTTTACAGAAATGAAGCAAAAACCATGTATGAGTAGTGGCATTTAGACTTGCAACACTTTCAATATTATTCTCTTTTTGATTTTCTTTCTTTTTGGTGGGGTTCAATCTTTTCTTTTCTTTTTTCAATATTTTTGTTTTTCTCTTTATTCTTCTTCTTTATATCCTCTTTTCATTTTTTATTATATTTTTCCTTTTTATTTGGAAATCGTTGGCAAATGAAAAGTATTTACAAAATAAGATTCCTGAGATACATCACTCAATTACCTTGAGATTCGATAAATTATAGGACCCTAACAAGTTGTTCAAGGTCCTTTGGATTTTAATTTACTCCTCAGTCGTGACTATGTTTATGTCATGGGAGTTATTGTCTCTTCTCTCTTTTGTGTCATGTGTTTCCCGCATGAAGGAAGAATCGTGGCCATCGATCAGCTTTCGTTCGTTGGTCCTAATTTGACTCTCGATCAACCATCTTCCCTAAATGGTCCTTGTATGCAAGTGGTATCACCCCTGCCACAAGTAAATTATGTGGCCACCTGTTCTGTGCCCACCTCTACTGATGATCTAGTTAGTGATATAGTGCGTCATGTATTAGGGGCATTGGAACCTGATCTTTCCATTAGATTGTAGGTTTTAACCCTGTACAAAAATTACCTGCATACGAATTCTAAAACACAAAAAATAAACAATGCGAGATCATAACACATAAAACACATATACACTGAGATTTTCCCCTGGATCCCAAAACCGGGACTACCAGCTTGATTTTTCATTATGTTCCTTTCAATGTTACAATACATATTTATACATGCTGAAGCATCCAATACCATGGACCGAAAACCATCGCGTCTAATACCATGGACCGAAAACCATCACGTCCAAAAAACATGTGCGAAAATCATGCACAAAACCATAGGTGGGTCCGCCCAACTTTACATAGGGTCCAAAAACAAAAATTTTCGGGGCGCTGCCCCAGAACCCATAAAGTGGGGTTATGGGTGCCCTTCAAACCCCTTGTTAACTACATGGAAAGAATATGACACAACGCAACATTCTCCCACTTGTTTTTTTCTTTCCACAGGGGGCCACAAGAGAGCTTAGTCATTTTTCCAGCCCTGAAATGCCCATTGTCTCTCTACACCAAGAGAACTTCTCAGAGCTCACAAATTTTGTCAAGCGTCTGCAATATTCTTCAAAGTGTCCACCTTTACCAGCAACACCTTTTTTTCTTCTATCATATCCCTCACAACGTGATACTGAACATCAATGTGCTTTGTCTTTGAATGATATGTGGGGTTCTTTGCCAAGAAAATTGCACTTTGGCTGTCACAGTCTATCCTTATAGCTCCCTGTACTAACCCCATACTTGAACACAATCTCTGCAACCAAACTACTTCCTTGCTTGCATGAGTGGTTGCCATGTATTCTGCCTCTGTAGTTGATAGTGCCACTACATATTGTTTCTCACTCATCCAACTGACTGCACCTCCAAATAGGTTAAACACATACCCACTTGTAGATCTTCTCTGATCCAGATATCCATCCCAGTCTGCATCAACAAAGCCACGAATATCCAACACTCTGTCTAATCCTGGTCTTCCTTAGTAGCACAAACCATAATCACTAGTGCCACGCAAATACCTGAAAACCCGCTTCACTGCTATCCAATGCTCCTTTCCTGGTTTTGACGTAAACCTGCTCAATACTCCCACTGCATGTGCAATGTCTAGTCTAGTACAGACCATTGCATACATCAGGCTACCGACTGCACTTGCATATGGAACATGGGACATGTCCTCTTTCTCTTCTTGTGTCTTGGGACACTGTTCAGCAGATAACCTCACACCTACAGGAATAGGAACCTTCACTGGTTTAGTATCCTGCATATTAAACCTCTGTAGTATTTTCTCAACATAATTCCTCTGGTTTAACCAGAGCTTCCTCTTTGCCCACACTCTTTTAATTTCCATGCCCAAAATATAGTTTGCAGCGCCAAGATCTTTCATGTTGAATTTGGAGGACAATTGGGTCTTCAAATCCTGGGTAATTTCTTTGTCGTTTCCAACTAACAACATATCATACACATACAAGACCAGATAAATAACACGGTCACCAATTAATTTAAAATACACACACTGATCTGCTTTGCTTCTAGTGAAGCCAAGTCCCTATATAAACATATCAAATTTCTGATACCACATCCTTGGTGATTGTTTTAACCCATACATAGACTTCTTTAACTTGCATACCAGTTCTTTCTTACCCTTTGCTACAAAGCCTTCAGGTTGCTTCATGTAGATTTCCTCTTCCAGATCCCCATGAAGAAATGCTGTCTTCACATCCATCTATTCTACCTCAAAATCAAAAGTAGCGGCAACAGATAAAAGTAATCTAATAAAATTTACCTTGGCAACAGGAGAAAAAATATCACCAAAATCAATTCCCAGCACCTGGGAATAACCTTTTGCTACCAAGAGAGCTTTGTATTTCTCCACTTTTCCTTCTGCATTTGTCTTCTTTTTGAACACCCATTTACTTCCAATGGGTTTCCTTCCAGCCGACAACTCCACTAGATCCCAAGCCTCATTTTTGTGCAAAGATGCCATTTCATCAACCATGGCCTCTTTCCAAAATTTTCCATCCTCTGAATCTACTACTTCCTTCACAGTTCTAGGATCATCGTCAGTAATAGATAAAGCAAAATTTGAACAGAAAGCAGATGGAATATACCTTTCAAGCTGCCTTCTTTCTCGAACTGATCTTCTCACAGCTAGAGTTTGTGGCTCTTCATCTTCTGATTCCTCCTCTGCTGTAGGGTCTGATTCTTCCTCCTTTGGCTCAAACTCCATCTTCTTAGGTTCCTTTCGTTGGACTTCATGTTTAATAACATCTTTCACCTCTTTGAACACCACATCTCGGATGTACACAACCTTCCGTGTGACTGGGTTCCAAAGCTTATAACCCTTTAAACCATCCTTATACCCAATAAAGATGCACTTTTCAGATTTACTATCCAACTTGGTTCATTTCTCTTTAGGAACATGTACATATGCATCACATCCAAATACCCTCAAATGTGAAAGAGAGGGTTTCTTACCAGTCCATACCTCTTGTGGAGTCTTATCCTCCAACGCTGATGAAGGTGACTTGTTGACCAGGTAACATGCAGTATCCACCGCCTCTGCCCAGAATTCCTATCCTAACTTGGCACCACTGAGCATGGTTCTTGCCCTTTCCATCAATGTCTTGTTCATTCTTTCTGCAACTCCATTTTCATGAGGCGTATATGGTGTAGTTTTCTGCGGTGATATACCACACTTCTTATAGAATTCTTCAAATTCGTTGTTGCAAAACTCTCCACCATTATCTGTCCTCAGCACCTTTATCTTCTTCTCTATCTAATTTTCCACGAGAGCCTTAAATTCTTTAAACCTATCAAAGACTTCAGATTTCTTCTTAAGGAAATATATCCATGTATTCCTTGAGAAGTCATCTATAAGTGATACATAGTACACAGACTTACCCAGTGATGGAACCTTCATAGATCCAAACACATCACTGTGCACAAGCTCTAATATCTGTTTCACCCTCTTACTACCAGAGGGGAAACTCACCCGATTCTGCTTCCCATATACACAATTTTCACAAAAATAAAAATCCAGAGAGCTATTACTCATACCTTCTACCATACCTTTACCATGAAGTATTCAAAGGCCCTTCTCTTCAATATATCCAAGCATTTGATGCCACAACATGGTCTTCTCTCCAGAGACCACTAGATTTTCTACTCCACTTTCAGGAACCAGAGAACTATTGCACCCATCAATAACAATGCTACCTTGCAGCTTGTATAGAGTTCCAATTTGAACTCCCCGCATCAATACCAGTGCTCCCCGAACCATTTTGCAGGTATCCTTCTCGAACACTGTTTTTACACCTGCATTAACAGAAATCATATTTTTGGCTAATGCAAGAATATGTAGAACACCTGGAAGCGTTCTAACCCTTCCACCTTGCAATTTTAACTTTACTTTTCCGTGACCAATGATTTTAGCCTTCCTATCATTCCCCAAGAAGACATCACCACCATCATATTTTTCATACTCACAGAACCACTCTCTATGGGGAGTGAAGTGAAAGGATGCACCTGGGTCAATCAACCATGCCTCATGATCGACATGTGTACTTGAAGAAGCCAAGTACACATCCCCACCTTCATCTGAGGTGGTTTTTGCCTCTGCAGAAGGAGCCTCATCAGATCCCTTTCCTTTGTCATGAGATTTAGATTTATAATCCCTTTTGTAGTGCCCTTCCTTTCCACATTTCCAGCACACCACCTTTGCAGGTTTTCCTGGAGATTTAGATCTCCCACTCGATGACTTATTTTTGTTTCTATTCTGGGTCCACCTTCGTACAGACAAGGCATCACCATTTTGGCTCTCCATATTTTTCTGTCTCATCTCCTTCGTCAGCAAGGATGAGACTATTTCATCAAAATGCAAGGTAGTTGCATTGCTACCTATTGCAATAACCAGACTATCCCACAAATCTGGTAGAGAACACAACAAACTGACGCACTTATCTTCATCTGAAATTTTAATATCAACGAATGCTAACTGACTTACCACAGCATTAAATGCATTCAGATGCTCTGTCTGCGAGTCTCCATCTTTCATCCTCAGGTTATACAACTTTTTCCACAGGAACAGTTTATTCACTAGAGACTCGGATTGGTAAAAAGTCCCTAACTTTTCCCACAAAGCCTTCACTGTAGCTTCCCCTGATACATTCAGCAATATTGAATTTGAGACACACAATCATATTGTGCTCTTTGCCTTCCGATCCAACTTCTTCCATTCTTCATCAGACACTCATGTTGGTTTAGTACCCGGATCTACCGTGATCCACTGATCTTTATCCACCAACAGATCCTCCATCTTGAGTTTCCACAACTCAAAACTTTGACCATTAAATTTCTCGATCTCTATCTTTCCACTGCTCGCCATCTTCTTTCACCAATAGAATCGATCTCACAAATCTCCACTGAACAGGGTCTACCACAGGCCTGAGTGAAACCCCTCAGCAACAAAGGCATCCCCTTGAAGCCAAAACAACTCTGATACCAAATCTAGGTTTTAACCCTGTACAGAAATTACCTGCATACGAATTCTAAAACACAGAAAATAAACAATGTGAGATCATAACACATATACACAGATTTTCCCCTGGATCCCAAAACTGGGACTACCAGCTTGATTTTTCATTATGTTCCTTTCAATGTTACAATACATATTTATACATGCCGAAGCATCCAATACCATGGACCGAAAACCATCGCGTCCAATACCATGGACTAAAAGCCATCGTGTCCTAAAAACATGTGTGAAAATCATGCACAAAACCATAGGTGGGTCCACCCAACCTAACATAGGGTCCAAAACCAAAATTTTCCGGGGTGTTGCCTCGGACCCCATAAAGTGGGGTTACGAGTGCCCTTCAAACCCCCTGTTAACTATGTGGAAAGAATATAACACAACCCAACATAGATCCCTTGACATGTATCCCTTCTAGAGTGTTGTTCTCCCATCTGATGAGAACCTCTTGAAAGATATGACCTGTTATAGGTCGTGATCAAGGTGTCATGAGGATAGTTCTTTTACTAGTAAACCTCGTTAAAAAATGCAATAGGTTCCCATGAGGATAGTTCTTTTACTATGTCAACCTCGTTAAAAAATGAAATAGGTCCCCATGAGGCTAGTTCTTTTACTATGTCAACCTCGTTAATAAATGTAATAGGTCCCCATGAGGCTAGTTCTTTTACTATGTCAACTTCGTTAAAAAATGAAATAGTTCCCCATGATGATAGTTCTTTTACTATTTCAACCTCATTAAAAAATGAAATAGGTTCCTATGAACATGGTTCCTTTACTTGTGTGACGATTGGTAAAAAATGAAACAAGGTGTCATGAGCATGGTTATTTTCCTATGTCAAGCTCGTTAAAAAATGAAACAGATCCCCTTTTAGTTCGAGCTTTGTTTAGATCTTGTAAATTCCCAGTCGAGTCTTTCACATGATCTCGTAAATGAACCTTCATTCCATCCACCTGTTAGTAACCAGTAGTTTACTTAGGTGAATGAAATGAAGCTTGGGGGGCATGTAACTCGAATTAAGTCATTGTGTTGGGGGCATGGAAACTTATCTCAAGCATAGTTTATCTTTGTTTCAAGCTTGTGTAAAAATGAAACCAAATCCAAACATAATTTGTTTCTGTTTCAATCTTATGTAAAAATGAAATGAAATCCAAGCATAGTTTTTTCTCAAGTTTCAAGCTTGTGAAAAAATGAAACCATCTGCAAGTATCCTCAAGCATAGTTTCCCATGTTTCAAGCTCGTGTAATAATGAAACCATTCCCACTTTACCTCTCGTGATTTTCTTTTTTATCAACCTATTTTCGCCAGATGAGCCTTGTTTTTTCACTCCATCGTCACCATCTCTTTGACCGATTATACGCTTTCACTTGATTGTTTTACCATTGTCTGTGGAACGTCTACGATGAGTGGTCTTATTAGCCAACCTCTTAACCCTTACGCGTTTTGAGTAGTTCCACCATAATTGGAACCCATTGCTATCCTTTTATGCCACTCGTTCCTCTAGGAGGAGTCATCTTTCAACTCTTTTTAGACTCAACAAATATGAAAAGATTGCTGAGCACTTTTCTTTTCGAACTCGTAAAAGTAAATGAAAATACGTCTACTCAGTATAAGTTTAAACCTTTTCTAGACTGAGATAGACTATTGTACGAAAAATGTGTTATCACTCCGTAATTTCTTAAGGCTATGAAAGAAACCCATAGGTAACCACATAACCTTTTTTAAGCTTAGAAGCTAGCCCTTCTAAACTGAGAGAGGGATCTCTATATTGGATTTAGATTTGTTTTTATGGGATTTTAGGCTAGTTATTAGGTTAATGTTTGGTTGAAACTGCAAGGAAAGGCCATTGGGCAATGAAGTCAGAGCCTTAGGGTGATTAGATACATAAATATTAGAACATATTGAAATAGGGCAAGGTAGGTAGGCTATTGGATCTTTGAATCTTTGTGGAGTGAAAGAGGAAAATATTTAGATTCAATTAAACATAGAGCATTTTAACATGAATTCTATATTTAATCTCAGTTTGAAAACATATATATTGCTTATAAGCCAGGACAGAGTGTAATTAAACAAGTTCATCCCTTCATCTTCTTTTAAACAATACAAATAAGAAAGACACATGAAAAACAAAGATATAACAATTTTACAAGAGAAAAAAATCACTAATTTTCCTGACACATGAATCCTGGAACTATATTTTGTATTAACGAAATGATCACTTTTAGCTCAATGAACAACTTTACATCAAAGTATGCCCTCTTGATACAAGTCCCAACATTTGTACTTCGATTTATGAAGTACTTATACAAAACTTATCAAAATATCTTGATTTGGAATATTAAGATATTTTACAAAAAATCTTAAAAACAATCTACAAAAATAGTACAGAAATGTAGACAACTGAAATTATTGTAGTCCTCTAGCACTATCTTCAAGGATTGTTGGTGGTGGCTCAGCCTAAAAAAGTGCTTCTTTGCTGTTGAAGGTGAAAAATTGTTTTACCCATGTAATTTTCACAAATTGTCCCATTTGTCTTCATCTAGAGTGGAGAATTTAACTATCTTCTTGTAGGTTTCATCCACCTCGGTGTACTTTTGAAAAGTAGGTTTGACAATGAATAAATGCTTTATCTCATGTTTGATAAGCAAGTCGAAATCCAAAGCTTCCATGAAGGCTTTTCTTGTGATGCTTCCTTTGATGGTGGAAAATTTTGACTTATCCCTGGCTATGGTATATAACTTATGGTGATAATCTTCTATCTTGATCAACTTATCTCCAATTCCTATCAAACCTAGCAGCCCCTTCTGATTCAGTACATTGAATTTCCTGTGAAACTTCTGAATGCTGGCCTCTAAATTGTGGCACTTGTTCTCCAACTGTAGCATCAGGTTCCTTTTTGTAAGGACCCTCCTCACCTCCAAAATTGTCTTTGTCCTGTCTGCAATCTCAAACTCCTCCAATTCTTCTTTGGTCTTCAAATTCAAAATCCTGATTAAAGCAGTGGCTTCACCTGGCTTCTATCCTAAATCTTCTTTCACCTCTTCAATGAATTCTTTAGATCTTTGTACTAATTCCTCCTGCTAAAAAATAATCTCAATAGAGGGCCATATTTCAATCATGGCCTCATTTATTTCTATCCAAATACTTTCTTTTGCTTGTGCCAGTGTTTGTGCCATTGCAGACTCATTTTCCAATTGTTCAATTTTCTGGGTTAATCTATGAGTCTTTTGCAGCTCTGCTAGGTACACATTGTCAATTTTCAACTTCTGCTCCTGGAGATTATTTAGTTGAGCTTTCAACTTCTCAATTTCCTGTCCTCTGATAGAAAGGTCCTCTGTTTCTCTGACTAGTTCTCGTGAAGAATATGTAGATTGTGCCTCAAATGTGATGGTTTATGAAATGGATGCCCCTGCTGCTGATGTAGATGTAATAAGAACTGTTGTGAGTGGAATGGCTGCCAATTGTGTTGACTGTTCTCTCTCCTTCAACAATTTCTCCATCTCCATCTCCATTTATTTGATCTATCCACTTTGTTCAATAATAATTTTGAACATGTCTTCCTTCTCTTTCTCTAACTGTCCAACTTCTTTTGTCTGTGGGTCTTCAATGGATGGAAGCTTGAGCTGCTTCTTGAGTGCTACAATGTCAGCATTCTTCCTTCTAATGATTTCTTCTGCAACTTTCACATTGTTGGGATCATATCCCATTTTAATTACTAGATCTTCTAAAGACTTGATTTTTGTGTCTTTAGCTAGAGAATAGATCTTTTCTAATTTGAGTTGGGACTGAATGTTGTTGACCGAAGCTTGCAGCCTAGAAGCTGCCATTGCTAAAGTTGTCAAGGTCGAATACAACATTTCCCCTATTTTCTTATGCAAGTCTATCTGATCAATTGGATGAATTTGGTCAACATTGAAGGAAAATATGGATTTATTGTAATATTTTGGAGTTTTAGGGAAAGGAACTTCAGCATGGAGGAAGGCTATCTACATTTTTCCTTTCTCTGTGTCAAAGGCAGACAGTAGCCTATGTTGTGAGGATGTTGTCTACTTCCAAAAATGTGTATAAGTTGTAGCTTTTAACATCTCATTTTTCTTCTTAATCTCTTTATACTTGGAAATATATTTGGTTCAACTTTTTCATGAACCAATTACCTTGACTGAGAGGTATCCAATGGCTCTTGGGAGGTCGAATAGGATGGAGATCCTATAAAAATATCTTCATTTGTTCTTGAAGTATGGGGTCCTGTTAATACGATAGTGGATTGCACATTATTCTCTTGAAAGCTTTCTTCTATTGGATTAATCCTTTGCCTCTTCTTGTAAACCTGAAACTCTTTCTCCTGGATTTCTATGTCTGCAGGGGAAACATCTTCCCTTGGCCTCTTGTCCTTCTTCTCCTGTGGTGTTGGAGTCTGTGTCGTTGTTGTGTAAAATACTTGTTCTTCTGGCTCCTACAAAGTGTTTTCCATCCATTGATCCTAGTTCATATATCTTTCAATCTCTAGCCTGGGAGTGTGAGTGTAGGGAGTAGTCTTTTGTTCTACTCTTAGTTTTGAAATTACTCCCAAGGGGTCATATGACCAGGTGAAGCTAAGTTTGAAGTTCATCTGCTTGAGGAGGATGTATGCTTCTTTGGCTACTGTCCTAGTATTGTAGATAAAAGGGCCAACCTGTGTTTTTATTTTAAATTGAGATTTCTTCTTGGCTACCACAAAGTGCAGCTCATCCATGTTAATCATCTATCTGATATACTCTAGTGAGAAAATTCTCATTGGGACAAACTTGGGAAACCTGTATGGTGGCAATTCACACCCATACACTCTGATTTATGTATTTGGTACCAGACACCTATTTTTGTTTTCTCATTGAGATGAAGATTTTTTTTAATCTCAGGTCATATCCTTGGCTCAACATTACTATTCAATAGGCAAGAGACTGTATATAAGAATTGGTCAACATACTCATTGAAGGTAAATTCATTGGAATGCTTCCTTACCAAGGAAGTCCAGTGAATTATAGATTGGGCATTTCCTTGCTCATCCAATTTCTGCAATGGAAACTGAAACCTATCTACCTAATGGTATAAAAATAAATAGACTAGAATTGGAGCATATTTAAAGGTTCCTTATGTAAAAATATTTAGGAACTACTCATGGATGACATTTGCTAAACTCATTGTAGTTGAAGATGATTGAGGGCTTCTCACCTGTTGAGAAGACTGACAAAAAACGTATGATAGCCTCATCAACCCACTAATCAAATTGATAGCCCAGTAAATAAGAAACAATGGAGATAATCCATTTTGTCATCTTAGGGAACATGGAGGATGAATATGGGCGATTTTTCTTAGTCAATTGAGCATCCTCAGGGAGAAATGTTTCAAAGATCTTTGCTCTATGTGGGAAAGTGAGGTTCTTGTAGAGTTCCATAAGGGAATCTGTTGTCTTGAGGAGATCTGACCTAGGTTCAACATTAGTTAGCCAAACAAATCCCTACACTACTGGCCCTTTTGACATCAGCCCGTGGAGTGCGAACTGAAGTCTCACCCGAAGTAGTATTGGGGGATGCTGGAACCAAGTTTCCGCACCCTTGAGATGGTTTTGATGTCGTTTGATCTCTTCTATACCTGCCTTCGTACAGGTTTCTTAGACCTCTGTTCCACCCTTTAGTACCTTCGCGAAAGGGTGCAATCGGCTTTCATGTAGCCCTAACCTACAGCTCAGGGACTTTCACGCTGCTAGGGTAGCGAACCGCGATATTTCCCAAACTAGGATAAGTGTTTTACTTATCTTATTTAATTGATCTTAGTTAGCTTCGCGTAAACAAATGTTCTTACTTGCGTTCACTTAACCAACACATTCACACCTATTCACGCATCATATAAGAATTGTAAGTGAAATTCATACACAACAGAACCAGATGCATAAACAAGAAATAAATACGCAAAAATTGTAGAATACTTCTCTTTATTGATAATTCTGAACAATTAAAGACTCAACCTACCCTACGCACTCAACTGCAGGAGTCTGTGCACTCAGCTGTGAAATTCTATCCTAGGCCTCTATGCACTCATCTACAGAGCCTCTACCTATGCTACGACCCAAGACTTAAGACTTCTTGCTCTAAGCTATGACTCCATTCATGATCGATTGTTTCATTATTGCTATCAAACTACTTAGAGCTTAGCTCTATTTATACAATCCCATGGTCCGCGGACCATGGGTAGATATTTTATAGCCGACATTACATTTCAAAATAAGGGTGGACAACCCTATGACTCTTTAACATCTACGCACTCCAGAACCACAAAATGCGGAGTCTTTACACTTGGATTACAAAATTTAGCCAAAATATGGGCTTTTAGCCCCAAAATACCCTTGGTGGATCCCACGCCCAAAAGGCCCCCAACACAAACATCGTGACTCACCCTCGAGTCACTCTATAGGCGCAGAGATCTTAGCGCGACGACCTCCTAGCTCCGTTTGGATGGTCGCAACCTTGGCAACACACTGATCGGATGCTTGTTGGACTTCTTCCACTCTCTGCTCAATGACTGCCGCTGAATTTCCACGTTGAATCTTCTATTGAGTTGCCTGCAATGTCTCTAGCTTCCCTTCAGTGGAAGTTGTGATTGTATATGCCTCATGTATCCATGGCTATAGGTGTGCTTTTAAGACCGCTTCTTTGTTGAAAGCAACATCCACCTGTTCCTTAATCGCCTTTGCCTCCTGCATCCGTGCGAGCCTTTGTGTAAGGGAAACTGTTAGCACGGTCCCTTTCACCTTGTCATACCTTTGTTGTAGCTCGTGCGTCTCTGTCTCTAGGCACTCTACATTTGGGTCCTCCTTCAGGGTGGTTAGAAACTCGAATGATCATTCAAAAAGTCTCGTGCAGTTTGCTACTGCACTATCGACCACCGGTATTTCTGTTGCAACAGTGGTGGCACGCTATTCCTTGACTTCTGGTGGGGTTGAAGGTTGAGCCCTCAGCTACAATTTCGAGATCTGCAGGTTCAACTCCAGCTAAATCCTGGCCATCTCCGTCCGGGCGTTGCGCACCCCTGTGGCCAACTTGCGGATACGTGCCTCAACCGGTTCTTCTGTCTGAATTTCCAACTACGAGACCATTTGATAGGCTTCCTCCACAACCTGCATGATTTTTTTGTTCTGCACCATTGCCTCATTGCGCTGCAGGCCCAACTTCTCCATCTTGATGCATTGCTCGCTCATCACATGTAGAGTGTGACTCTCCCTGGCCCTAAGTTCCATGGTGACTCCATCCTGCAAGAGGTGGAGCATCTCTCGAGCGAGCGTGGCCATATTTAAGCCCACCCCTTTCAGGCTGCTGACCGTGGGCCTGTCAGCCTCATTCTCTGTAGTAAGTGCCCCATCAAGTAGCACTATCGTGTTGGTCACCTTTGTGCGCAACATCTCCACGGTAGCTGAAGTGCTAATCATGAGGTTGGTGGACACTGCTCCTGCAGCTCTGTCCAGATAGCTCCTAATACTAGTTGTCTCTTCTCTTTGAATTGTTGGAAGGCCTCCGTGGTGATATCCCTTACTGTTTCTTCAATGTCGTGCAAATCCCCCTCAGTGAGGGCAATTGGGTCGAAGGATGTCTTTGAGGCCTTGGTTTTCTTCCGCGGCACTGTCTTTTCTTGCGGGCGCTAATGCTTGAGTTGGGTGGAAATCGTCTGTAGGTCTACGCCACCTTGTTATGTTGGGTCTGTTGTTTCTGCTTCATTCGGCGAAGGCGACTTCTGTCCTTCGCGCTCTTCTCCTCCTGTTTTCTGTTGTTCTGCCAGTTTCGCGACGTCGCGCGCTGCCTGGGCTTTAGCCTCCGCTTCCTCTTTTCTACGCTTCTTAGCTAGATGCATCATTCTGAGCTTTGTTTTTTCCTTCTTGCACTGCATGACAGACTTATCCATTTCCACCCCAGACCCTGTTGCAGGGCGCCACTCCGGCAACCAAGATTTGAGGGCTGCGAAGATAACATCGTCAATTGCAAGATATGGTAAGTTATGCCATGTCTTCGTAGGGTCCTTCTATGCTCTAATAAAGACATGGTGGAAATCCACTTTGAACTCTATGAAGCTCTGCAAACTGGCGTATAATGTGGGCGACAACCGCGGCTTGTGATTGATCCCTATCCGGATACTCATCTCCATCAAGATCCAAAAGATCTTTCTTTCTTTTATGCATTGCATGTCCTTGGTCACCCACAACGAAGCATACTTCGTTTCCTCTGGAAGGTCTGGCACGACCGAAGGGAATTGGCTGTCTTCTAGCAGTGCCCATGCCACTAGTACAATCGAGAGCAAGAGCCACGCGCAGGGGAATATCATGCCCCTACTCCTGTGCTTGACGATAGTTCGCAAGGAACTCATCGCAAAGATAATTCACCCAGTTGAACTGGACTCCCTCAGCGCATTGGGCTGCTAATGCAATCACAAGCACAGTTACCTCATCCACGCGGCACTTCCGCATCACCTTCCTTTCTAACATTTGTGTCGCTACCTTGACTGTAGGGTTGTTAATGATGGAGATGGCATATCCCCGCTTCTTCTTTTCCAACTTGAATTTCGCCTTCATAGCCTCCGCAAGGGCCAACTCACCACTTTTTCCTCCTGATATATTGGCTGGATTCTCCCTTAAGTAGGGTAGCCATGTGATGCAATGAATCAAGTGGTCTGTGATGGGAATGGGATCCTCCAGTCACAAACACCCATAATGCACCAAGCAGAGCAACTGCCTGATGACGAAGATGGTTACTGGGGCGTAGTGGTAATGTGGTACCCAGAGAAAGTTGAACATCTCAGCTTTCTCTACACCCTTGAGCCATCTCCGCGGCTCTAATTCAATCGTTCTAGTAGTCGTATCAATCCTTTGGCACATTAACTGCTTAGTCACTAAATGCAGGAACTTCTCGTGATCTGCGAGGTCCCAATCTTCGAATTTTAGTACAGGAACATGCCCTAAGCGCGGCCCCTCAAAAACAATGTCATCCGGGAGCAACAGAGTCTACAGGGAGCTCTTGCTCTCATCTATGTCCTTTGGCATAGTGGTTTTGCCCTTGAGTGGTGGAACATATTCTGGTAACCTGGTAATAGGGTCTGCACCCTGGGTTTCAACTTCCATTGCCACATCCTCCTCATCCACCAAGATTTCTTTAGATTCTTCCTCGTTTGCCTCCAGGTTAATGGCCTTCCCCTTCTCTTGCAAGGTGAGCTTGGTCGTCTATGGGTTTCTTGATGAGATGCGAACCGGTAGAATATGATGCTTCTGCTTATCCTTCTTTGGTCTTGCTGTCCTAGGTGATTTAGGGACTTCGATTACAGCCTCGACACTCTCTAGGGCAGCTTCTACTACTTCAATTTGCTATGCCGCTTCAAATTATGTGTCCATGGCTTCTACAAGTGTTGACATCATTCTATTAAGGAGGTCCTGTTTCTCCTTTGGCAACCTCTCAAATGCTGAACTTGCTCTTAAAGCTTCGAAATTCGCACGGTCCATACACAACTGATAACGCGACAACTGAATTTGAAAATTCCAAGTGTTTTTCGCTGGAAAACCACTTGTAATTTATAGGGACTTTCGAATTCAAATCCAACTGTTCCCCCCACATTCGACTCGTTAATGCTAGATTGGTGGTAGATTTCAAGAATCTAACCCATAAATTTCGTCTTAAATGCTTGTCGCCTGCTCCATTTGGCCACAATCTGACCATCAAATCGTGAACAATGATTTTAACGGTCACTTTCCGGTGGACCTGTGCACTATTTCCATGAGTAGCACAACTACCTTTGCACTGTCGCAGACCCTATGACACTTCACTGCTTCGTACAGTCCTAAAATCGGGCAGCTCCCCAACTCGAGCAGTGTAGTTTATAGTCCCACGCCTCCTTTCAGCTGCCTGGAGCGCTAAGACTATGATGCTTTCCTTTAGTTAGATGGCTTCAATCGACTGCCATTCACCTTTCCTGGGAAGGGATCTCCATTCAACTTAACCAACTGGACCGCGTCACCATCGGTAATCTCCTTCATAACATAGGGCCCCAACCAATGCATTTTGAATTTCCTTGGAAATTTATCAAACTTACTGTCATACAACAACACTAAGTCATTCACCTTAAAGGTGTGCAACTGATCCAGATGGATGTTGGTGGCCACCCACTTCTCCCACTTGGATCCCCACAACTGTCTCTTTCAGTTTTTCAGTTTTCATAATTGTAGCACAATTTACTATTTTTAGCAGTTTTTTGGGTCCTGAACTTTCGGAGCCATTTTGAGGCCCTAAACGACGTTTTTTGTGAAATTTGGTAGCAACATGGCTCCATGACCTAATGTTTCTCTTCCCAAAGTTGTAGTTCTCGGATAGATCTTTCTAACGAGCTATTGTACGCATCAAATGAAGATAAGGTGCCAAAGTTACGACCCCAGGAAGTTGATGTACCAGCTTACCCAAAACGGGGCCCACAATTTGGCATTTCATCTTCTAGGGTTAGGTTTTGGGATGTTAAGGGTTTTCCATTGTTTCTCAACAATAAATAGGCCTTCAATGCTCATTGTAACACAGTGCAGAGGCATGTAGCCACCACATCTCTTCTCAGAGATAAGCTACCATCGCCCTAGTTGGTTTATTTCCATTTCTGTTTGTAAGCATATTTCAATGTTTTACATTAATGAAATGAAGTATTATTTCCACCGCATCTCTTTGTTTATGGTTATCTCTGTAATTTTTTGCATTCCTGTTTAAATCCAGATCAGTGGTATCGGAGTGGTCTGCTTTTTCTCTGTTTTTCTTTTCATGTCCCCAACGAGGTTGGGATATAAGGAGTTAGGGCTTGAACTGGTCGAACCTTTGGAAGACCAACCTTGCAAATCCCGACGGCATCCCATGGCGATGAAAAGAAATATGAGGGGGCAGGAGATCCTATAAAAATCTTGCTCAAAGAAGCCCTCGAGTGACAAAGGAATGCAATGATGGACAACTTTTCCCAGATCCTTCACTGGCTACCCAGGGGTGACGCGTCGGCTTCCAATAGCTACTATGGAAACCCCACACCCTTTAAGGTACAAGTTAATTTTGAAATCCCCATATTTGAGGGTCAAATAGATTGCAAATGCCATAGATAAATGGTTAAATCTATTCGAAGGGTATTTTTCTGTTCATGACTTTTCCAGTCGAGAAAAGATTATTTTCGCTCTTCTCAAAGCAACCCCCAATGTCAAGGACTGGTGGGAAACCTACTACAAGCAAAAGGATGAAAGTAGGGGATCACTATTTTCAACCGCACCCACTTGGAATTCATTCCAGGATGCCATCAAGAAGAAATAATACCCTGTCAAAAGCTACAAGGACAAATACATAAAGTGGACCACGCTGTGGCAGGGAAGGGACCAAGATGTGTCAGAGTTCACAAACATTTTTCATACCCTTCACACATAGTTGGGTATCAAGGATTCTGAGCTACATATGGTACTCAAATACCGTGGTTGCCTACACAGGTACATCCAGGAAGAGATGGAGTTCCTAAACATCTCCTCGCTTGGCACGATGTACCGATATGCTGTCAAAATAGAGAAGAAGTTTAAACAGAAGAAGCGAGAGTTTAGATCTGCATATCCGAAGACCAAAGTAAAAAGCCAAGGCGGGGTGACCCAAGACAACCCGTCGAAGCTGCAAGAAAAGAAAAACCCCATGAAGTCGAAGAAGGACACAAGAAAGTGGTGTGAGTTCCATAACAGCCCCACTCACAGCACAAGTGAGTGTCAGACCAAGCAGTCGTTGGTGGCTCAGTTGAAGGCTTCAAAATCAGATGCATGTTCCAACCCTGAGTCAGAAATCGACAAGGGGAATGTCAAAGGGAAGCAGATCATTGATGCGGAGCCCATTGCCACTGTTGCCACTATCAAGATCTAGAAGAATGAGCCCGAAGATCCAGAGGAGGGGGAGCACCTTTTCCACTCACAAATGTGGGTGAAGGGTTCGCCGCTACAATTCATTGTTGACAGTGGGAGCCAAAAGAACCTCATTTCAGTAGACGTCGTGAAGTGGTTGGGCCTACCGACTCACCACACCCGCAGCCATACAATATCGTGTGGCTTCATGAAGGATGAGATCTCCGAGTTCACCAGTAGTGCCGCCTTCCTTACAACATCAAACCCTTCACAGACGAGGTATTGTGTGATGTTACACCTCTGGCTGTTTGTGATGTACTATTAGGCCAGCCATACTTGTGGGGGTGACATGTTGTGTATGAGTCAAGGCCTTGTGCTATCATTATTTCTTTGTGTAATTCATTATACAGGATACCGGAGGTAGCCTCACCTACCGCCACCTCTTTGATCACTGCCAAGAAAGGCAGCAAGATCATCTCCCATACTAGGAAATTCATTTTTTGTCTGGTTCACTCCCAAAGTAAGGGGAAGATCGTCACCACATCCATGACCCCCGTGAAGGGTTCCTCCATGCAGTAGCAGTAGCAAAGGGATATGGTCATGACAGAACACAGGAACAACTTCTCCTCACCCACAGGGGTACCACACAAGCTTCAGGTGGGCAACAAAGTTTGGTTGAATCTGCAGAAAGAATGCCTTACAAGAGCCCATCAGAAGCTCCGATCACGCTGACATGGTCCTTACACCATTACCAAGGTTGTGGGAAATAATGCTTTGGAGCATAGCTTTCCTCCATTCCTTTGCCTGCACCATGTGTTCAATGTGTACCACCCTCAACCATGCTTCCCACCATTACTAGACACACCCGAGATTGCAGAACAACTCACCGGGGACCAAGTTCAGCAGATGGAGGAACTCAACGCAATGGGGACCATTGCTTCCTAAGGGGGGAGGAATGATCCAGGCGGATGTTGGTGGCCACCCACCTATCCCACTTGGACCCCCACAAATGTCTCTTTAAGTTTTTTAGTTTCCGTAATTGTAGCACAATTTACTATTTTTAGCAGTTTTTTGGGTCCTAAACTTTCGGAGCCATTTTGAGGCCCTAAATGACATTTTTTGTCAAATATGGGAGCAACATGGGTCCATGGACCATGTTTCTCTTTCCAAAGTTGTAGTGCTCACATAGATCTTTCTAACGAGCTATTGTATGTGCCAAACGAAGATTGGGTGCCAAAGTTACGACCCCGGGAAGTTGATGTACCAACTTACCCAAAACGGGGTCCACAATTTGGCGTTTCATCTTCTAGGGTTAGGTTTTGCGATGTTAAGGGTTTCCAATTGTTTCTCAACAATAAATAGGCCTTCGAGCCTCACTGTAACAAAGTTTAGAGGCATGTAGCTGCCACATATCTTCTCAGAGATAAGCTACCATCACCCTAGTTGGTTTATTTCCATTTCTGTTTGTAAGCATATTTCAGTATTTTACATTAATGAAATGAAGTATTATTTCCACTGCATCTCTTTGTTTATGGTTATCTCTGTAATTTGTTGCGTTCCGGTTTAAATCCGGATCAGTGGTATCAGATCGGCCTGCTTTTTCTCTGTTTTTCTTTGCATGTCCCCAACAAGGTTGGGATATAAGGAGTTAGGGCTTGAACTGGTCGAACCTTTGGAAGACCAGCCTCGCAAATCTCGATGGCCTCCCATGGTGGATGAAAAGAAAGATGAGGGGGTAGGAGATCCTATCAAAATCTTGCTCGAAGAAGCCCTCGAGCGACAAAGGAACGCGATGATGGACAACTTTGCCCAGATCCTTTAGCGGCTACCCAAAGGCGACACGTCAACTTCTAACAGCTACTTTGGAAATGCCACACCCTTTAAGGTACAAGTTAATTTTGAAATCCCCATCTTTGAGGGTCAAATAGACGCAGATTCTGTAGATAAATGGTTAAATATGTTAGAAGGGTATTTTTCTGTTCATGATTTTTCCAGTCAGGAAAATATTATTTTCGCTCTTCTCAAAGCAACCCTGCACGTCAAGGACTGGTGGGAAACCTACTGCGAGTAGAAGGATGAAAGTACGGGATCACTATTTTCATCCACACCCACTTGGAATTCATTCTGGGATGCCATCAAGGAGTAATACTACCCTATCAAAAGCTACGAGGACAAATACATAAATGGACCATGCTGCGACAGGGAAGGGACCAAGATGTGCCAAAATTCACAAACATTTTTCATACCCTTCGCACATAGTTGGGTATCAAGGATTCTGAGCTACATATGGTACTCAAATACCGCGACTGCCTACACAGGTACATCTAGGAAGAGGTGGAGTTCCTGAACATCTCCTCGCTCGGCACGGCGTACCAATACATTGTCCAAATCGAGCAGAAGTTCAAATAGAAGAAGCGAGACTTTGGATATGCAAATTTGAAGACCAAAGGACAAAGCCAAGGCGGGGTGACCCAAGACAACTCGTCAAAGCCGCAAGAAAAGAACAACCCCATGAAGTCAAAGAAGGACACAGGAAAGTGGTGTGAGTTCCATAAGAGCCCCACTCACAACACAAGTGAGTGTCAAACCAAGCAGTTGCTGGTTGCCGAGTTGAAGGCTTTAGAATCAGATGCATGTTCCGACCCTGAGTCAGAATTTGACAAGGGAATGTCAAAGGGAAGCATATCATTGGTGCGAAGCCTAGTGCCACTGTTGGCACTACCAAGATCCAGAAGAATGGGCCCGAAGATCCAGAGGAGGGGGAGCGCCTTTTCCACTCACAAATGTGGGTGAAGGGTTTGCCGTTGCAATTCATTGTTGACAGTGGGATCCAAAAGAACCTCATTTCAGCAGAGGTTGTGAAGCGGTTGGGCCTACTGACTACACCACACCCATAGCCGTATAGTATCATGTGGCTTCACCAAGGATGAGATCTCCGAGTTCGCCAGTAGTGCCGCCTTCCTTACAGCATCAAACCCTTCACAGACAACGTATTGTGTGATGTTACACCTCTGGCTATTTGTGATGTACTATTAGGCCAGCCATACTTGTGGAGGAAACATGTTGTGTATGAGTCAACGCCTCGTGCTATCATTATTTCTTTGTGTAATTCATTATACATGATACTAGAGGTAGCCCCACCTACCGCCACCTCTTTGATCACTGCCAAGAAAGGTAGCAAGCTCATTTCCCAGACTAGGAAATTCATTTTCTGTCTGGTTCGCCCCAAAGTAAGGGGAAGATCATTACCACATCCATGACCCCCGTGAACGGTTCCTCCATGCAGCAACAACAGCAAAGGGATATGATCATGACAGAACACAGGAACAACTTCTCCTCACCCATAGGGGTACCACACAAGCTTCAGGCGAGCAAAAAAGTCTGGTTGAATCTGCAAAAAGAATGCCTTACAAGAGCCCATCAGAAGCTTCGACCACCCTGACATGGTCCTTACACCATTACCAAGGCTATGGGAAATAATTATTTGGAGCACAATATTCCTCCATTCCTTCTCTTGCACCAAGTGTTCAATGTGTACCACCCTCAACCATGCTTCCCACCATTACTGGACACATCCGAGATTGCAGAACAACTCACTAGGGACCAAGTTCAGCAGATGGAGGAACTCAACGCAATGGGGACCACTGCCTCCTAAGGGGGAAGGAATGATCTAGGTGGATGTTGGTGGCCACCCACCTATCCCACTTGGACCCCCACAACTGTCTCTTTCAGTTTTTCAATTCCCATAATTGTAGCTCAATTTAATATTTTTAGCAGTTTTTCGGGTCTTGAACTTCCAAAGCTGTTTTGAGGCCCTAAACGACGTTTTTTGGGAAATCTGGGAGCAACATGGGTCCATGGACTGATGTTTTTCTTACCAAAGTTGTAGTTCTTAGATAGATCTTTCTAACGAGCTATTGTACGCGTCAAATGAATATCGGGTTCCAAAATTACGACCCCAGGAAGTTGATGTACCAACTTACCCAAAACAGGGCCCACAATTTGGCGTTTCATCTTCTAGGGTTAGGTTTTGGTATGTTAAGGGTTTTCTATTGTTTCTCAACAATAAATAGGCCTTAGAGCCTCATTGTAACACAGTTCAGAGGCATGTAGCCTCCACATCTCTTCTCAGAGATAAGCTACCATCACCCTAGCTGGTTTATTTCCATTTCTATTTGCAAGCATATTTCAGTATTTTACATTAATGAAATGAAGTATTATTTCCTCTGCATCTTTGTGTTTATGGTTATCTCTGTAATTTGTTGCGTTCCTGTTTAAATCTAAATCAACAACTTAATATGTCGGTCATGCCATGCTTTTTCACGCTACTTTTGGACCTGCTGGTGAAATCTAGCCAAAAATCTCTCTTCTTCAAGCTCATCCAACTGCGCGAGCCTCTCTTCCAGGGCTCTGCGATCTGTCATACCCATGAGCGCCGCTATGCGCAGACTAGGCACAATGTACTCCATGGGCATCACCGCTTCAACACTGTATACCAACCTAAAGGGTGTCTGTCCCGTTAACTTCTTGCACGTCGTCCGATAAGCCCATAGTACTGCAGGTATGCGTAGGTCCCAATCACTTCATTGAGCATTGTAAACCTTGGTCAACATGTTTTCAAGCACTTTGTTGAACGCCTCCACTGTCCTGTTAGCTTGTGGGTGATAAGGAGTACTCTTCTAGTGATATACCTGAAATTCTTCCATCAACGCGCTAATCGTTTCGTTCAGAAAGTGCGTACCCCGATCACTCATCAAAATCTTTGGACATCCAAATCATATCAATACATGCTCAAATAGGAATTTTGTAGCCATTGCACCTATGCAATCCTTCACAGGCTGCGCCTCTACCCATCGTATCAAATACTCCGTCGCGGTGATGATATATCTTGCACCTATCTTCCCTTGTGGCTAAATGGGTCCTACAAAATCTATTTCTCACTTCTTGAAAGGTTGCAACATCATTTGTGGATTAAAAGGAATTTCATCCCTCTATGATGGCCTGCCTGTTCACTGACATACATCACACACCCTACAATATGTTTTTGAATCTTGATGAAGGGTTGGCGACCACAACCCTGTGCGTAGAATCTTCTATGCGGTTTATCTCCCCGCATAATGTCCTCCCGCGGCGCCCCCATGAGCGTCCGCAAGGATGCTGCTTCTCTCAAACTCCGTACATATCTTTGTACACACCACTAATTCCTTATTTTGATGGACAAAGTATCCTTCCGCTGCGGTTCCTATAGTTAGGAAGTGTATTATATCCTCAAAATGTCCATCTGAGACGCGCATAGCAATGAGCTGCGCGCCAGGTAATCCTTCCTCCAAATTAGTGGGTTCCTCCCCTATCTCGATGTGTGACAGGTGGTCAGATCCCACGTTCAATCATCCAGGCTTCACAACAACTTCAAAATCGTACTCTTGGAACAATAAGAGCCATCCGCAGATTCACCCCCCCAACATAGGCTTATTGACCAGGTACTTCAGCGTGGAGTGATTCGTATACATTTTAAAATGGCGTCTTAGCAAGTAGTGTCAGTACTTCTGGAGAGCATACACCATAGATAGCCCCTCACGTTCAATGTAGAATAGTTCTTCTCTGCTTTGGACAATCTACGGCTCGCGAATGCGATAGGATGGTCCAAGCCTTCGCCTCCATCCTGTGTTAGTACTGCCCCCAGCGCTATACATGACACGTCGAGATGTACATGAAACTCTTTCTTCCAGTCCAGGAAGATTAGAATCGACATGGTAACCATCTTGTCTTTTAATATATCCAAGCTTTTCTTACAGTCATCGTTCCAGCAGAACGTGACATCCTTCTTCAACAGTTTTTCCATCAGCACGGTGATCTGGGCATAGCCTTTGATAAAATTTCTGTAATATCCCATATGTCCCAGAGTAGCGTGCAACTGTTTCACACTCCTCGGCACTTCCAAGTTTAGTATCACCACAATCTTCGTGAGGTCTACCTTCAGTCCTCGTCTGCAAACCACATGCCCCAATAGGTTCCCAAAAGGAACGCAAAACAGACACTTCTTGAGGTTGAGCGTGATCTGATATCTTCAAAAGATATCCAGCATTAAGCACAAGCTCACTACATGGTGCTTAACTAGCCCAAATACAGTCCAGTCATCAAAATATACCTCCAGGAACTTATGAATAAATTCCTTGAATGCCGTAGCAACCACGCGTGAAAATATTGCAGGCGTATTCTTAAATCCAAACAACATTATGGTGTATTGAAAATAAACCCACTGAGTCGCGAAGGTTGTCTTGCTCCTATCCTTCGGCGCGATTTTGATTTGGTGGTACGTAGAGAACCCATCAGTGAAGGAATATGCTTCCTGGCCACCTACATTGTCCAACACTTCATCCGTGAACGATTCAGGAAAGGATAATTGTTATGAAACCAGCTCACAAAAAGATAGAAAAGATAGATCAACGCCTTAGAATTCAGCCTCTTCGAGGGGGAAACCTCCTTTACATTACACAAATGAATGATTCTTTGATGATTCAAATGACAAAACCTCCTTTCTATATATAGGAGTCTAAGGAGTCACAATATAACCCAGCCGACCTAACAATAATAATATATAGCCACAAAAATAACAATAGAGGGATTCTATGGGGCACAGTAATAACAATATGGGGACAAATAGGGGCACAACAATATTAATAAGGGATACAACTACAATAGTAATGGGGTAATCACTAGTATTATAGGGACCTAACAATAATGCACACACACATCATTCAGTTTTCTGAGATCCACGCCTATCCTTATCTCATCCTTCTGCTTCTTCTCTTGCACCACAATTGGGCTTACCCAATCGGATTCTTACACAGGCTCAATGATGCCTGCCACTAGCATCTTGTCTAGCTCTAAGCAGACCTTTTCCTTGTATTTTGGATTGAGGTAGTAAGGCATCTGCTTAACTGGCTTCGCATCGGGTTTTAACGTGATCTTAATCACTCCTAGATCTCTGATTATTCCTTTCAGATCTGTAAACTTGGCCGGGAATAAGTATTGGTATTCGTGGAGTAATTCAGTGACCTTATCCATCGTCACTTCATCCCAGTAGTCTCCAATCTTCGCGAATTTGGGTTCTGCTTCCGTAACAATGTTCACTTCTCTTGTTTCTACCGGTGTGGTTATATCAGGGTTCTCAATCTGCGGTCTTTGAACCTCGCAGTGGTCTTCTATTTCTGGAATGTTAATCTTCCACGGATCCTCATCCTCATCTTTAGTAGTTACATTATAACATTCGAGCACGTGACTCAGCTGAGTAACCCATTCAGGCTGGACTAGGTCTAAAGGATCCTGCTGTATCCTAAAAATGGTTTCTTTCATCTCTTGTAGCGCTTCATCAATATTGTCAAATCCATCCTAAAAACTGAATGTCATCATGAATTCTTTGCATAGGATATCCCAGTCACCTGTCCCATGGCGGAGCTCTATTTCTATATACCAATTCATTGGGATAACATCCAGGGTATGACAAAACAGGTGCACCCACTTAGGATGGGGCTTTTCTCCATAAGCCTGCGTCCATTTGGCCAGATGTGTGCGCGGATGATTTTTCCCATCATACTTGTCTATCAGTCACAAATTAGGCTTCCCAAATTGTGTTCTCATCATTCTCCTACATTCATGCCAATCATCAAAGCTTCCCTTGTTCATACCCCACCATATTGTGGGCGTAGCGCGCTGTGCCTAGTCCAAGGTCTAGAACTGCTACTTTTTTGGTACCTCTCTTTCAAATGCATCCAAAATGTTATGTACCTCATTCAATCCAACATAAGTAGGTAGAGTTCTTACCTTTGATGACACACAGTGCAGCGACTGGGTCATCATGTTGCAATTCAGCATAGTTACTTCGTGTAACCGCTTCTTCCAGCGTTCTATTTCTTCGTCGGAATCAGAAGTGCAGGAACTCTTGCAATCCCATGTAATCCGTCCATTCATGGTGGGATTCACCCAGTCTTGGTCTTGCACTGTTATCTTATAGATGCAGTCCAGATCATCATCACTATCATAATCGCAGACTGGTTCCATATAGCGCGATCCTTTAGCAAGATCTAGGGGTATTATTACGTGTAGTGATTTCTTCTCAAAGATCATCTTGTGCTTCTTTAGATTGATTACCCCATTCATATCAGTAGCCTAGTTAATTCCAAGGAGTGCAGGGTAGGGATTGCTATCATCCACTATCTCTATTACTTCAAAATTCGCTAGCGCGCTTGCTCCCTCAATGTCCACGGTCAACCCCTGCAGCCGCCCCATGGGGATGATTTTATGATGATTTGCCATCCTTCGCTGAATCAGAGACCATTACAGCGCAGGTATCCCCATTCGCTCCCATGTCTATTTCAGTAGAACATTCGAATTTGACGCTAAATCCAAAATGACTTGATCCATTTAGTATTCTCCGCTCTGCGCGGTCAATCTCATTTCACGCTCTGTCCTTGTCTTATGCTTACCAATCTTTTTCACTACGCACGTTGACCTAGTGTGGTCCTAGCACATCTATTGGTGAGTTCTTGTAACCCTTTCACAACCTTAATTTCGCGCAGTAACTTCATACAGGTTTCCAGAAAAGTTCTGACCATAGAAGGGTCCAACTCCAGCTCAGGCTTATCCTTGCTTCCTGAGGTGGAGGCCTTAGCGAAGCTCTTCTTAACTTCCATCAAGGTTTCACAAGCATGCTCCAAATCGAACTCAGCCTCTTTCGTCAGAGCTTTGTGAACCCATGTACTATCTTCTGGTTGTTTCCCCTTGTCCTCCCCTGTCGCGAACCCACTCCTGAGCACTATATTTACATTTGGATCTTCCTCATGCGACTCAGACCTCATCATCTGAAGGTTCTAAGTCAGTGGAGGTGTTAGTGCCCCTTTGTCTCTTATCCTAGCTATCAGCATAGGACAATCTTCTGTCTCATGATCAAACAACATGAAATACTTGCATGACGGGCGCGTTGGATTAGTGCAATCGTGGGCATAGTGTCCTGGTCCTTTGCAATTGTAGCAAATCAACTGTCCATGACCTTTACCAGGTCCTCCTTCGCCTTGGCCTCATATGCGCCCCTGAAATCCTATCAGCACCATCCATGCATTCTAGTCAAGGGGTCACGTTTCATCCTGAACCCTGTAGGTGAGAGTTCTATCCATCATCAATTCATAGCTCCTGCAAGTACGCTCATCATGTCCTACCGACCTACAAAAGTTGCAGAACAATTGTTGCAGTTCTTGTACATACTTCTGTAGCAAGTGACAGTTATCCGTGGCATGTTTTTCGGCTACCTGATAGATAGCGCACCATAATGCAGGCCTCGTGCTAGGTCTAGCTTGAGCTTCTGGCCTTAAAGGCATCGATCCTCCCCTACAAGGTAATTCGCAAAGACTGAGCAATGGTCTTTGTCATGACCCTGAATCTTGCATTTCAAGCACCATACCTCCTCGCGTACCTCTAGTCGAACTGTCCTGTCCTGCTTTAGACTTTGCATCTCTAGGCACAGATTCTACAGCTGCACGTGGATCTGTTGAACTCCTAGATTAGGATCTTGCATCAGAGTCTCATGTAGTCTCATGGAAATCTCCAAGGCCTTGGCTTGAGTTGTTATCTTATGCTGCAAAAACGCGCTCCTTAAGTGGGGTAGTAGTGAAGCCACAAACTACTGGCAATGTTGTCCATCTATCAACTTCATATTGGCTTTGCGGAATTGACACTTCAATCTTTGATCTAATTCCCAAGGTGTCTCGCTTGGTCGCATCACGATCTATTTGAATCCCACGATCGACTGTGCCTCAGATTTAGGCCTGCTAAATTCCTTATTTAGTGCTGTCTGGATGTCTGCTACTCCAACATTTAGTTTATCGTTAGAGTACTTAATATACCAGGTTAGCGCGCAATCTTACAGAGCGCTAACCAGTCTCACCTTCTTTATGTCATCATCTATAACACCTTGAGCTTTCCATACAGCCCTCACAACGAACCAGAATTGGTTCGGGTCCTCATTTCCCAAGCCTTTGAACAAAGGCAACTTCACTGTATTTTCCATACTGAACCATGGTGGAGGTGGAGGTGGTACAGGTGAAGTTGGAGGTGATGGCGGTGAAGTCGGAGGTGGTGTGGGCGGTGGTGGTATTCATGGGAATCCTTGTCTTATCAACTGAATAACGCTTCATGGAGAAACCTTTGTTATTTCTTCTTCATCCCTTTGCGGAGGTGAAATCAAGGGGCTATACTTTGGACCCTTATTTCCATCGTTGCTGTAAATTTTTCCGCTTCACGTAGTCCCGAACATCAAGGTAGCTGCATAACCCGTTTTTCGCACAACAACATTTAATCCAAGTATTCAAATATTTTACGTACTTACCTCGTGGTTCTTTGAAAAAGTGTCGCTCTGCCTTGCTATAGCTAACTGAGGTGTCGACTACAAATTCAGTAACCAATCATCCTATGACGCGATCAGGCTAATGATCGACAGCGTGCACGATCTTATCCTCCGATGCTTCCAACCTTCACACTAGGTCTGGGGTCCACACAATAGGACCCTCAAGTTTCCACCTCCCTTGGCTATCTATTAGCTTCGCAATCCACTCATATAGCTCAACTAGAAAGGAGGCGAAAATTATTTCATGGATCTCCATATACTGGTACCTGTCTAACCACTGTTCTTTTGTTAGTCGTGAATTTCTATTTTCTTGTGCCGCGAACTCGTGGATCCTTCTATCCAACCAGCCTTCGATTTATTTCTTAGTTGGATTCCAGTGATACAACATCACACATCTCTTATGCATATTCCGGTCCCAGCAACGGAACCATTTGTTGGCTTGAGGGGGCCTGACCCAAGTTCAACGTTAGTTAGCCAAACAAATCCCTACACTATTGGCCCTTTCGGCATCAACCCACGGAGCGCGGACTGAAGTTTCACCCGAAGAAGTATGGGGGGATACTAGAACCAAGTTTCCACACCCTTGAGATCGTTGTGATGTCGTTTGATCCCTTCTATACCTACCTTCGCACAGGTTGCTTAGCCCTCTGTTCCATCCTTCAGTACCTTTGCGAATGGGTGCAATCAGCTTTTGTGCAGCCCTAACCTGCAACTCAGGGAATTTCGCGCTGCTAGGGCAGCAAACTGCGATATTTCCAAAACTAGGCTAAGTGTTTTACTTATCTTATTTAATCGATCTTAGTTAGCTTCGTGTAAAAAGATGTTCTTACTTGCGTTCACTTAACCAACATATTCACACCTATTCACCCATCATATAAGCATTATAAGTGAAATTGATACCCAACATAACCAGATGCATAAACAAGAAATAAAGACGCAGAAATTGTAGAATACTTCTCTTTACTGATAATTCCAAACAATTACAGACTCAACCTGTGTTGCGCGCTCAGTTGCAGGGGTATCCACTCTCAGCGGCAGACTTCTACCATAGGCCTCTGCGCACTCAACTACAAAGCCTCTATCTACGCTACGACCCAAGACTTAGACTTCTTGATCTAAGCTATGACTCCATTCATGATCGATTGCTTCATTATTGCTATCAAACTACTTAGAGCTTAGCTCTATTTATACAATCCCATGGTCTGCGGACCATGGGTAGATCTTTTACAGCCGACATTACATTTAAAAATAAGGGCGGACAACCCTATGACTCTTTAACATCTACGCACTCAGGGACCACAAAATGCGGAGTCTTTACACTTGGATTACAAAATTTAACCAAAATATGGGCTTCTAGCCCCAAAACTACCCTTGGGGGATCTCACGCCCAACAGAATCTACTGAAAAAGGTTTTAGAACGACATAGTTTTGAATTTGGAGCATTTGGGAAATGGAACCAGAGGTAATAGTTAGAATGATATGATTGTTTTGGGCCACAATTTGCCTTTGAATGGGAATGTACCGGAAGTGGCATGATGAAATGAATTCAGGGAAATGGTAGGTTTGAGGGAAAATGAATGGGGGTTGGGAGGAGTCCCACAAGCCCAATTCATCATTAAGATCAATACATTTTTATTTCAGCTAGTTGTGGAGTTCATAGAGGTCAAACTCACAATTGGTTTCAAGGATTTTATATTCTTGGGCTACCAGTGGTTGGTGGTCCAAATCAATTATAGGGGGTAGAAGGGGTTTTTATGTTATAGATTTAGATTTTCCTTTAGGATCCATGCTGGAAAGGAAAGAACAAGGAAATTTGGAATTACCTGGGAATTGGTTGGATGAAAAAAGGTGTCTGGGTATAGTGGTAATTTTCTTGAAGATTGGAACGAAATAGCAAAGGAAAAGGCCAACAGATTGGTTTTTGTCTTAATTTATAAGCAAACTTGCTTACCGTTGTGATTAGGTCGTTTAACTGGAGCAGGTTCGTTGATTTGGGAACAGTTGCATGACGGGTACAATGGAGGTGCCATTTGGTAGGGATGAGTTGACGTTGAGTGGGAAGGCATGTGAAAATGATGGGAGAGGAGTGGATGGGGAATTCCATGTGGCAGAATTATATTGAAGCGGAGTGGGGACCAGAGGCACCACTTGGCAGAAGAGGAGTGGAACGGGAAGGGATGAGTCAACAATCATATTAAGCGAGAGGTGGAAAAGTTGATTTTGGAGAGGGCAGAGTAAGTTGTTTTAGGCGGGGTATGGGGGTGGCTCCGAAATGGGCCTGTGGATGACACGTTGCAAAAGTGGTAGGTGGGGAAACTTCTTTTTGGACCCCTCCCTTAGTTATTTGTCGGAGGGGTGGGGGGGGAGGGGTGGGTTCGAAATTGCCCTGGGGGTGACACGTCACAAAAGTGGTAGGCGGGGAAACTTCTTTTCATACCCCTCCCTTGGTTATTTGTCAAAGGGGCGACAGGTGGGTTCGAAGTCATCACCCACTGTTGATCTGGGTGGGTGATATCGCTACCATTTGTTGGTGCTCGAACTTTATTACGAACGATAAATGTGTCGCGTCACAAAAACTTTATTGAACTACTATAATCATGATTTATACAATGTGATTACACTATTAAATTAACTTTATTAAACACTAATTTTGACCACGATTACACTGTGTGGTCAAATATTTAACTAAACTTACTTTATTCACCAATTCTAATCACGCTTAAATGGTGTGATTAAACAATTAATCCTACTTATTTATTTAACTCTAATGTGGCATTTAGACTAGTTGCACATTATTTTAACTTTCTAAATGTATTTCTCATGCATATTTTTTTATTTTTTGAATGAAGTGGCATTTGAATTTTCTCACTTATTGGGGGTATTTTCATTTTTTTTATTTTTTATTTCTTTGATTTTTTCACATATATATTTTTTCTTTTGTATCCCCTTTCTTTTCTTTTTCTTTTTTCTATTTTTAATTTTTTTGGAAATAATTTGTAGAATGAAACATTATTGACAATATCTCATATAAAAATCAACAGATAAGCATCAATTGATCCTATAACTTATGGGACCCTAACAAAAGGAATACCTTGGTCACAAGTGGCTAAGAGGTTCTCTTGAATATTCTTTTCTACCTTTTCGGATTCGAGAGACCATCTACGAAAAGGGACCTTTGGAGTTTTCTTTCTACCTCTTTTTCAAACTCTTTAAACATGAAAAAGATGTCGAGTTACCCCTCCGTTGGACTCATAAAACTTAAATGACGCAGGACTTGTCACCATTACGAGATTGAGCTACTCCTTCCTAGGGCTTGTTAAACCTACAATATGGATTCATCCAAAGGATGAACTTATATGAGAAGCATATGGTATCCTCTTCAATATTGGGAGTAAAAATAAAGAGGTACTCGCTAGAAATAATGGGGTAAAAATGGAAGTAAATGTGTCTTGTATTATTTATGAAAGGAAGCACGTCACTCTTGAACATGACACTCATCTGCATTTCGTGTCAGGTTTGGGATATCCTCACTTAGTCACTTGCCTTCTTAGGTTTGAGAAATCCATTTTCCTCTCATTTGATCGTTACTTGTTGTCACCATGAACTCTGATCCTATGTTGAGTCAAACGCTGCCAAACTCTGAAGTCGTGTCACCGATATGTTCAAGAGAGGTTTCATCTGCAAATTCAAACCTCTTATAACTCATTTGACCTTCTCTGCTACAATCCTTAATCACTCCCAACAAATTTACAAAGTCCTTTTTTCATGCCGATGATGTGGGAAACATTCTGGCCCTCCTTTGATGGATAACTTCCTGTCGACTCCAACTCATTATCCAGGAAGATGATCTAGAAACTCTCTTTCAGTACCTTGGAGCTTGCATGCCTCAATGACATGTTCTTCACATTTACAATAGGTTCACATCACTGGCCTTTGACCAAATGATTCTATGAGTGTTCGAATTCATCTTCCTTGTTCACCCTTGTGGATTGTGTTGTTGTACCTTGAGCGCCATTCTCATTATTGGTGGTTGCTCTTGTGCCTATTGACGGTTCACATTATTGATTGGTAATCAGGTGGTTTCTACCATGTTCGACTTCAACATGTCTATTCACATCGTTAAATTCATAATTTGGTTGCATTGAGACAAAGATGAAGACCCTCGATTTCATTTGATAAATCCAGGCTGCGTGGAGTTATTTAGTATTCATGATTGTATACGTGATCCTTTCTAGTTGGATGGTTGCATCCATGTCGTGGATCCATACATATGATCCTTTCTAGTCGGATGGCTACGTCCATGATGTAGATCCATACACATGATCCTTTCTAGTCGAATGGTTGCGCCCATGACATGGATTTGTGTATTATTAAATGCCTACTCAGAGATGTCATATATGTTGTATTATGTTTGATTTGCAGGTCTCCTAATGATAGTTCTCCAAAGTCCTTGCCTTGACTTGTAAAGCACTTCAACCATCACTTCCTATTCTAACTTCATGCTTTAGGGGGCATCTTTTATACAATAATTTGTCGCACTCCCTATCTCAAACCCTGAGGTGCCAAAGTTTGCCCAAAATCCCACAAAGCGACAAAATTTGTCAATGAATTCACCATGAAAAACATTGATGAGAGCATCCCTGAAGAAAAGAAGAAGAAATGCCTTGAAGTAATTCTGGAAGAGCTTGTCAAAAAACCCTATTTGCAAGCCCAACACTACTTTTAGCTGGAAAACTCGTGCTGGCACCCTTTGGTCTAACTAGTGACTAGCGCTGATAGTGCAATTTTGGATAGGAAAATCCGCGCTGATGCTCTTCAAATAGTGTCTCCAAAAATGGAGTAGAAGCTTCTCTTACTATTTATTGCTGAATAAGGATATGGTTAAGTTCTCCCATTTTGATTCCTTGATCCTACCTTTAGGAATATTCCCCTTAAGATGTGGACCTTCTTCCCCCTTTTATTGATCCCTAACTCCCTCTCCTTCTCTATAAACGAATTCCCTTGCACCCTCAAATGGTTGGTCAGACTAGATTGGTCATGCTACTGCTAAATTGTGCCCAATTTCTACCAATTTGTGAAGGAGAAAGGAGAGCTTGAGAAGTATTGGATTGGACTTGGAAACCCATCTCGAAGGAGGCTTCCAACATCAAGGCAGTGGTTGTATGCTTCCCTCTTGTGTTTATTATTAATATAATGCACGTTTACTTTCAATAAGCGTGCAAATGACTACTTGATTAGTATGATGCTCCTTGATATTTCATATGGTTTACATTAGAGTGCATATACTATGATTTTCCTTTGTTGTCTTTGTTTGATCTCTCTTGCATGTATTCGTTCACAACATAATAGCGAGGATCAAGATTGTAAGTGAGGAGATCGATATAGACATTGAAAAACAACCGCATAGGAGTGAGGTAGGCCATCTCTCCTCTCCCATATTCTGGTTTCAGCTAGGAGAGTTTTGCATGTATTTGTTTTAGTTGTTACTAGATCCACCCATTGGACTAGAGGGATCACTTCTATTCGTAGAAGGGATTGCCTAGATAACACTATATAATACTTTCAAAATACATAAACTAAATATGAAACTCCAACAGTAATATACATAAATGGAATATGAAATAGTTCTAGGAAGACCAAGCATTTTAACTCCCCACAATTGGATTTATTCATTGTATAGTTTATGACTTCCTATCTACAACAGTTACCACCCAGTGAAGAGTGTACATATTCATGCTACAAATATCATCCCAAAGCCTTCCTTGCAAAATGTTCTAATGTTATTTCATGTTTCTAGTTTTTTTCCATCTGAGATTAATCCTTAAACCTTTCTTATGGTCTCTGATCCCTCATTGATCTTCTAAGAATTTGTGGGTTAATAAAAATTTCCCCTAACTCCTCGTGATCCAGTGGTTGAGGATGTGACTTCACTCATTGATCAACCCCTCTATAGACAAGTTCCTCCACTTGCAAATCATGTTAGGGTTGGATCCAAATATCCATGTTGATGCTTCCACATGAATCAATATCAACTCTATCAAAACTGAAATCAAACATTTGAGTTTGTTTATCCATAACATCTTCCATTTTTAACATCTTCTACTCTCCTCAATAAATTTTCATCAAAGTTCACATACCTACTAATAGCTTCTACCTTGTAATTGAACATCACCATCATAACCGATGATAATGCATTTTACTTGTTTGTCATCTAATATCTTGTGTTTCTCAATAAGCACATGTAAATATGCAAGAGGCCTAAAGAACTTCAAGTTTTGAATGTTTGGCTTCTTCCCACGGTTACACCTTCTCACTTAGGGGTAACTAGAGGAGAAAATCCCCCATAGATGCCTCTTATATATCATGCTTTGTTGAAAATAGCAACAAGAAAATCCTAATTTAATTTTGTCCTTGAATTAAATTGTAATTCTAATTCTCATAGAAATTTGTAATAGTTAACCAAGTTAATTTGACTTAGTTGGCTTAGTTAATTCTAGTTGGGAGTCTATCTAGAGTCATGTATAGTAGTTCCTAAATTATAGGGACCCCAAGTCGAGTCTATTTTGAGTTGTAATTATTTAATTCAGTTTAACTGAGTTAAATTAAGTTAAATTAGTTCCAGCTAATGGAGGAATTAGTGGGAGATCCAGTAGTGGGGTGTAACCAACATTGCTCAACCAGTAAACTAAATATTCACTCAGAATTAACTCATGCATGTCGGATCAGAGAAATACCTAGTTGAGATTGGAGTTTAGGGACAGTGTACTATCAGTTGTATAATCATCCAAATTGTACAGGTGGTGCAGGAAATCACAGGAAGGTGTATGATGTATTGTGTAGTTATGGATGAGAAATTTACAAATTAAATATGGTCTAATTCCATAGGAAACTTCACAAGGACATATGAGCTTGGAAGGTAGCATAATTGACTAATTATTGACTTGACCTTGTTTAGGAAGCAGTGAGATAGATTGAGATAGTGCAGAGGTTTCTCGGGCTTGAGAAAAGCATTGTAATCTTCTCATATTTTCTTATTAATGCAATATATAGATAGAAAGGGTTTTAGCTGTGGCTTTCCCCAAAAAATTATTGTGTTATGTGTGACTGAATTCTTTCTCTTTTATGCTTTGTGATTTCATCGATCAATTATTGTTTTCGCTGATGAGTAGAGCATATTTCAGTCAATTGTTTTAGCATATTATAATCTATAGTTTGAACCTACGAGGAATTTCTACATGCTCAACTCGCTCCACTAATCATCTCACTCATTTGATGATGATGGCCCAACACACTTGAGGTACTTTAGCCATTGTTTCATATGAAGTGTTTACATTTAATGTGTTTGGAATTTAAGAAAGATCGAGGGCTAAAGTCAAATAATGAATCATGATGATTGGAATTTATGTTTTTTGCCTTGTTTCACTTCATGGCCATCAAATGTGTTCAAGTGTTTTCACTCTTGGGGAAATGGGGTAATATTGGGAAGCCTTGATAAGGGTAAATTACCTTTACCCTTCCATACTTAAGACATTCCATCTATGACCCATTCCATTATCATATCTTTTGGGTTGTTTGTTACATGTATCCCAAAAAGGCTTGTACTTCAACCTCCTAAGGAAGAAGGGTCTAGGATGCTCGAGGTTAATGAAGCTATAAAAAAATATAAAGAGCAAGTTATGAATTTAAATTCAAAAGAGAAATAAAATGGATATTAATGGTGAAGCCAAAATCCAAGAAGCTTGAGCTTTGCCCCCTTGCTACGAGGCCATCACCCTAGGCCCTAATTCAATGGATGCATAGCTAAATAAGTCAATTGAATTAAAATAAACCCTAAATACAATGAAATGCATAATCCAAAAAAGGTGTTTGTAAAGAAAAGGCAATCATTATAAAGAAAATGGTAAGAAAATTGGTGGAAAGAAACAATTACAAGGAAATGGTAACTCAAATGCATGAAGTGCTCCCTCTGTAAATGTGCCCATGGAGATAACCATTGTATGTGGCCTTGCATGTCAAAGATGTCGATCCCATGAAGAGGACTCTTAATCATATCATTATTATTCACATTTACACCTTGATGGGTTTCTCAAGAAATAGTCTTGTGGCTTGGATACTATTGATTTTTCCACGACACTTCAGAATCATGTTTGAGTCTAATATCATGAACACAAACACACTGAAATGCCACAATGTAGTGCTATTTTAATCAATCCTAATTGACCATGACTGCAACGTTTAATTGTCAACCCAGGGTAGGTCTTGCTGTTTCAATGGAGTTCACACTGTTTGTGCCAATACACTACAACCAAGAATGAAAAATGGAAATAACACCAAAAGATGTCGCTGAATTAAATTGCAAAACTTAAATCATTCATGTAGAAATATAAACACTCCACAGAATTGAAATCATACTTCTCAACTACCAGAGTAAGGGTGCGCCAAATAGTAACTAATAACTACACCAGCTGGTCACTATCAATCTGTTAATCAAACCAGTGTAACAACACAATATAATTTGGAACAAAAACGAATGTAATTCAAAATTTTTACAACAACAACAAAAAACCATATGACAAAAACGAAGCAATACTGTACACTACATCTACTACTGTAGTCCTTGCTAGAGAGGAGGGCCCTTCCTCCCTAGCATGGGTGCAAGAACAACATGAGATTAATTAACGAATCAAATAAAGAGCAGTAACAACATCACTGTAGTGATTTAATATAAAAAATAATTCAAAGTTACAGAAGTAGAGTAACAATGCTTTTCTATATTCCATTGTTGTACATAGGAAATCGAGACTCTTTTATAATTATTACATGCCCGAAATTACAAATAGATTAGTCATGAGAATCTCATGATTCTCATGTTGATAAAAAATAAAAGTAGTTACAACCTATTTCTAAATACAAAGACTTCTCAAATATATTGGTAAGGATTGCAACCACTTGGGTCTGTTTCTTCTAAAATAAAAAACTCCTAAATTCTCGACTGCTGTTATGTGGAATAGTACCCACAACTTGGTAGCTCCGGCGCAACAACATCCTGTGAGTGAATGACGATTCAGGATGTAACAAAAATCACTGGCAACAACAACCTTGGTCTAACAACGATCCTTTGTATCAATACGTAGTGTAACAACAGCCTGTAACAACATTCAATGTGTAACAACAACCTGTATGTAGGGTGTAACATCGAATTGCTCTATCCTGCTCTGAAGTTGATTAGCGTTGCATTCCCAATTGTGTTGTAACAATAACACCAGTGTAAACAACGATTCAATTTTGTTATATGTCCTTCACTTATTGCATTTAAATTCATATATATCTATATATATATATATATATATATATATATATATAGTTTTTTTTTTTTTTTTTGGTTTTTAGATACTCTGTGCTGGCATATTGAACACTCAATTGATATGTTTCCCGAATGCGAAAAATGAAGTTTCACATCATAATCATGAACATCAAGGGCTATTAAACTTCCAACCTCAATTAATGTTTCTTATTGATTACTTATTTCTTCTCAAAGGCAGTGTCAACAAGCTGAGAGTGTATTTTCACAATATGACCAACAATCTAATTCAATTAATAATCTTCCATTGTATCTAACATATTTTCATCCATTTTTCATTGACCAATTTTAAAAATATTTGGAAAGTTTTCCTACACGAAAGATTGTTAATAATTTAACATATGCACATAACACTAAGAAATTTATGCAGGTCATTGTATCTAAAATCTCATTTCCATGATTTGGCCTGTCATCTTCTCTTTTGAATCCCTTCTAATCATTAATAGGAATTCATCTAGATTTCTATGATCCAATTGAAATTTAGTTGGAAAGGATATTTCAAGAGAATGTAATTGTAAATAAGTTGCTAACAATAACTATACATTATGATTTCAGATTTTTTTCCTTGGTTTAATTTTATTTGTATTTTTATTTCTAATGATTGATCTGTACATACATGCAGGAACTAAAATGCTTACATGCTTACATTGGAAGTATGACTTGTTGGCATTATGATTCAAGTGTTGTCCTTGATGGCAACTCACTCAGAGGTTGGTACAGGTGCTCAGAGGTTGGTACAGGTGATGGCAACTTAATCAGAAGACAGATCTTAGTACAGCATGCCAAGGAAGTTCATATACGCAGGTTCGTTAAGCCCAAGTCGCGTGTACACGCTAGTTGGTTTCAGAAAAAGCGCGTGTATGTGGAAAAGTACCTTTGGTCCATGGTGGTTAGTCCTTGGAAGTTGTGCCTATGATTTCGGACCATTATGTCTCGACGGGCGTGTCGATCCCTAGTTTTGAAGTTGATGGTATTGTGTTACTATGGTTTTGGCTCTTGGTATTGAGCAAGGCCTAAGGCTATATAAGGAGAAGAAGATCATTAGGCAAGATCATCTTTCGACAAGGCTTGAATATCTAAGAGAGAAAGAGATCTGATATGCAGGGTTTGGGTTGCTTGATATGAGCTAAGGAGAAATCACATCGGTGAATGGAAGACTAGATCTAAGGACAAATCGGGATCTAATGGTTTGAAATGCTCTATTATGATATGGTTGATTATGCGTATTTCTAGATCTGCATACTGTCGCAATATTATGTTCTGGATCTAACTGATGTCTGGTACAGCTGCAAGTTGAGAAAATCTATTTTTAGATCTGTACGCAGGTTGGCTTAAGTAAAAACGCGTGTACACGCGGGTTTCGCTCATTGAAGTAGCGTATATCTCTTAAAGCTTGATTTTTGGGTTTGCAGTTGGTCTGACTGTTATTGCAGAGTTCTGTAGTCTGCTCTGTGTTCTGGTATCTGGTGATTGACAGGGTTCAGTGGTTCAGTGATTCAAAGTTTGATAATTCTAGTATTGGTTGTTTTATGCTTCATGGATCTGTTATGAAAGTTGAATGAATTGGGTTCTACAGATTGAATGTTGTGCTTCAGGAATATCCAGTCTGAAAATGTATGAAAGGTGGTACCTGAAAGAAAGAAGATTGTAGGCCAGCACCTACGTACTAGTATCTTGGCTAGTACAAGAGCAAAGGGGGTTGGAGCTCCCTTCCAAGGAAGTTTGGAGAACGAGAGAAGGTTGTAGCCTTCTGCAGGTTGTAGCCTGCGTACTGGTACAAGGCTGCACCAGTACAAAATATTGTAAACTGAAGTTTCTTATTAAAGAAAGATAGAGACGACTTGCAGCAGGTGGTTTTCACCCACATTGGGTTTCCACCTTATATCTTGGTGTTCATGTGTGTGGCTTTTGATCTGTTCTGTTATACTGCACCTGCTTACTGTTAATGTGGTGAATAATGTCCTGATGAACTTAACTGAAGAATAAGCTAACTAAATTATGAGTTTTCTTCTTATACGCTGTTTTATTTAATCACAGTAGCGTGTACACGCTGGTTCACCTAACTGAAGTAGCGTATATGTTTCTGAGCATTGAAAAGTTTGATTGATCTGATAATACTGATTCACCCCCCCCTCTCAGTATTATTTCCAACAATTGGTATCAGAGCAGGTCCTTCAGAGAAGCTTGATCGCTTGAAGGTAGATCATTCATCATGAGCAGCTACGAGAAAGAAGCATCAATCAGGCCACCGATTTTTGATGGGACAAATTTCAATTATTGGAAGGTAAGAGTTACTGCATATCTTCAATCTCTTGGTACAGAAGTTTGGAACATTGTAGAAACAGGCTATGCTTTTCCTTCAGCTACTCCTGCAGATCCAGCTGAGAAAAAGAAGTATGAAACAAATGCAAAAGCAGTCAGTACTCTATTAGGAAGTATATCTCAAACAGAATTCATGAAGGTCATGCACTTCAAATCAGCAAAAGAAATATGGGACAAAATGATCACTAGCTATGAAGGAGATGAACAGGTAAAGCAAGCTAAACTTCAAACTCTCAGGATTCAATATGAGACTCTCAAGATGTATAATGATGAAAGTGTGGCTAATTATTTTCTTCGGGTAGATGAGATTGTTAATTGTATGAAAAATTTGGGTGAAGAAATAAGAGAAACTATAGTAGTTCAAAAGATTCTAAGATCATTATCCCCCAAGTTTGAATCTAAAGTATCTGCAATAGAAGAAAAAGAAAATCTTCGTGTTCTCACTATGTCTCAGCTACATGGAATTCTAACCGCTTATGAAATGAGAAAGGGAGGTCCATCTGACAGAAGGGAAGCTGCTTTTAAGGCATCAGGAAAAGAAGATTACTATGAAGCAAGCCATGTTCCAGAAGAAGAGGAAGAAGAATCAAATTTTGTCAGAAATCTTCAAAGGGGTTCTGGAAGGTTCAGAGGTAAGCTACCTTTCAAATGCTTTGCTTGTGGGAGAGTAGGTCATTATGCTGCAAAATGTCCTTATAAGGATAAAGGAAAAGAACCTGCTAGATGGAACAAGAAACAAAGTGCAAATAAGAAAAGCTACTACACCCATGAAGATAGTGATGGCTTATCAAACAGTGATGAAGATGAACAAGGTAATAAATATAAGCTGTTAATGGCATTTGAAGATGATGATTATGAGGATGCTGTAGATGTGGATAATCTCTATAATGAAATTACTAGACTCAAGAGAGGCATAGAAGAAAAGAATGTGATCATTGATACTTTGCAATTTCAAATTGATGAAAAGGAAAAACATCTTGAAAAACTAGAAGGTCAAATTGTTGGTCTCAGAAAAGAAATTGAGAAAACAAAAGCTATTAATCTTAAATTTGTCAAAGGATCTGAAACTTTGGATGAGATTATCAGTGTGCAGCGGTCTCCTCTAAACAAGACAGGTTTGGGCTATAATGGAGAAACCTCTCAAGCATCCACCTCAAAAAGTTATCTTGATGCAGCAAGAAGAAATGAGCAGAAGAACAATGAAGATAATCAGGTAAAGCAGGGACGAATTACAAACAGAAACTATCAGAGACAATCCTCCTTAAGGATGAACAAAAGCTACAACCAACCACAGGTAAAATCTTCTCAGTTTGGCTCAAGAATAGATGAAAATAGAAATTACAATCAGTTGGCTGGTAGATTCAATAACCGCAGAAGCTTCTTCAATGGACAATGCTTTTCTTGCCATAACTTTGGTCACAGAGCAGCTCAATGTGTTGCATATAAAACAATCATGACTAGGGAAGCTCAAAAACAAAGAAGTATGACAGGGATTACAAAAAGGACCTATAACAACTTTTCGGTTCTTGAAAATGAAGTTGAATGTTCTATTTGCAATAATTTTGGTCATAAAGACTCTGAATGCAGGAGCAGGTTTCAGGAGAAAAAGGAACAAGCCACGAGCACCAAAACATGGAGAATAAAGGAACCTCAAACAGAAAGATGTGGGATAGCATTTTATGCAGAAGGACAGGAAAATCTATGGTACATTGACAGTGGATGTTCGAAACATATGACAGGTGATAAAGAAAAACTTGAATCTTATTCTACTTTAGAAAAGGGAAAGAAAGTTTCTTTTGGAAATGATACTCCTGCAACTATAAAAGGAAAAGGTATTGCTCCTTTGAAAGAAAAGGTCAAGGCTGGAAATGTTTTATATGTTGATGGATTGAAGCATAATCTTCTAAGTGTCAGCCAGATGTGTGATCAAAAAACCGAGGTTATTTTTAGATCGAATGGATGTCTTGTTCGTGATCTTGATACAGGTAAAACAGTTCTCAAGGGCAAAAGAACTCCAAATAATCTGTACATATTTGAAGAAGGACAACAACAATGCTATCTTAGCAAGGATGAAGAGCACTGGTTATGGCATCGAAGGCTGGGACATCTAAGTTTCTCACAAATAAGGAAAGCATGCAAATATCAGGCAGTTCGGGATCTTCCAGATATCAAAATTCCAGACAACACCATATGCAAATCTTGTCAGTTTGGAAAGCAAACCAGAACTAACTTTCCAGAGAAGGAAGGATCAGCTAGCTTGCCTCTTGAGCTAGTCCATACAGATGTATATGGTCCATTTAGGAAAAGGACACCTCGAGGAGAAGAATATCTGATATTATTCATTGATGATTTCTCAAGGTTTGTTTGGTTAGGGCTTATGAAGCACAAAGATGAAGCATTCGAAAAATTCAAATCCTTCAAAGCTTTGGCTGAAAATGAATCAGGACACAAAATTAAGTGCCTCAGATCTGACAGAGGTGGGGAGTTCACATCAAATGAATTTTTCGATTTCTGCGATGAACATGGGATAAGAAGAGAATTCTCTACAGCTAGAACTCCTCAGCAAAATGGGGTTGTGGAAAGAATGAACAGAACTATCCAACAAATGGCTCGTGCTATGCTCGATGAATCAGGTACTCCTGCAACCTTCTGGGGTGAAGCTGCACATGCTGCTGTTATTATTCTTAACAAAACAAATGTCCGAGTAAACAGCACTCAAACACCTCATGAGCTTTGGAGTGGTAAAACTCCTTCTGTGAAGCACTTCAAAATCTTTGGGAGCAAATGTTATATCAAAAATACTGATGAGCAACTTGGCAAACTTGAACCTAGAGCAGATGAGGGCATTCTTCTTGGTTATTCTCCACATAGCAAAGCATACAAGTGCTACAATAAAAGACTTGGCAGAATTGTTGACAGTATTGATATAGTGGTTGATGAAAAGGGATATATTCCTAGGCAAGTTCATCATGAAGACATTGAAGAAGATGAAGGTTACTCTCAAAGGCGAAATAATGAAGAAGAAGAACCTCAAGAAGAAGAAGAATCTCAAGAAGAACCAGAGGAGCAGACAAGAACGGAAGAGAAGACTCCATCCAGATATGTTCAAAAGAATCATCCAGAAACTCAGATTGTGGGGCAGAAAGAAGCAGGAGTACAAACAAGAAGGACACTTGCAGAAGCTTCAAGCTACTTGGCATTACTCTCCTCCACTGAACCACAAAATGTGAAAGAGGCATGCAAAGATGAAGGTTGGGTCAAAGCAATGGATGAAGAACTTGAGCAAATCGAAAAGAACAACACTTGGGAATTAGTTCCTAGACCAAAAGATAAGAATGTAATAGGAACAAAATGGGTCTTCAAGAATAAATTAAATGAAAATGGAGAAGTAATTAGAAACAAGGCCAGACTTGTTTGTAAAGGGTATGCACAGCAAGAAGGAATAGATTTTGAAGAGACCTTTGCTCCTGTGGCAAGACTTGAGGCCATCCGAATGTTCCTTGCTCTCTCAAGCTTTCAAAACTTCAAGGTATTTCAAATGGACGTGAAATCAGCCTTCCTGAATGGAGACTTAGAAGAGGAAGTATATATTGAGCAGCCAGATGGTTTCATTCTTGGGAATGATCCAAACCTTGTATGCAGATTGAAAAAGGCACTCTATGGACTCAAACAAGCTCCAAGGGCTTGGTACTATCGGTTGGACAAATATCTTCACCAACAAGGTTTTTCAAAAGGATCAGCAGATAGCAATCTCTATATAAAAGTTGAAAATAACAAATTGCTAATTCTTGTTGTTTATGTAGACGATATTATTTTTGGCAGCAATGAAGAGACTATGAGTCAGAACTTTGCCTTGGTTATGCAGAAAGAATTCGAAATGTCACTTCTTGGAGAATTGACATATTTTCTTGGATTGCAAATCCAACAAAATGAAGGAGGTATCTTCTTGTCTCAAACCAAATACCTCAAGCAGATCTTGAAGAAGTATGGCATGGAAGAGTCAAAGCCAGTATGTACACCCATGGTTACAGGATGCAGCCTCAGTGCAAACGATGAATCAGCAGCAGTTCACCAACCCACTTATAGATCCATGATTGGGAGTTTGCTCTATTTGACAGGTACTCGACCAGATATTACACATGCAGTAGGAATGGTTGGAAGATTTCAAGCCAACCCAAAGGAAACTCATCTTCAGGCAGTCAAAAGAATCTTCAAATATCTTCAAGGGACCCAAAACTATGGCTTATGGTATCCTAGAAATACAGATCTCACTCTTCATGCTTACACAGATGCAGATTGGGCTGGAAGTGTGGATGATAGGAAAAGCACAAGTGGTGGTGCTTTCTTCATGGGTTCCAGATTAGTATCTTGGTTCAGCAAGAAGCAGAGTTCGATTGCCTTATCTACAGCTGAAGCAGAATATGTGGCTGCAGCATCTTGTTGCACGCAACTTCTTTGGATGATGCAGACCTTGCAGGACTTTCAAATCACTTGCACTCCACCCGTCTCTATCTTATGTGATAATACAAGTGCAATCAGCATTTCAAAGAATCCAGTCATGCACTCAAAGACCAAGCACATACCAATCAAGTACCATTTTCTTCGGGAACAAGTGCTTGAGCAGAAGGTCAAGTTGGAGTATGTTCCTTCTAAGGAACAAGTTGCTGATATTCTCACAAAACCACTGCCCAGGGAAACTTTTGAATATCTCAGACAAAAGCTGGGAGTAGTTGATGCTTCATCCTGCTGTTGAAGCTTGTCTGTTCTACAGAAAAGTTGGTATACGCAAGTTACGAAAGGTATATACGCGTGTACACGCGGATTTATGCTGGGAAAGTCGCGTGTATGGTGTACGCATGTTTCAGAGAGTATATCCGCGTTAATACGCCGTTTTGTGCAGGATAAAACGCGTATATGGAGTTCTGAGAAGCAAGGGCAAACTCTGGAGTCCTGAACAGCAATGGGTATGTCAGAATTCTTCAAAGCACGGTTTCAGGGGTGTAGCAGGCACAGGTTCAGGGGGAGCAGCTTAAAAGTCCCATAAAGTTTTGTTGGCATTCAGATGTTTTGGTTGTTGATTTCAGGAAAAGGAGCTCGGAAAGAAATCCTGGTTGCTGATCTAAAAAAAAAAAAATGTGTTCATATGCTGCTGGTGACTTTCATAAGTCTTGGTCTAGATCTGTTGTCTCTATGTCATGTTTCTCTCTTGTCATATCTCTTTTATGGTGTCAAGGTCATGTCACGGCCTATGTTGGTTTCCCCACTATGCCTGGGATGAATGATGTAATATAATTGGTTGTTTCTGATATGTCCCTTCTTGGTAGGGAATATGGATGTATGTATTGAGTCTTTTGGTGATAGGAAGGTCCCTTATGGTGTATAAGTCCTGTTGAAGAACATCAAGCAGAGGAAGCATGAGTCAGCACAGCAAGCAGATGTATCAGCATGTCCTCAGGGGGAGCACAGCCCTTTGCCCTTGATGTCAAAGGGGGAGAGTGACTTGGTGTGGTGGTTGCCATCAAGTCCAAAGGGGGAGATTGTTGGCATTATGATTCAAGTGTTGTCCTTGATGGCAACTCACTCAGAGGTTGGTACAGGTGCTCAGAGGTTGGTACAGGTGATGGCAACTTAATCAGAAGACAGATCTTAGTACAGCATGCCAAGGAAGTTCATATACGCAGGTTCGTTAAGCCCAAGTCGCGTGTACACGCTAGTTGGTTTCAGAAAAAGCGCGTGTATGTGGAAAAGTACCTTTGGTCCATGGTGGTTAGTCCTTGGAAGTTGTGCCTATGATTTCGGACCATTATGTCTCGACGGGCGTGTCGATCCCTAGTTTTGAAGTTGATGGTATTGTGTTACTATGGTTTTGGCTCTTGGTATTGAGCAAGGCCTAAGGCTATATAAGGAGAAGAAGATCATTAGGCAAGATCATCTTTCGACAAGGCTTGAATATCTAAGAGAGAAAGAGATCTGATATGCAGGGTTTGGGTTGCTTGATATGAGCTAAGGAGAAATCACATCGGTGAATGGAAGACTAGATCTAAGGACAAATCGGGATCTAATGGTTTGAAATGCTCTATTATGATATGGTTGATTATGCGTATTTCTAGATCTGCATACTGTCGCAATATTATGTTCTGGATCTAACTGATGTCTGGTACAGCTGCAAGTTGAGAAAATCTATTTTTAGATCTGTACGCAGGTTGGCTTAAGTAACAACGCGTGTACACGCGGGTTTCGCTCATTGAAGTAGCGTATATCTCTTAAAGCTTGATTTTTGGGTTTGCAGTTGGTCTGACTGTTATTGCAGAGTTCTGTAGTCTGCTCTGTGTTCTGGTTTCTGGTGATTGACAGGGTTCAGTGGTTCAGTGATTCAAAGTTTGATAATTCTAGTATTGGTTGTTTTATGCTTCATGGATCTGTTATGAAAGTTGAATGAATTGGGTTCTACAGATTGAATGTTGTGCTTCAGGAATATCCAGTCTGAAAATGTATGAAAGGTGGTACCTGAAAGAAAGAAGATTGTAGGCCAGCACCTACGTACTAGTATCTTGGCTAGTACAAGAGCAAAGGGGGTTGGAGCTCCCTTCCAAGGAAGTTTGGAGAACGAGAGAAGGTTGAAGCCTTCTGCAGGTTGTAGCCTGCGTACTGGTACAAGGCTGCACCAGTACAAAATATTGTAAACTGAAGTTTCTTATTAAAGAAAGATAGAGACGACTTGCAGCAGGTGGTTTTCACCCACATTGGGTTTCCACCTTATATCTTGGTGTTCATGTGTGTGGCTTTTGATCTGTTCTGTTATACTGCACCTGCTTACTGTTAATGTGGTGAATAATGTCCTGATGAATTTAACTGAAGAATAAGCTAACTAAATTATGAGTTTTCTTCTTATACGCTGTTTTATTTAATCACAGTAGCGTGTACACGCTGGTTCACCTAACTGAAGTAGCGTATATGTTTCTGAGCATTGAAAAGTTTGATTGATCTGATAATACTGATTCACCCCCCCCTCTCAGTATTATTTCCAACATGACTATACATAGTCATGTTTCCTTCATTAAGTTAGAAATAGGAATAGATTAACTTTGATTATATTTATTTTTTGTTTGCATTTATTTCATTATTTCAGATTTTCAATAAGCAAGTAATGAACCGAAATTTTTATAAACACCCCCTTTCATTTTTGGAAAGCATCCTAGAACCTTTTAGAAGTTCTTGAATAACCATATCATACATATTTGTGAAAGAACTTGATTGTCTTGTTTTGCAAAAAATTCATTACGATGATCATACATAAAGAAATTCCAAGAATTTGCTACAACTTCACATTTTTTTATTCATAAGCATTTCTAAAAAAGAGTTTTATTTCACCACTCTTATCTTCCGTTATAAATTTGAGGTGGATGAAATTTGAAAATTCATTATTTAACATTTTTTTTAGATTAAACAAGTAGGTGATGTTGAACATAGGCAAATTTTGAGAAAATTTAGGAGAATTTGAAGATTCATGAGGTAAAGTTATAATCAAAATTCTTCCAGGTATGTGTTTATAGGTTCATTGTAATTTATTATTAGTTTTATTTTTTCAAAGGTTATTTCTTATTTTTGTTTTTTCTTTTGCAGGTATTCATCGAATTAATTGTGGAGACTTAAGATAAGTAGGAAACCAGACCTTTTCTAAATTTACTTCATGGTCAGGGAAGTACTATTATTTCATCTGAATTTGTCCACTCTTCTAACTTTTCTTATATTCATTGAAACTCCAATAAAATTTTAATACATTGCCAGAAGGTTCATATGGAATAATTACAAATTGCAAATCTCCTCATAAGAAAGTTCTGATAACATATTTCTTCGATTGAATACACTTGATAGTTAATTAAATTATTAAAAGGAGTTTTGTTAAAAGACAAAGTTAAGTTTGTCACTTTCTTTTTAATTGAATACTTTAAGAAGTTGTTGGCCCCACATATGGAACATCTCATATTGCATTTCGCATATCAGAGGTTTTCAATTGAGCATATCCCTAATATCTCGAATCACCGATCTCTGATAGTTGACTTCACCAATATCATGATGACCATACAACCCAAGACACAATACCACATTTAAATATAGTTTTGAAAGATATCACATCCGTTCATAAATCGCAATTTTGGTAGGAGTGTACGTTTAAAGATATCGTGTCCGCTCATAAATCATAATTTCATCTAGGGCACATGTTTAAAAGTTCTGATGTCCTGGATCATATATGAAATTAAATCCATATAATTAAACGTTTGGGTTCATTCTTCATCGCACATCAACGTATCAATAATGTTGCATCCTATACTCAAATCTTCCGATCGCCGATCTCTTATAAAATCCAAATCCTGTCCCACCAATGAGCCACGTCATCTATCGCATTCCCGCATATCACAAGAATAATATCGACATTTCCTTTTCCTAACTGCTCTGATCTCTGATATGATTATTCTTCGATATCACAATCGCTCCATCGCAATTTCCCATTGCATATGCTCATATCAAAACCTTGCCATCACAACACTTATATCACATCGTGAAACTCAAATGGCGCCTTTTCTAAAGATCCTCTGATGCGATAAACTCCAATTTAGGTCTCTCTGTCATTATCTTTTAACCATTGCATAACACTCGATCGCATATCGGAAAAGGTAAATATAGCAACTTAACGATTAAGCATGGAAAAGAAACTTGCAATGTGAAACATCCGACGAGGCATTGTCCTGTATAAAATACTTTAAGGCACTCTTGGGAAACCACTATGGTAATGAAGCAATTGATAAGAAATTTGGAACATGACTAAATCATTTTCAATTTCTCTTATATTTGGGTTTTAATATATCATTATATTTAATACGTGAAATTCGAAACCTCTCCATCTATACTTTTTTTTTACATTGTCTTGCATTTGATCTTGATTCTGAACAATTTATGAAAATCATAGAGTTGATATAAAACTTATAATATTATGAGAACATTTATCGCTGCAATTCATTAAGAAGCATATCTTCATTCTTATTTTTGATGGATTTGGTTTATTTTCAATTGCCTGACATGAAACATTTCTTTCTTAATTTATTGATTGCTTTAGATTAGATTTAATAAATAATGATTTTGGGTCAATAAAATTTCTTCATGCATTTAATTTTAATTAAAGGAATATTACCTTTTGTTGGAGAAAATGATACCTCTTAGGTAAGATTAAATGCAATTCTCCAATGGTAAGTTTCATGTACCCACTTTCATTTATTTTCATTACTTTATTTTTGTTTTTTAATTTTTACTAATCCTGAACTCTGTTTTTACAGGTCTTCATAAACCTTTTTCACCTCTACTAGATCGGTTTTTATGTTCATTCTATTTCGTTCAGTTTGCTTTCAGATTCTTGAGAGAAGCAGTAATGATCTTCATCAAATCAGCGAAACTGGGGAGTTTCTGAACCTTTAGTATGTTCCTTTAAGCACTACTTTTATTAAAAAAAGTTTAAAGATGTTTTTTGCAGGTTTTTCTTTGAAACAAGAAAGTTTGCAGCAGACAGGGACTTTTCATTTAGCATATTATCTATCATCACTACTATTCATCCTCTACATTTTAAGAGCCTCATTTCTTCTAACTCTGCAAGATAATTTTTTTTAGGAAGGAACGTACATATTCTTATTTTCTTTTATCTCCTTTGATTGATACATTTGTATAAGTAATCTTGTTGGAGTTTATCCTTTAAATTTGGATTTTTCTTTAAGTTTTTGCTTTCTTTAATTTTATTTTTTTTGTTTATATCTTTTCTTACTTTAGTTTAAAAATTATCTTCCTTTTGCTTTCAGTTTTGATTTCAATTTGGTGACTTTTCCATGACTTATGTGAAAGGTCTTTTTCCTCGCTCGACAACGATTAGCATACATGGGAAATATCTTAACTCTATCTATTTCAATGAGTTTCATTTATCATTAAAGGCATATCTTCATGGAACCATAAGATCATCTTGCTTTAAATCTTTTTCATGGAAGAACACACATCCTTACTAAGTGATTAAGTTTATGTTTTCAAGGAAAGAAATGATTTGAGTTTAATACAATGAATCCCTCTCACCCCTCCACATAAACATCTCTGATTGATAGTTCTAGGGAAAGAATTTGGAGTAAGCATTATGAAAGTATTATTTCCATTAAATATAAATCTCTATTACCATCCCACCTCTTTCATTCAAAAACATTATAAACTAAAATATTGCAAATGCGCTTATCAAAAGAGTCATCGAAAAAGGAAGGAGGGGAAATACCGGTAAACCCAACGGGGCAATGGACACTCGCTGATAGCGGGACTAGGCTTGTATGGCATAAAAGACAACTTCGTCAGCACACTGTTCAGACTCGCTGGCAACAAAATGATGTCAGAGACAATCATAAAATCAATATATGCTTTATCAAAAACTCTTATCTCTACCTTCTTCTATTATTATATGAGGTAGTTTTATAACACATCTTCCGAAATTTGGATTCATGAATTTTACTTGACTCTGTTTTAAGTACTTATCTTTAGAAACTCATATTGCTTAATCTATTTATGGAAATATTGTTTTGTTAGACGATTTTGTGATTTCCATTATTTTTAACCTTTGGATAAATTAAAGTTCATTATCTTTAACCAGAGATAATTGGTTCTTCTTAGTGTGTCACCATTGTTGTAGGGAAAACTGAACACCCCTATTATTTAAATAATGGGGACCCTTTCCATTAATTTTTGGCTAAAGCATTTTTTATGATTTTCATTTTTGTTAATTGTCTTACAATTTTGTCATTTTTTGTTTTTGTTTTGTTTTAATCAGGTTTCTATTTCGATTGTTTCATTGAATTCGACATTTCACAAGCTTTCCATTGATACTTGTTTTGCCTCATTTGGTCAACCTGTCTGTAAATAAGACTTCTTTGAAGTTTGATCATTTTCTTGCCTAAACTAAAAAAATTAAATAAATGTATGATATTTCAATTTTTGCAATTAAAATAGTCATTCACTATGAATATTAACTTTTAGTGAATTTTTACTATTGTTTTTATTTTTCACTAACAGTCCTAAAAAATTACCTAGCTAAGTTGTACAATAAATAAAAACACGTTTTGGGATCTTGGTAATTTACTCCAATTTGTTATTTTAAAATAAATTGCCAAACCCAAAATCCAAAATTGCTAAGTGGTTGTAGACCAATTTGTAGGATGGTTAATTCACGTGGGCCACTTCTCATGAAATCCTCCCTTCCAAAATCCCGAAATTAAAAAAACGCCGAAATAAAATTTGCGATGCGATATTGCAATTGGGATACATCGCATATCGTATATTGCAAAAAACAAACTCATTAAGCCACACATTTAAAAAAAATGGATTTGTGATTTGCAATGTGATTTGGTTATACAAAGGGTTAAGTTTTTTAATATAAGGTTTGGTTTGTCTCATCTCCTTACGCCTCCCGACTCCATGACCTCACACTCACCTCAGATCCTTATCCCTCCACCTCCCACTCCACTCACTCCTTATCCCTCCATAAATCACTTCCCCTTATAACTCCACTACTCCCTCGCGTAGCTTGTTTCATGTTAACTTGTTTTATTAGTATGGGTTGATTCCAATGGTTTGTAATTTACATATTATATTAATATTATAACAATTATAATATTAATATAATATTATTATATCTTAATTAATATATGTTAAATCATTTCCATATTAATTAATTTAATTTATAATCACAATTAATTAGTATTAGTTAAATAAAAATTATAATCTAATTTAGAATTAGAATTTAATTTAAATTCTAATTTTTAGTCGAGGCAACATAAATTCCAGAATTTTGGAAATTTTAATACACCAACTTTGGAGGCTCATTGATTGAGTTTTACTAGGTCAAATAAGGCCCATGACGGCTCATTGGAAAGATAAAATCATGGAGAATATTTCTGAAGTGGTTGCAATATCATATTTGATCATTTATTGGGTCTAAAATCTAGCATAATATCAAACTCTGAATTTTTTAACAAAACTGTTTTTTAAGTTTAATTTTCTGCATTTTCATTTGCCCACAACTTCTTTTGAGTGTAAATCCATTAAACTATGTTCTATTTGACCAACTAGATAATCACAAACATCAATAGAAAGCTCAAATTTATTTTATTTTAATTATTTAATTAAGTTTTGATTGGATTTGTTTTAATTCCAGATTTGGTATTTTAATTTTATTTTTTCCATTTTAATTTAGTTTTGCTTTTTTTTGCAGGAAAATAGTTGAAGAGATGAGGAGAAGAAGATCTCAATCAATGAGAATGCTCCAGCAATAGAAGAATGGAATTTTGGGTCAATAAAAATTTATGGAGCAGATTTATTCTTCAGCGAACTTTCCTATTTTGAATTTTTTGGTAAATATTATAAATAACAGATTGTAGAATGTATTAGAGGCTTCTCTTCTTTGAAATTCTAGAATTCTAAAAACACTATTGTAATAGGAATTTAAAGTTGTAGGTGAGAGGAGAGAAAATATCAGATCTAAAGATTATTGAGGATTTTTCTTTTGCATTTTGAATTATGTATGATGGGCAGAGCTTGCACTACTACAGCTCTTGTTGTAACAACAAAAGTTCAAAGATTGTAGAGGACTATTGGAGACTAGAGCCAGAGAAATGGATTCAATAAATTGGTATTTCTAATAATATTGTTTTAAATTCTAGTTTCATATTATGATGGAAGCAATGTATCATTTTATTCATATTTGTGCACTATTGTCGGTATGAGTAATTTTTCTTAATCATATGTTATTATTTATCTCTGCTCTTATGGATGAATTCTGATTTCTGAGTAACTATTTACTCATAAATATGTCTTTTGATATTGATTTAACAAATAATGATATGTTGTGAACTATTTCCTCATATTATCGTTTAATTATTCGAATTACCGGTTTAACAATCAATATCATTTTGTGAAATAATTCTTAAATGTTGTTGGTTGATTATTTCAGTTAAGAGGTATCTGAATAGAATTCATTTTGGTATTCATAATGTCAGTTAATTGAACTACTTTGTTAGTTTGATATTCATTATAAGCCAGACATATTTAAATCCCAATCATTTAAATATCTTTCTCTCGGTTGGGTTAGATCTATATCTGCCTAATTGAGATAGGATTAGGATTTAGTTCATTTTGCTTGCATTTTAGAATAATTTTGCATTTAGATTAATTCTACATTCCTAAAAGTCCTCTTCACAAAGAGGCAAACTTTAGTTGTGGCTTAGTTAAGCCCCATATTAGCTTAAGGATCACTTTCTTTCCTGATCAGCAAGAGGGCTGATTTGATGTCTCTTCTCCATTGGTGGATGAAAGTCATATTTTAAGTCATTGGAGATTGAGAGAAGGTAACTGGACCTAGTTAAACCAGTCGGAACCACCATTCCAAACAGAAAAGGAGCTGCTTTAAGGTTCGGACCGAGTGGTCATCCCCAATGTTGTTGCAGTGAATTTCGAGGCTTCAACAAGTGGGTACTTAGGATTTTTAAAAAGTTACCATAGGGTCAAGAAGGATTTTTTTTGGGATGGCTTTAAATCTGATATTCAGAAATTTGTGGCAGAATGTCTGGTTTTCCAACAAAATAAAGTTGAGGTGGTTAAGGCCATGAATCTTATACAACCTTTAGCTATTCCAAGTTAGCACTGGGAGGAGGTATCAATGGATTTTATCACAGGTTTACCCAAGTCTGAAGGAAAGAGTGTCATCATGGTGGTAGTTGATAGACTTACCAAGTATGCATATTTTTGTGCATTATCTCGTCATTTTAAAGCCAACACAATTGCTACTACATTTATGGAAACAATTCAAAATCTTTATGGAAATCCAAAGATTATAGTAAGTGACAAAAATCCCATTTTCACTAGAAATTTTTGGACGAAATTATTTTCTTATTTGGATACTCAATTAGTTCATAGCTGATCTTATCATCCTCAAATTAGATGGGAAAACTAAGATAATGAACAAGTGTTTGGAAGGATATCTTAGTTACTTTGTATATAACAAACAAGCAAAATGGTTCAAGTGGTTACCTCTAGCTGAATGGTGGTACAACACTTCCTTCCATAATGCAGAAAAAATGACCCCATTTATGGCACTTTATGGATATCATCCACCATCCATCACATCATCTTTGAGAGAAAATTATAAGGTTCAAGCAGTGGAAGATCACATCGAGCATCAACAACAAGTTCTCCAACTCTTAAAGGATAATCTCACTCTGGCACAGAATCAAATGAAACAACAGGCATATCAACATCGCAGTGAAATAATTTTTGATGTACTTGACTGGTATTTTTACTGCTACAACCATACAAACAAATTTATCTCAAGCAAGCTAAGAAGGATAATAAATTATCACCCAAGTACTACGGTCCTTACAAGGTGTTACAAAATATTGGTACTATGGCATACAAATTGGATTTTTCTGCATCTTTTTGAGTACACCTAGGTTTCCATGTTTCATGCTTAAAGAAGGTTATAGGTGACAAGCATCCAGTTCAAATAGTGTTTCCAAAACTTGACGAAGAAGGAAAAATCATATTTGAGCCTGAAGAAGTCACGAAAACAAGAACCCAAAAGCTATGAAATAAATCAATTTCAGAGTATCTCATTAAGTGGAAGAATTTACCCGCTGAAGATTCCACATGGGAGGATGAGAATTTTATACAGAAGCATCCATAACTACTCAAGCATTGAGGACAACACCTTTTGAAGGAGAGGAGCATGTTAGGCCCCTATAATACTAGTGCATCCTCCATATTGTTATTGTTGTGCACATGTAGCCCTCATAATGTTATTGTCATGCCCTTACATTATTATTGTTATGTAAGCTTTGATTATATTGTGACCCCTAAGACTCTTATATATACAAAGGAGGTCTTGTCATTTGTATCATCCAAAAATTGTTCATTTATGTAATGTAAAGGAGGTTTCCCCCTCGAAGAGGATAATTTTTAAGTCGTTGATCTATCTATTTGTGAGTTGGTTGCACAACACATACATTCACAACAATTACATTCAACAATGACACCATCAACTTTCACACGACGACACGACTAAAACCATACCCAACACCATGCATAGACAACCAACACGTAGACCATAAACATAAGAACACATATGCAACTAACATGAATGCATGACCAACACACTACCCATCCAGTCCAAGGGGTGAACCATGATCTGAGACCACTCTGTAACACCCCCCTCCCACATCTACACAAGTAACTGGTTAATCGAGGTAAACATGTGACAAGAGGCTACTCTGATCTGATTAAACCTCCTAGGTCACCTTAAGGAAGTGGAACCGACAAAACACAACCAAATTGACCATCCACACATCCTACAGAACCTCTAGGAGCTACCGCACCTTTCCAAATGACCAATCCCTGAGGAAACTCAATAGTTCAAGGACCTAGAGCTCCATTCACTCCCTTGCCAAGCCCTCCAAGCGACTGAGGGTCACATTTGCTCCCATGAGCCTGCCTGAGTGTGATTGTAGCCTTTTCTGCCAGTGTTATGCCAGCAACTATGAGATTTAAGGCTAAACTTTAGGGCTAGGACACACTCACTTCCCAGAAATTCATGGAATTCACAGAAATGAAAAGAGACATAGAGACAACGATGCCAAATAAAATTCATGAAAAAACACTTGATTGTACCCCTACTAGCTATGACAGGAATTTTGTCAAACATGTCACAATTATGCATTCTACAAGTTGAAATAAAGAATCTGAGCATAGGGGTCTTATGCTCATCTGATAATCGCTAAGAAGAATTGGTGCCTTATCACATTAGCTGCATTATCATATATTAATTCCTATATTCATTTCTCATTCATGTACAAATCAAAACATGATGACAACCATATATTTTCAGTGTCATAAAACATATTCATAACTAGCATATAAAAAACAGAAATAATGAGGATACATCAGCTATAAATTCCACATATGAACCAATACATTTGCTCATAAAATACCAAGGAAAGGAACTCTTATTGATGAATGCAAAAGAAAACCTGGTATGGGACTACCACATTCCACCTGATTGTAGATTGGTTGATCCAAGTATCTCTTCAGCCAATCACCCATGTGCCATATTACAAGCATGAATGTGGGACTCACAACCGAAATAAGAACCAAATGAGCATGGATGCCACTAGATTTCTCCACCTACAACGTGAGGAATTTTATTGCCTTCTAGTCACTAGGATTTACCGAAACCCACAGTTTGATTCAGGGGTCATTAAGCCATGATCGAGACACTACCCTCCATGATTTACCATATATCCCTCCATTCACCAACAAGGATTCCTAAGCCTCATAAAGGGAAACCACCTCTAGGAGTTATCATATATCCCATCATTCACCAGTTAAGGATTCCTAGGCCCACCGAGGCATACAATACCTGACTTTACCTAAACCCACAGTCTGGTTTAGGGGTTACTAGGCCAATGGCTATACCGCAATCCATAGTCTGGTTCAGGGATCACTAGGCAATGTGTTTTTCCTTTCAGACATCCACCTCACTCAGCTTTGGATCCATCTGACAATCCAACTCCACCAAAACATGAGAACTCATCACCTAAAGGCTATCTAGAAATGACAAGGGAAGGTTGAAGAAAATTGTCACACCTGGAAAAACCCATGCCAATTATAGCAAGAGAACCAAGAACACACATGCATAACCATACATGCCAAATCTAGCAAGGAAATCTCACATGCAGATCGATACCTACAAATAATATCGTTGTAGGTGCTAGATCCTATTGTTCCTTGCTTGATCTTTTCCTTATTTTCCTTTCTTGATCCAATGCTGAAGTTCTCCAAGAAAACTCTAAGTGTCCAAGAGTGTGAGAGAGAGAGAACAGAGAGAGAGCTCCAAAACTGAACTAACAAAAGGTAACAACTGATCCTTAGGAGCCCTATTATTAATGTGGCCTCTATTTTCTTCTTTTTTCCATTATTTTCCTTCATTTTCCTCTTCACATGAAACTTGTGACCTTTCACCTTCATTTTATCCTAATTTCCATTATTTTCATAGATAAATTGTCAAAAGTGTCATTTTTCCTTTCCAAAGCCTTTTCCATTTCCATTGCCAATTTCCTTAACCATAATAACCAAAATGAACACCCACACTAAGATGTCTTTCCTAACATTCAACTTGGAATAAGTGTCCCATAACTGTGGTTATTTTTTTTTTTTTGTAAAATTAAGCAGTTATATTAATGATTGAGAATAAAAATACAATGGTCCGCAGGGGTCAGAGCGACCTGCCTGCGTTGACTAGGTGGCCTTTCCAGGCAAATGCCTGCAGCATATACAGTTCTCTGTCTAAGTAGAGTTTTCATGGAGCCCGTGAGGTGATCCTGCAAGCGTGGTGGGCATCTTGCTGCGAGGTGGGCAGATTGCTGCCTGAAGTTCCTGAGATTGTCGTGCTTGAAGTGGATGAGCATTCATTTTATTGATGCGTCTTTTGGGTGTGCAGTGATGTGTCTCCAATCTTGATTGCACAAGCCTGTTGGCGCAGATCTTCTCTTTTCAGTGGCGCATCTGTAGATCTTCTCTTTTCAGTGGCGCTTCTGCCGTGGTTTAACATTCATTCCGGTGTTTGAAGCCATAGTGTGCCTTGCTGCCGAGGCCTAAGTGTGCAGATCTGTCTGCTGGATCATTTTGCAGTTTTTTTTTAGCACTCCTTCTACTAGATCGTGCTAGAGGCTGTGGAATTCTGCCATCTGGGAATCTATCCCGAGATTTTCTAAGACATCAGCTATCTTGTTTGCCTTTCTGCAAACTGCTTGGAATGTAATCCCTTGCAAGTTGCAGAAATGATTTTGGAGATCCTGTAGTGTTGCCGACAGTCTCCAGCTGGGGGTAACTTTATGTACCTGCGCTCCCATCTGGAGTTTCTTTATCATCCTGATTATGATCTCCGAGTCTCCTTCCACTATCAGTGGTAGAAATCTGTAGCGGCCTGCCAGAATGAGACCCTGAATGAGAGCAATTAGTTCTGCAACGTTGTTGGTGTTCACTCCGATGTTGCCATGATAGACGAGATGAATTGTGCCTGTGTGATCCCTTACTACTCCCCCATATCCAGCTATTCCCGGGTTCTTTCTTGAAGCCCTGTCGAAATTGAGTTTGAACGTGTTTGAAGGGGGCAGAGTCCAATTGTCCTGCGTTGTTCCGTTGGAGATGCAGTTTTTACCAGCAGGGTTGATCTGGGTTTGAAGATTTAGGATTTGAATGATTCTGTCATCATTCGGTGAAGTGTTGCCCTCTTTCTGCAAAGTGCCCATGGCATTGACCATTTCTTTGATGAGCTATCTCACTTTTCCTATCAGCATGCTTACTGCCAGTGCAGAGTTTTTGAAGACTCGTGCGTTTCGTTCTTTCCAAAGGATCCAGGCTATTGCTCCCGGTATTAAGTTCCAGGCACTGTTGACCAAGGGATTGGAGGACATGGATGTTCTCCACTGGCTGAGTGAGAGTTGAATGGAGTCTTTGTTTCTGTCAGATTGTCTGAAGATCATAGCCATGTCATCCCACAGAGAGCAGGCCATTGGACAGGCATTGAGTATGTGATTGAGAGTTTCTGGGCCATCCTCACAAAGTATGCATCGTGAAGGGCCTATGAAGCCTCGTTTTTGAAGATTGTCCCATGTGAGTGCTTTGTTGTGCATGACCAGCCAGGAGAAAAGTGTGATTTTTGGCCATGTTCCTCTGCTCCAAAGGGTTTGCCAACTGTGGTCTGGTTGCGGATCCAGAGAGGCCGCCAAGATCTGATATGCTTCTTTGAGGTTGAACGTTCCTTTGGGGTTTCTTCCCCATCTCAGGATGTCCTCTTTGTTGGAAATAAGGATTCTTCTTTTGTCCAGGTCTTGTAAAAGCTGGTCTACATTCATCAGACCTGCTTGAGCTTGCCATTGTTCTCTGGATAGCCACTTTTGCCAGGTGGTGGCCTCGCTTGCAGGTTGCCAGTAGTCTGCTACCGTAACCTTGCCGGCCTCCTGCATAGCTCTTTTAAGAGTATTCCAGTCTGGGTGTTCCAAGGTTGGAAGCTGCTGCCAAGCATCTTCCCAAAAGAGGGCAGTTTTTCCTTGGTGCACTTCCCAGAAGCTATGCTGCTGCATGATATATCTGTTCTCCCAGGCTTTGTTCCAGATGGGGGATCCCTGCCTGATGTCGGTCAGCTGAATGAGGTCTCTGTCCCTGACTTGAGTTGTGTATTTCGCTTTCCACCAGGTTCCCCACAGGGGGCTAGGATTTTCTACCCATCTTCACCAGATTTTTGCTGCTACGACCTTGCTTAATATTTCTGGATCTCTTAGGCCCAAACCTCCCTCCCTTTTTGGTTTGCAGATGTCTGTCCATTTGATGAGGGCCCATTTGGATTGCTTCGAGGCTCCATTCCAGAGGAAGGATTGCTGAATGCTTCGGATGGATTTGTACACCGCCTTAGGTGCTGCTAGTGCTGAGAACATATATGCTGGCATGGTTTGCAGGATTGATTTGACTAAGATCAGTCTGCTAGCCATGTTTAAGGCTCGGTATGTCCAGTTGCTTAGCTGAGCTTTCATTTTGTTGAGGAGGGCTTCCCAGTTGGCAGATTTGTAGGCATATTCCGAAAGTGGTATGCCCAGATATTTAGTTGGAAGGGAGGTCTTTTGGATCTGCAGAATTCTGCTGAGATTTCTTTGCACGGGAATGGATGTGTTGAAGATTTTTTTTTTTGATTTGGTAAGATTAATTTCCATACCTGAGGCCTCCGAGAAAGTCTTTAACACTTGGCTGATGGTTCGAGCTTCCTGCACTGTGGGGGCGCCCATGAGCATTGTATCGTCTACAAATTGCTGATGCATTACTGTGGGTCCTTGGTGTGCTAGTTTGATGCCTTTGAGTTGATTCTGCCTTCTTGCCTTGGTTAAAGATCTGCCCAACCCTTATGCCATTATGATGAAGAGAAAAGGAGACAAGGGATCTCCTTGCCGTATACCTCTGGATGGTGTGAAGGGTTGAAGGGGTCCTCCGTTCAGCAGGATGGAGAAGAAAGCGCCTGAGACCAGTTCCATTGTCCAATTTATCCATTGCTGACTGAATCCGAAAGCCTGGAGGATTGCTCTCATGTATTGCCAGCTGATTCTGTCAAAGGCCTTTGACAGGTCAAGCTGGATAAGCATGCCTGGAGTCTTGTTCGTTTTGAGAGAGTGCAGCACTTCCTGGGTGAGGATAATGCTGTCCGTGATCTGCCTGCCTTCGACGTAGCCGGTTTGCTCCTGAGAAATAATTGAAGGGAGGACGGGTTTGAGTCTGTTAGCCATCAATTTGGAAAGGATTTTATAGAGGACATTGCAAAGGGCGATGGGGCGAAACTTGTCCGGGGAGTCAGCCTGGCTAGATTTGGGAATTAAGGTGAGGAAAGTGGCATTGATGGCTGGTAGCACTTTTTTGGTTCTGTGAAAGTTCCTTACCAGGATGAGGAGGTCTTCTTTAATGATGGACCAGCAGGCTTTAAAAAATTCAATTGTAAATCCGTCCGGTCCGGGAGCCTTGTTTGTGGCCATGGTGAAGATGGTCTCTTCAATCTCCTGCTCGGTAAAATCCTTTAGAAGGAGGGAGTTTTGCTCCTGAGTAACAAGGCTGGGAATGGCATCAGTGATTGCATTGATGGCTTGGGTTCTGTTTAGGCTTGGTTCACTGAGAAGAGAGGTGAAATAAGAGTTGAGTTCATCCCCAATGTGCTCCCTGGAGAACACCTTATCGTCATCAGCTTTTTTGAGAGAGAGTATTTGATTGCAGGCTCTGTGCTGGATAGTGGACTTATGGAAGAAACTGGTGTTGCGTTCTCCTTGCTTTAGCCATTGCACCCTCGATTTCTGTCTCCACAGCATCTCTTCCTGCTTAATTCGTTCTTCCCATTGTCTTTGTAGATTTGTTTCTTGAGCTTTCCTTTCCTCATCATGCCCTTCTGTGATCATTGTTTGCTGTAGTAACGCCATTTTTTCCTCAAGTTCTTTTTTGGCTTGAAAGATGTCTCCAAAGGTGTCTTTGTTCCATCGTTTGAGGTTGGATTTGATGGTTTTGAGCTTTTGCTGGAAGATATACATGATGTTGTCGCTTCTTATGGTGGTTTGAGTCCACCAGCTTTTTATGTTTTCCATGAAAGTAGGGTGTTCTGTCCAAAAGGCCTCAAATCTGAAAGGTCTGTTGTGGGGCTTTTCTAGATTGGTGAAGTGGATCTGCACAGGCCAGTGATCCGAGCCTCCTATAGGCAGAAGGTTGGCCTCCATGTCGATGTTTTGCAGCAGAATGGATTCCGATAAGAGGAACCGATCGAGCCTTGATGCTATCTGCCTGTTTCCTCCTTGCTTATTATTCCAGGTATGCAAACCATTGACTGTAGGGATGTCAGTAAGTCTGGATTCAGCAATAAAGGTGTTAAATGCCTCCGAGTCCTTATCCAATTTTCGTAAGCCTCCCTTTTTCTCCGCTAGAGTGGTGATCATATTGTAGTCTCCGCCTGCAATCCAGTGAGTTGCCCCATGGTGTTGTCTGACTTCGTCTAGGTCCTTCAGCATCTTCAGCTTTTCCTGTATTCTTTGAGGCCCATACACATTGGTGATACATATCGATTGGCTTGAATCAGGCATGTTGAGGATGACCGATAATGAATTCTTGGTGGAGAGAGCATTCTGCAAGAAGAATTTGTTTTTGTTCCAGAATGTTAATAACCCTCCTGATTGCCCAAGGGCATCTATGCTTATACATTGATGACTGTTGGAAACGAGTTTTTTGAGCATTTATGTGCCCTTGGGAGAGCATTTGGTTTCTTGCAGAAGGACAATGTCTGGGTGCTGCGAGAATATGCGATTTTTCAGGATCCTTCTTTTGTTGGTGCCGTTAAGCCCCCTGATGTTCCAGGTTGTGATTTTCATTGAGCTTTCTTTGGAGCAGATAGGACCAAGGCCCTGATTTTTCCTTCATTGATGAGACGTTTGCCTAGTTCTTGTATTTGCTGTTTGGTGGATTTGTGTCCCCATTTTCTGCCTGGTCCTTGTGGTTTGTATTGATCCAGATCCAGGTTGGCTTGAATACCTGTTTGGTTGCTATTTCCCCATTGCCTTTTGGCTGTATTTTGGTTGATGTATTCTAGCTGTAGGTATGCCATTTCTATCTTCTCCAAGTGCTCCTGGGGAATGGCATCCACGCCCAGTTTGGACCATTGCTCATTGACCTTTTGGAGATCAAGATCTCCCAAAATCTCCTCCAGAGGATTGCTTGATGTTGTAGTGGAGGGCTGATCTGGTTGCGGTTCAGTGCATTGCGGGGTTTACATTGAGGTGTGGCCGGTAGTAGTCTGGTTGGCAGCAAGATTTGGGTTTTGTTGCAGTGCCTGGGCTTGAGAAGAGACAGAGGTTGTGCTTGGAGCATTGATCGTCGTCATGGGTTGATTGGATAACGGTGGATCCTGAGCAGTGGGGGCCTGTGAGACTTTGGGGTGCTCCGGTGAATCAAGGTTGCTCAGAACTTCAAAGTTGTTTTGCTGTGTGGAGGCTTTATTGGTAGGGTTGGTATTGGTGGGGGGTTTTGTAGGCTTTTTTCCTTTCTTGCCTCTGCTCTTTCTTGCGACTGTGGTGAAGCCAGGCGTTGGAGTAGCCTCTTGTTCCTGTTGGGCCTGAGGTTGTGGTTTATTTGCAGTGCAGCTGTGACTTAGATGGCCATGTTGTCTGCATGTGCGGCATCTGAAAGGGATATTTTCGTAGTCTATGGTTTGCTTCCATTGCACTTCTTTATGGATCAGTTCCATATGATCTGGGAGGGGCCCTGAGATGTCCATGTAAACACAGAGTCTAGCATAGGCTGTGTACTTACCTTGTATAGTGAGATCTGAGGCTTTGATGAAGACTCCCAACTGGTTTCCGATGGCCTCCAAGATGCGTTTGTTCCAGTAATCCACAGGTAGAGAGTGCAGGCGGATCCATACTGGAACTTTCTTGAAATCCTCCTGCTCTGGTGCAAAGTTTGGCCTCCAGTAAGTTATGTATAATCCTGCAGAGTTGTAGAAATACGGGCCGCCTTCGAATATGCGGTCTCTGTCATCCTTGTGAGCGAAAATTACTGTGAAAAAGCCTCTCGATCCCAACTGAAGATTGTAGTCCCCTTTAGGTTTCCATTTTTGGTTGATCCACCAGCATAGGGCCTTTTCGTGAAGTCTAACCCCCATGAATCTACAGATCAGGGCCTGCTTGCTCATATGGTCCCTGTACTCCTCGATCCAAGGGTCATCAATGATTAGTTTGGGTATTTTTTTTGATATGGGCTTGCATGTGGACTGAGTTTGCTCGCGGCGTTGTCCTGGAGTTTGCCCTTCGGACGCAGATCCTTTGGGCGCTGAATCGTTGCTTTGTTCCGCTGATCTGGAGCTGGATGGAGTATTGAAGGCGTCCGAGGGTATGCTGCCGAATATGAAGGGCGTGGAGTTTGGGGGGGTCGAACCCCCCCCTGTGTTATGCATGTGTCGAATCAGTTCAGAATGGCCCTGAGGGATCTATCTGTCGCGTTCCTGAATGGTTGGCAGGCTTGCAGAGCCGTGATCAGGAGCTGCAGAGATTTGGCCCTAATCGCCTCTTCTCAGAAGCCCCAGCCAAGTCCATCAATCACTTTTCCCATAACCGTGGTTATTATTTTGCCTTTATTAACTTTTATTATATGGAATTTTCACTAGGGTTGTTACAGATTCAAATGTTGCTTAAATGTTCTTTTCTCTTAATCCATGAATGTTGTAGTTTATTAATGCAACAAATTACTAAAGATTGAATCACACACTTGAAGGAAGTAAATCTAGTACAATGAAAGCATGTAAATTGATTCCTCGACAAACCTCATGATCATGGCATGCTAGAAGAGTGTTAGACTAGGATGTGTAACTCTACTAGATGAGATTTCTATTAATGTGCAATCAGATTTATACCACTAAGTGACTTCCCTTCATTATCTAAGAGTTGGTGTTATAGACATTTTTGGGCACTGCAACCCCAATCATACATGTCCATAAACCAATGGCTCCTAAGTCCCTAAAAGTGTTGCTTCACACCGTAAAGGAACAAGGTCAGTTGATTACATCATCTCCCAGAAGTTCTCCACAGAAAACTGCTCAGAACTGGTCAAAGCTGGACCATACAGACTGCCTAGTGCAGAGGGTGCGATGCATCTCACCTGCTCAGTGAAAAGGGTGTGATGCATACTGGAAAGCCCTTCTGTAGGGTGCGATGGGCGAGAGTAGACAAATGGCAGAGACAGTTTGCAAGGTGGATTGTCATGGAATCTTCTAGAAACTTCTCCTGTGACACTTGCCTCTCTGAATTCGCCGAGGGATGAGTAAGAGATCATCAATCTCCAAGTGGAATCAAGAACTATCAGAATCCCAGAAGCTGAGTCACCCACCTGCAATCATCTATATATGGATCCCTCATCACAGAGATCTAGAGGCTGGAATTTTGTATCTTGTAAGGAAGTGCTGTTGGTTTCTTGGTGGAATATCATAGTGTTGGGTGATCTAAGCTTTTCATGAGGTGAAGAAGGGCTTTCATGCTAGGAGGATGACGTTGGGTCAGAACAATTGGTTGTAATCCTCTTTTCTATTCTTGATATTAATAAAGATATTCAAGTTTTCCTCCACATTCTTGTATGTTTGATGATATATGCATTAGTGTGGTCAATATATATATCTGGTCCTATATTGTTTATGATTGTAGATCTCTGTTCTTCAATAGTATTGTGTTGCTTTGATCCCACAGGTGCTCTTTGAAGCTGGGTAGACAAAGGAAAAGTGGCAATGATCTGTCAGAAGGGAGAGGAACCAAGCAAGGAACCAAGCGCAAGACTAAGGTTGGTGCCTTTTGTTCCCCTCTTATCTACTTCTCATAAAGGAAAGCGAAAGTAGTTTTAGTTTGTTTGTTTCTAAGATAGCTACCAGTCTTAGTGGGACTAGCAGCTCCGAGTGGACAATAGATTTCCCAGTAACAAAATGGCGACTCCACTGGGGAGCGAATAGATTGTTTGCTTGTCTATATTTGTTAGTTTTATAAACTTACAGACGGAGCCTGAAGTCAAGCCAACTAGCCTTCGAACTGCATTTGCTATGCAAGTGCAAAGTAGATCAATTCTGCTTCAGTCTATCTCTGGGTTTTGTTTATAAACTGAACAATCGATTTTCAAACCTTCTAATTGCCTTAGTGGTGGCTCTAGTAACCTCATTAGATCAACCCCTATGATTTATATTTACTAAACATCACTTTCTCGACCTAAATCCTTGAACTGAGCTGTAAACTATGACCTGGAACCAAGTTGAATTCTCGTCCCTAGACCATCGCACTTTCTCCTCTTGGGAATCGGGATACATCGCACCTCCTGTGTGTAGTAGGTGCGCTGCATCGCACTTTCCCTGTGTTGCAGGTGCGCTGATCAGACAAGACCTCTTCTGCTCTTAGATTTTGATTTTGTGTTCACTCTCTTCAGCTTTATTCAGGAGTTTTGCTATCTATGATCAGTATACCACTGTGGAAACTCCCTTCCTTTGCATGATTCTGCCTCCATAGTACAAAGAATTGTGAATGTTTTTATGTATTGTGCATCATTTACAGTTCTCTTTTACAAAAAGTAGCATAATCAAACTGTCATCTTTTGATTTGAAAGTGTCACAAGTGTCGTTTTCAGTCAAAGAAAAGAATTCTATTGTTCTTGATGGTCGATTATACAGTTACTCTTGTATTTGATTTGAATTAGTAGCTTTTCAAGTGTCAAAAGCAGTTTTCAATTCAAAATAGCAAAGTGTCGTCATTATCTTCCTTTCGTTTTTGAAGAGAAATTTGTTAGTACTGTCGCTTAGAAAAGATAATTCAGATTTGTACTCAGCATTCTTCTTGTCATTCACACATTAAGAAAGCTGAAAACAAATACATGCATGTGCATTTGCATTTATACTGCTTGTTGGTTTGATTTAGGACAGTGCATCTAGTGTGTGCTCTCTGCTCTATGTTGAAAGAATATCATCTCTCTTTCTTTAGTAGCTAGGATTTTCATTGCTAAAAGAAGATTAAATGATTGTTTATCATCTTAGATTGCATTTTAGGAATTGTATATCAACATCACGCGGTGAACTTGAAAGGAAAATTTCTTAAGAAAGATCAACTGTAAAATAAATTTAATGAACATAAAAAACGCTTTGGAACCTAACACACAACATCTAGAAGTCTAGGCTAGAGACGTATTCTGGCGTTGTAAAGCCTGGTAACTGTCGCTTTCATTGTTGGTTGGGTGATTCCTCCTCTTTGAGATGACAAGTGCCAGTATGGACTTGTGCTTCCATGTACCTTTTCGAGTATATATTGGGAGGCCACAATAGGCTATATCCTTTATCCATAGGAAGCCGTGTCTGCCGCCCTATCAATCGCAATGCACTGAACACAGCATTCGGGAATATTGACTGCCGTACCGTAAAAAGTATTCTGCAGTTTTGCAATTGGTTTGGTAATCCCTTTGTCTAGATTTCCAGAGTAGTCTCTTTCGTTCCTTTTCAGACTCGTTAAAGGAAAAGGTCCATCTGAGCACTTGTCACTTCATGCTCATTAAAAATCGAAGGCGACTAGAGTCATCTTTTGTTTTTTCTTGACTCTTAAAAATTTAAAAAATAAGTTGTGTCAAAGCGTCTAAAATTTATTTTAATCGGAATAATATCACCATTCCCGCGTTGGTCTTAGGTTGAGAAAAATGGAGTCCACCAACCAAGGATTTCCCCTTGGAGGAAATCCTAGTCCTTTCTCCTCTTGTGGAGATGTTGGTGCACCTCATATGGCCACATTGTCACTTCCAGGATTGACTATTGGCTTGCCAATATGGCTCTTCTCGACCTCCGTCGTTCAGAACACCGTGATTCCTGAACAATCGAGTTAGCAACTGGATGATACTAAAGTTACCCCCCAACCTTCTACTTCGTCCGATTCTCCCTCTCCTTCCCATTTTCTTGATAAAGCTAGTAAAGCCAAAAGTCAAGTAACTAAGAAGGAGAAGAAGGGGAAGGAGAAGAAAGAGAAGAAGAAGAAGGAGCCAAAGGCGAAAAGGGGTAACCGGGCATCGTCTGGTGAAAATCCGCACACTACACCGTCCAAGCCTAAATCTCCATGTGTCATTTGCAAAGGAGACCACTATCATCGAGATTGTCCTTGCATCCCTCGGATCTTAAGGGACTGGTCTCCTCAATTGCACAATCCGGTGTCATCAACCTCTGAAAATCATGTTGAAATTACACCATCAACTAGTGAAAGCGAAGCATTTGGACAAAAAAGGAAATGTAAATTTCCTTGTAAACTGTGTGAAGGCAATCACGTCGTCCATTGTTGTCCCTTCCTAGACGAAGCTAAAAGAGTTTTGGATAACCATCCCGCTTCACCGCTATGGCTTCCTCCTGGATACAAGAAACTCTTGCCGAGTCCATTGCTAGTTGAAAATCCGACCGACACGCCATTGTGGTCGGTCGAAGCATCTATCATTAAAGATAAACCCGTTGAGTCCATACCAGACGAAAGTCAAAAGGTTGAGGCGACAGTCAACCCGGTCTTGTCTTCGGAAGGTCCATCTTCAGACGATACAATCACCAAAGATAATGATAATGACACCGTTCAAATTCTTTTCGTAAACATAGACTCCGATGAACATGGGGGGAATTTACTCGTTCCTTTACCGCAGGAAGGAAGTTCATCAGATTCATATCTGGTCGTCTATTCGGTCCCACCTCCAAGCAACCTAGTCGTTTCCTTCGATTGGAATCTACTAGGCAGACCCCGTTTATCGGCTAATGTACCATTCCGAATCATTGTACAAGCTTACAAAATGATCATGGTCGGTACCATCATAGATGAAGGGGCTTCTGTGAGTATCATTTCCTCAACTGCTTGGGAAGCGCTTGGTTCACCATCGCTTCTACCTGAGATGAGAAATCTGACAGGCTTCGACAAAGGAACCAGTCGACCGTTAGGGATCCTTCCCAATGTGCCCATAACGTTGAGAAGGAAAACCGTTTATATGAATGTAATGGTAGTCCAAGGACCTCTAGATTATAATCTGCTCCTTGGGCGTGACTATATTTATAGCATGGGAACCATTATCTCCTCACTCTTTAGAATAATGTGTTTTCCGCATGAAGGCCGAGTGGTCCAGCTCATAGACCAGCTTTCGTTCCCCGCCTCACACATAGCTAATAGTCAAATACCATTCCTAAATGGTCTTTTCATGCAAAGAATATCTCATCAATATCCAGTCCATCCACCTGAAGAGCGTGAGTGATTCGAGAGGACATGACTGAAACCCAGGGGGGGCATGCACCCTAGTCTGTTTCGGCAGGAAAACCTTGGGTATAGGGTAGGTTTCCGTAGAGGATATATGACTAGTTTGACACACCCGTCCGTTTAGGAAAATGGGATTAGAATGGAATAAGATTCCTTCATCAAAGTTATGTGAGTGGAGGCGAATGCGCCACTCACCTTTGTCTATTTTGGTAGACATCACCAAGTAAGTGTTTGTCTGCAACGCGGATGGAGCAATCTTATGGTAACCTGGAAACTCTACTTCGCTATGCCTGGGGGCATGCAAACCTTTTTGCCTGAAAGTAAAGAGCGACCATTTATTTTCTTAGTTTGTAGTTTCTCAACCCTTTAAACTCGTAGGATTGGTCATTCCTAGCTTGCATAATGAAAGGATCCAGAGCAAAGTTTCGAATGGTGCAAGCTCCCTAAAAATTGAACCTATCGATGAGACATCCTTATTATACGACTGGCACGAGCAGTTTTTATGCGAAGTTCAAGCTCGTTAAAAATTAAACCTTAGCAATGAGCAAATGTTTCCCCTAGAGTTTAAGCTCATTAAAAAATGAACCAATCCCCGGTAAATAACCATTGTGAATGCATTATCATCAGCTTTTGAGCCCTGGTCATGTTCTTACCATCACCTCCACTCTGTTTTAGCCGATCATTCACCTCCATTTGATTGTTTACCCCTTTTGAGGAACAGCTACAAAGAGTGATCTGTTAGCCATCCTTGTGACACTGTCGTGATTGGAAAATTCCAAACCTTACCTGGAATCAGCTGCTACCTGAAATTATCACTCATTCCTCAAAAGACAAGACTCCTTTAAGCTCTTTTCACCTGACTCGTAAAATATGACAAGCTTGCCGAGAAATTGGCCTCTCCAGCTTGTTAAAGTGACCGGAAGTGCTATCCCTCCTCTAGATTTTAATCTTTTTGGACGTGAGGGATTATTACACAAAAAGATCAAGCGCTAGCTTTTTTCGGCTCGTTAAAATTACTGAAAATTCATCCCTTTCGTATTATTTTATACTTTTTCGGACTTAAGGGATTATATGAAAAAAAGGGATTATTGGAGTTTCCTTTACGTCCCTTTCAGACTCTCTAAAATTGAAAAGGACTGAGTTATCTTTGTCGTTAAACTCGTTAAAACCAAATAGCGACAAACTTGTCCATACAGACAAGAACGAGTTTCACTGTCGCTAGGCTCGTTAAAACATAGCGACGGGTTTGCTTGAAGGGAAAATTATAGAACAAGCATATGTTATCCTCCTCAAGCTTGAAAAAAATAAAGAGGTACTGGTCAGCAATGACTGGGGAAAAATTGGGAAGAATACTTGAAGAAACTTTATTGGTAGCAAGTCGCTCTTGAACATGACACTTTCACTCCACATCCGAGTCGGGTTGGGTTATTCCAGTCACCGGTCATATCACCATTGGTCCATCGCACCATCCATATTTGGGGTTAACACTACCAATCCATGTCAGTGTCACCAATATGTTTAAGAGAAGTCGCTCAGAGAATTCACCTGTGTCTCATCCGCCGCAATACATTCACGCTCTATTCTTTCATGACCACCACCCTGAACCCTGTATCATCAGATCGTTTTCACCTCCAAAATAATTTACTCCGTTCCGTGTCGTAGATGTGGGATTCATTAAGCCCCTCCTATGACGGGTCGCTTCTTGTCGACATCAGCTCATTATCCAAGAAGTTGACTTAGGAACAACCCTTTTAGTACTTTGAAGCTTGCATGCCTCAATGGCAAGTTTCTCAGTTCCGGCAACAGGTTTACATCAATGGCCTTTGACCGAAAGATTTTGCGTGGTGTTTGACACCAAGTCCCTTTTTCACACCACGTGAATTGTACTGTAGTACCTTGAGGGTCATCATCATTATCGGTGATTCCTCTCGCGCCTGTTAACAGCTTACATCATTGGTTGGTAATCAGGCGATGTCTTTCCATGTTCGACTCCAGAGCATCTTTCACATGGATCGACTTGTACTCCGAGTGAAGATTGGACGAGTTTGAAGACCCCGGATCTAGTTTCATCCATCCGAGCTGCGATATATTCAGGAAAATAAAGACATCAAATGTACATCATTGCTGCACAGATGATCATCCGAATCAAAGGATGATGGCTCTATCAGAATCATCAGTCTACCACACAGATGGTTGTCTGTCTTATGTACATGAAAATGAATTTATAAAGCTGAGCATGGGAATGCCCGCCTCAGCTAGATCATGAAAAATATTATGAAGATAATTTATTGTATTGTATCTTATTACAGGTTGCCTTCCAGCTCGAAAAAACTTCGGATCCTCATGATAAAGCATTTCACCCGACATCAAAAGATTAATGACCTCATGCTTTAGGCGGCAACTGTTATAGACATTTTTTGGCACTGCAACCCCAATCATACATGTCCATAAACCAAGGGCTCCTAAGTCCCTAAAAGTGTTGTTTCACACCCTAAAGGAACAAGGTCAGCTGATTACATCATCTCCCAAAAGTTCTCCATAGAAAACTGCTCAGAACTGGTCAAAGCTGGAGCATACAGACTGCCCAGTGCAGAGGGCGTGATGCATCTCACCTGCTCAGTGAAAAGGGTGCGATGCATACTGGAAAGCCCTTGTGTAGGGTGCGATGGGCGAGAGTAGACAAATGGTAGAGACAATTTGCAAGGTGGATCGTCATGGAATCTTCCAGAAAATTCTCCTGTGACACTTGCCTCTCTGAATTCGCCCAGGGATGAGTAAGAGATCATCAATCTCCAAGTGGAATCAAGAACTATCAGAGAGAGGACACTAATAAAAATCCCAGAAGCTGACTCACCCCCCTGCAATCATCTATATATGGATCCCTCATCACAGAGATCCAGAGGCTGGAATTTTGTATCTTGTAAGGAAGTGTTGTTGGTTTCTTGGTGGAATATCATAGTGTTGGGTGATCTAAGTTTTTCATGAGGTGAAGAAGGGCTTTCATGCTGGGAGGATGACACTAGGTCAGAACAATTGGTTGTAATCCTCCTTGCTATTCTTGATATTAATAAAGCTATTCAAGTTTTCCTCCACATTCTTGTATGTTTGATGATATATGCATTAGTGTGGTCAATATATATCTGGTCCTATATTGTTTATGACTGTAGATCTTTGTTCTTCGATAGTATTGTGCTGCTTTGATCCCACAGGTGCTCTTTGAAGCTGGGTAGACAAAGGAAAAGCAGCAAAGATCTGTCAGAAGGGAGAGGAACCAAGCAAGGAACCAAGTGCAAGACTGAGGTTGGTGCCTTTTGTTCCCCTCTTATCTACTTCTCATAAAGGAAAGTGAAAGTAGTTTTAGTTTGTTTGTTTCTAAGATAGCTACCAGTCTTAGTGGGACTAGCAGCTCCGAGTGGACACTAGATTTCCCGGTAACAGTTGGTTCATTTTTGTATTCCTAATTATTTATAACTTTATTTACATGGACACAAATCCCAAGGGATTATGTCCAACAATCCCCCCTTAAGTTGAAGGAGTGTTTGTGAGCCCAAGCATCATTCTGAATTTTCAAAATTTTCTCTTCCAAGTGCTTTGGTGAAGATGCACACAAATTGTTCATCTGAGGAGAAATGGATTAAATGAATAGCATTGGACCCTACATGGTATCAAATGAAATGACACATTGTGTTGATGTGTTTGGTTCGATCATGAAATATGGTATTCTTGGCTAACTTGTAAAGAAATATTTCCAACCAAAAGAGGAGTAGAATTCACTTATTTCTCCCACAAATATTCAAGTATTTTCCCAAGCCGCATAATCTCCTTTTTTGCTTCTATAATTGTTACATATTCTACCTCGATTATGGAATTTTTTGGAACCAACTATTTGCATGACCTCCATGATATAGTTATTTATCCAAGGCTCTTGAGATAGTTTGAAGTTGATAGTCCATATTTTTAGTCCCCGTGAATGTCAAAATCAAAATATCCAATCAAGTTGAAGTCACCTACTTGTGAATATTTGAGTCCAAAATTTTGAGTTACCTTTAATTATTTTAGAACTATTTTTGTTGTATACCAATGTTATTCACAAGCTTTCCACATAAACCGAGAAAGAATTGTAACAAAATATGAATTGTTTGGTTTGGTGGTAGTAAGGTAGATACCAATTTCCACAAGCTTCATGTATTTGGTTGCATCATCAAATTCATTCCTTTCTTTTAACATGAGGTTCAAATTCTCTTCCATCGGAGTAAATAGAGGGTTGCATTTAGCCTTTCCAAGCATGTCCAACAATTCCCCAATATACTTCTTTTGGGAGATGAATATATATTTTGGATGTTGAGTCACTATATTGCCCAAGTAACAATGAAGATGTCCCAAATCTATCATCTCAAAGTCCTTTTTCACCTCTTTCTTTATGGATGTAATATAGTTCTCATTATTCCCTATTATCAATAGATCATCTACATACACTACAAAATATATAATAGTTTTCTAACTTTCTTGTCATTACATCATTAAGATTAAAGTGTTTGAAATTTAATTTCATAAGATGCTTAGTTAACTTTTCATACTAGGCTCATAATACTTATTTTAGACCATATAAGGATTTGATACATATTTTATATTCTTGTCCCTTCACAACAAAACCTTGATGTTGAGATAAGAAGACATTCTCTTTCAAGTCTCCACTCAAGAAAGAAATCTTCACATCCATTTGATAAAATTTCCATCCATTTTGAGTTGTGAAGGCAAGGAACTTTTGGATGGTAGCCCATTTTGTTGTAGGGAAAATGTTTCTTCATAATCAACACCTTCTTTCTATGAAAATCCTTCTTCCATGAGCCTTTATTTTTCTTGTCAAGTGAACCATCTGATTTTTACTTGTTCTTGTAGACCCACTTACAACTGATTGGTTTGGTTTCAACTGGAGGGTCCACCAACTTCCATGTTCCATTCTTTATGAGAGCATCATACTCCTTCTGCATTACTTCTTTCCACTCATTATGAGGAGAAAATTATTTAATGGAAGTTAGTTCAATGTTCGTAGATAAATTAATTTTATAATCATATAAACACCCATATCATCATAATCAACTGAATGAGAATTATCTACATCACCTCTGCCTTTTTTAATGAAATCTCTAGTTCCATTATTTTCGACCTCATTGGGATGAACACTTTCAAGTGTTTTTATGAGTCATTTTGGGTGACCTTTTTTGAGATGGCCTAGGCTACTACACTAATTGAGATGGGGTTGAATCAACCTTCTGTTAGGATATTCCGACACATAGGAAATAGTTAAGTACAAACTTGGTCTAGTATAGAGTTAGGTATAGAGTTAGGTAAAGTGTGTTTCTTTACCTTGTACATTTTGTAACTTACAATCCGACGGTCACGATATGTAGTGATCCGACGGTTCATTCTATCCTCAGTATTACCGACACTTGATCCGTGGCTTAACACACGATTGGTCCATGATTTCTATTTAAAGCGCATGGAGGGTCATTTGTAGGGTAATCCATCTATGAGAGAAGCATATGTAAATTTTCATTCATTTATTAATAAATTGCCTGAAGTGACCGCGTTGGCTCAGGCCGTGGACTGTTTCCCTCTTTGAGGGTTTTAACCACGTCAAAAGTACTGGTGTATTGATCTGTGATCTGTTTGTGAGCGGTGTCCTTTGGTGTTCTGTTTGAGGAACTTACCCTGTAAATTCCTACATGGTATTAGAGCTATTTGAGGGCTACGTCCATTGGTGATCCAAATCTGAAGCCAGTAGAACTGCATCCGACTGCCGTTTCCTAGATCTACTGTTTCTAACTGCTTTCGGGCCGAGAGGAATGCTCTGTTGTGTTGGGAGCATCTGTTCCAGTGAGGAACCCCTTTCGTTTCACGCAAAAAGGTTTTCGGTAGCCCTAGCTGCGTCATTTTTAAGATCTGGAGGTACACAATGTTTATTTGCAGTTTACAGTTATTTTCTCTCTGTTTATTTCGGTTTCAGTTTATTTAGCTTTTTTTTATTACCGGATCTATACCTTCCATTTCTGCGTATGCTCTTTGCCCTGTGACTCTGTGCGATCTGGGTAAATCAGAAACAGAAAGGAAGGATTTTTCTCATGCGTATGCTCTTTTCCGCTGCGCCTTAGTGTGATCTCGGAAAATCAGAAACATTGAGGAAAATATTTAGTTTCCGGCTAAACCTAATCTCAAGCCGCAAGGTTCGTTTTTGAAAATATTTAGTTTCCAGCTAAAGCTAACTTCGAGCCACAAGGTTCCTTTTTTTTTTTGTATGTCCGTGTTGGGTTTTGTGTTTTTTGTTTTGTAGGGAAAAAGAGCTTTCTCAAAGCAAGCACGCAACCCAAAGCATCAACCCCCCCTCCCTCCCTCCCTCCCTCCCTCTCTCTCTCTCTCTCTCTCTCAAACTTTTTGTATAGCTCACTTGGTGCAAAGCTAATTTATGAGAGTAGAGGTCTTGGGTTCAAGTCTCCATTTTGTGGGGGTGGATTTTTTCATTTCCGCACATTCCCGCACTTCGTCGGCGACTTCGTCAATTTTTTTTCAAAAAGCCATAACTTCTTCATCCAGAAGCCGTTTTCAGAACCGTTTTTTTTTAAACGGCCTAATTTTTCGAGATCTTTCCATTGGTACACTTAGTTTCAGCATCTACAGCTTCAGTTTATGTTAAAAATGGAAAGTCCATGCCAAGTCATTCTTGATAGCACTAACTACTTCCAATGGTCGTCCTACAATGTGGATTTACTTAGAAGTAAAGGTCTTTACAGAATACCCACAGGCCAAGAGACCAAACCGAAAGATGAAGATAAGGCAGCTAAATGGGAAAATAGGTAAGACCAAGCACGTGGGTTGATAGGGATGTCTATTTCTCCAGATCTTAGATTCCATATTGCAGAACTTGATACTCCTGATGAAGCACTGCAACATATTACTAAAGTCTTTGGAATTAAAAATGAACTTAAAGCCCATCAACTTGAAAATGAATTGCTTACATTGGACCCCAATAATTTTTCTTGCATTGAATATTTTTTGTCCAAATTCAAGACCCTTAGACTTTTCTTGGAAGGTGTTAAGGTTAAGAAAGAAGATAGTAGCCTTATCTACTCCATTCTTACTAAGTTGGGACTAGCCTATTCTGTGTTTGTTTCCACCTTCCATTCTACAAGAGAAGCCTTCATTTCTCAAGGACAAACCTACAAGTCCCCTTCCTTTGATTCCTTTTGTGATTCTTTAATAAGAGAACAAGAAAAACTCTTACACCTTGGTCTTCTTCATCTTGGAAACTCTTCTAAGAAAGCGTTAGCCGCCCAGCAACAACCAAATCCAAAGAATCCTAAGAAGTTGTATCCTAAAAAGAATGGTCCTAAACCAAACAAGGGTCCTAAGCAATTTCAGCCTCAAAATGAAAAATCATTTCAACAAAATGATAAGACAAATAAAAATAAAGGGAAGAAAACTGATAGACATTGCAACGTTTGTAATCGAGATGGCCACTTAGAATCCAAATGCTTTAAGAAGATGGAAGCCTTGGAAGCAGCAATGAAGAAGCATAATATCCATTTGGAGCACTCTTCAACTTCAACTTCATCTTCAGGAATGGCACTTTCTGCATGTGGTTGTCAGGCATCTCGGTCTGGCTATGCACTAAATGTATCTTCTTCTTCTCATTCTCATGAGTGGCTCATTGATTCTAGAGCTTCTTATCACATGGCCAAAAACAAAGCCATGTTTTCTTCTTTAAATGATTGTAACACCAAAAATATATATGTTGGTGATGATAGATCTCTTAGTGTTGTAGGGACTGGAACTGTTCATCTAGACAATGGTCAGTTTAATGATGTATTATGTGTTCCAACCTTATCCTGCAACCTTCTATCTGTATATCAGATAACTCATTCGGGTGAAGGTAAAATCGTTGAATTTTCACCTCATGATGTTGTAATTAAGGACCTAAGAGATCCTAGACAGATTTTAGCTATTGGCATTGCCGATGATTCTACAAGGTTGTATAAGTTTCACAACTTTGGGTCATCACATATTCCCTCGTTATTTGTTGCTCATAATGATGAAGTGAGCAAACTTTGGCATGAGTGATTTGGTCACTTAAACTATCGCTCTCTTCAGAATCTATGTAAAGAAAATATGGTGACAGGTCTTCCAATGGTATCTTGCAGAGATGGTGTTTGTTCTGGATGTGTACTCGGAAAACATCATCGGGACAGTTTTGAAAAACGTGCCTCTTGGCACGCCTCAGCCCCTTTACAGCTCGTGCATAGTGATTTATGTGTTCCACTTCCAGTTGCTTCATTCTCTGGCTACAAGTATTTCTTAACTTTCATTGATGATTTCTCCAGACGCACTTGGGTATACTTCTTAAAACTCAAGAGTGAAGTATTTAACATGTTCTTGGCCTTTAAGGCCTTTGTTGAAAAACAATCTGGACATCAAATTCTTAAGCTAAGATCTGATAATGGCAGAGAATATGTTATAAACACATTCATCAACTTTTGCACTGAGAATGGAATTCAAATGCAACATACTGTTCCATATACTCCACAAAAAAATGGTGTAGCTGAAAGGAAGAATCGCACCTTAAAGGAAATGGCTAATTGTATGCTTCAATCTAAAGGACTTAGTCTTAATTATTGGGTAGAAGCAATTAACTGTGCAAATTACATAATAAATCTCACTCCTACTAAGGTTTTAAAGAATATCACTCCAGAAAAGCATGGAGCTCAATTAAACCAGATGTAAGTCACTTTCGTGTTTTTGGAAGTGAAGCATGGGCCCATATTCCAGATGAGAAACATAAAGCTTTAGAACCTAAGAGTGAAAAATGTATTTTTGTTGGATATTCTGAAGATGTCAAAGGATATATACTTATTCCACTTAAGTCCAAAAATGTTATCATTAGAAGAGATGTAAAGTTTGATGAAAATATATCGGCCTGCAAGCCTAGTTCGGTGGATGTGCCACCTCTCCCTATCTCTTCTACTTTTGAAAATATTTCTTCTTCAGATGATGAAAGCGAGGATGAAACTCCTCCCCCACCTTCTCAGGATCCTCCTTCAGCTCCTCAACTTCCAAAATGGGTCCGTGCTACTCGGGATGCAGCAGGTGATCTTGCCGGTGATCCTACAGATCAACGACGTACACGTTCTCAGTTCGAGAGAGCCTCTTCTTTACTGGCTCAAGCTTCAGTGAATTATGATCCTGACACCTTTGCAGAAGCTTCAGGCCATCCAGATTGGGAAGCAGCTGTGAATGAAGAATATCATTCATTATTGGCAAATGATACATGGGATCTTGTTCCTCTACCAAAGGGACGAAAACTTGTTAGATGCAAATGGGTTTACAGAACCAAGTATGGACCAGATGGGAAAGTTGATAAACATAAAGCTCGTCTTGTTGCTAAGGGTTTTTCCCAAGTTGAAGGCATTGACTATACTGAAACCTTCTCCCCTGTTGCCAAAATGAACTCTATCTGCCTTGTTCTTTCCCTTGCTGCCTCTTTCAAATGGGAAGTCCATCAGATGGATGTTAAATCCGCCTTCTTGCATGGGGACTTGCATGAAGAAATCTATATGGAACAACCTATTAGCTTTATACAAATAGACTCTAGCCTTGTATGTCGGCTTAAGAAATCCCTTTATGGTCTCAAGCAAGCTCCTTGAACTTGGTATAACTTTCTTTTAGAATCTGGCTTCTCTATGTGTCATTCTGACAATACTGTCTACACCAAGAAAGTGGGCAAGTCTCTTATCATTCTTGTTCTTTATGTTGATGATCTTATCCTGACTGGTAGTGATCCCAACCCTATAAACCATGTGAAGTCTAGCCTTAAAAGGAGGTTTGAAATGACAGACTTAGGACACTTACATTATTTTCTCGGTCTTCAAGTCTTGCAATCCAAGGAAGGTATTTCCCTTTCTCAGTCCAAGTATGCCTGTGATATTCTACGCCACTTTCACATGGAATACTGTAAGCCAGCCCCTTCTCCCTTTCAGTCTGGAGTCAAACTTTCAGTCACTTGTACTTCTCCTGAAGTTGATGCTACCTTATACCGTCAACTTGTAGGAAAACTTTTGTATCTAACCCATACTCGTCCTGACCTTTCCTTTGTTGTTGGCCTTGTTGCTTGGTTTATGCAAAACCCACGTGAAAGTCATTGGAAAGCAGCTAAAAGAATACTTCGTTATGTTCGTGGTACAGTTTAGTTTGGGATTCATTACAGTGCCGAAGCATCTCCTCTATTGGTTGGTTTCACTGATTCTAATTGGGCTGGTGACCCTGATGATCGGAAGTCTACTGCAGGTTATGTGTTCACTCTTGGTTCAGGACCTATTACATGGGCTTGCAAGAAACAAGGTGCCATTTCTCTTTCTTCAGCAGAAGCACAATATCGTGGTGCCGTAGAAGCTAGTAAGGAAGCCTTGTGGCTTCGTCAGATCCTATCAGAGTTTGGCTTTCAGAAGCAGCATCCGACTACACTTTGGTGTGATAATCAAAGTGCCATTCATCTATGCAAAGATCCAGTCCAACATCAGTGCAGCAAACACATTGAACTGCACATGCACTTCATCAGAAAGCTCATTCACGACCATGTTCTTGAAGTGCAATATTGTTCAACAGATGATCAAGTTGCAGACATCTTTACAAAGGCTCTCACAGAGGCGAAGTTCACTAAACTTCGATTTATGGTTGGAGTTCAGGAAGTTGTCACTAAGGGGGGATAGGCTCTAGTGCCTCCTTCCTTCTCCTATTGTGTCATATTTGTAAATCCTTCAATCCTATCCCAAGTTGTTCTTAAGGGGGGATGTTAGGATATTCCGACACATAGGAAATAGTTAAGTACAAACTTGGTCTAGTATAGAGTTAGGTATAGAGTTAGGTAAAGTGTGTTTCTTTACCTTGTACATTTTGTAACTTACAATCCAACGGTCACGATATGTAGTGATCCAACGGTTCATTCTCTCCTCGGTATTACCGACACTTGATCCGTGGCTTAACACCCGATTGGTCCATGATTTCTATTTAAAGTGCATGGAGGGTCATTTGTAGGGTAATCCGTCTATGAGAGAAGCATATGTAAATTTTCATTCTTTTATTAATAAATTGACTGAAGTGGCCGCGTTGGCTCAGGCCGTGGACTGTTTCCCTCTTTGAGGGTTTTAACCACGTCAAAAGTACTGGTGTATTGATCTGTGATCTGTTTGTGAGCGGTGTCCTTTGGTGTTTTGTCTGAGGAACTTACCCTGTAAATTCCTACACCTTCCAATCCTCTCAATGACATAATTGAAATGGTATTTGCAATCTGTTGAATGACTAGAACTTCATGAGGGGGTGTGGTGGTGGATGGTGCTTTAGAAGGAGATTCAAGATATCGATCCAAGATAGGGACCCCCTTCAAGATGTGGAATCTCATTATGAAACTCATGATATGTCTTTACACAAGTGAATTTATCTAAATGATTAAGATGTCTCTCAATGATGTTGTTAGTCTTGGAAGATTCAAGAAAAATTACATATTTTGAAAGAATAAAGTTCTTGTTTACCTCGATGCAAAGGTGATATGCCTTGGTGGTATCTAAATACCCCAAGAAGATACACTTCTAATTTCTTTCATCAATATTTCTTCTTTGTTCCTTAGGAATCAAGGCATGATAGGTGGAACCAAGACCTTATGATTCCTTACTGAAGGAATGCAACCATACCACATTTCATAAGGAGTCTTATTTTTTAGAGCATGAGAAGGACATCTATTTTTCTCATATATTGCATGTAGAATCACATTGGCCCAAAACAACAACTTTAAATTTTTGAAAAACATCATGGAATGAACCATATTTAAGATACAACATTTTTAAAAGTTTCAAAAGCTTGAGATTTATGTTTCAATAAGTGCACCCAACATGACCTAGTGTAATTATCGATGAAAATCATCATATTTTTATTTCCATTAGAAAATAGAATAGGCACGAGGTCACAAATATCATAATGAATCGGTGAAATTTTTCTACAAGCTCTAGAAGTGGAATAAGGAAAGGGTTGTTTGCTATGCTTTCATAGGATACAAGCATCACATTGTTTCATTTTCCTTTGAATAATAGGCAAATAAAAAACACCATTCTTTTTTGGTAAATGAAGGGTGTCATAATTAATATGTCCAAATATAGCATGCCATAGAAGACTAGATAGAAATGTACCTTCATCATGATGAGAGAGGTATGTAGAGTTATGTGCATGAGAATATGTCCCTTTCAACTTCAACAATATTTCATTCTCCACTCTAGTCACGACAAACATGTTGTCAGATGCCTTCCTTATTTCTACTTTACCATCAAATATATGATAGGATGGCCTTGCTAGAAAATTTTAGTAAGTGACAATATATTTCTTTGTAGTTTTAGGAGATAGAGTACATAATGCATAAGAAAAAAATGAAATATATGTTTTTTAAGCCTAATGGTGCCAAGTCTTGAGGGTTTGAAACTTGATTTATCTGGAAAATATATTGTTCCATGTACATTGTCACTAAAGTCTTCAAATAAGTCTCTTTGAAAGGTCATGTGACATGTTGCACTTGGGTCAAATAACCATGCATCTCTCCTAGATGCAAATGAAGTGTGAAACCTTACAAACGGGAGTCATAGGTGTGCTTACCACATCAAATTCTTCCATTCCAAATCACTTAAGAATTTCCTTGAGGTACTTTTTTTATATGAACATTCCAACATTGGTTTGAGTTACTTGAAGTATAAGAAAGAAAGGAAACTCTCCAATCATTGAAATTTCAAATTCTTTTGACATATCTTGAGCAAATTGTGACTCATTTCATCATTGTTGCTGCTAAAAATTAGATCATCCACATATACTAGTGTGATTAGTAGATTGTTTTTATCCATATTCATGTAAATATTTCTTCCTAAAAGTCCTTTATTTAACCTTTTTTTTAATATACCGATCAAGTCTAGCATACCAAGCTGGAACTTGTTTTAATCCATACAAATCCTTCTTTAATTTGCATACGAAATCTTTATTTTTTGACAATTCAAACCCTTTTGGTTGTTACACGTATACTTCTTTCATATCTCCATTTAGAAAGGTTGACTTCACATCCGTATGATATTTTGAAGCCTTTTGAACAAGAAAATGATAAAAGCATCCTTATGGCCTCTAGTCTGCAAAATAAAGCAAAGGTCTCATCAAAGTCAATTCCTTAAATTTGAGTGCAACCCTTACACACTAACCTTGCTTTGTATCTAATGTCTTTTCCGCTTCATCATTTTGTTCTTGAACACCCACTTGGTTCCTATGGCATTTTTATTCTTTAGACGAGGTAGAAGTTTACATGTTCCATTGTTTTCAATTTGGTACATCTCCTCTTCCATTACTTTTTTCTAGTGTGGATCCTCACTTGATGTTAGAAAATTATATATTACGGAGCAATGGAACACATAAAATATTGCAGAGATATAAAAACAGAAAACACATAAAACAAGAGAGACACAGATATACGTGGTTCACCCAGTTTGGGCTACGTCCACCCCGAACAGCCAGTCCTTCCTTTCTATTATCTAGCAAAATGAAGAGACACAACCTACATCAAATCCACTGTAATATCCTCTGTTTTCTCTCACAGTCTCACACACCTTTGCTTCTCGCTCGGAGAATACACATATATATTACATAGAATAAATACAATGCCCTCATACAAAGAGAGGGGTGCCTTCTAGGGCAAAAAACCCTAAACTAAACATAATTTCTATCGTTAGATCATCTGCCTAATGAACGGCCCAGATTGACTAGAAATTACTATACTTTTACAAGGAAATTTTACATTCGTTTTTAGCTTCGGGGGCGCTGCTCCCAAAACCCCCTACCAGGGGGGGGCTCCCCAAAGGTCGCAGCCGCCCCCCCCTGGACCCCCCCTGCAGTGAATATTTTACGGGCAGCCATTTCGAACTGGGGTCCAATGTGGCGATACCTTTGAATACAAAAGATAATCAGGCTCCACACCCAATAATCTCCCACTTGGAGACTGATTATAGCAACTCCACCGCTGCTTCATTTGCTGGAAAATGACTCCTCTTTGAACCTGGCTGTTTCTCATCTTCATCATCATCCTTGAAGACCAATTCAAACTGAGCATATTCTCAATTTCTCCCTGGTTACAACTTTTGTTAGCATGTCTGCAGGATTCTGGCTAGTGTGTATATTTTCGAGCTTCAACTCTCCATCTTCCAACAATGATCGTATGAAATGGTACTTGAGCTGTATGTGTTTAGTCTTGGAATGAAATGCTGAGTTCTTTGCAAGATGAATGGCACTTTGGCTATCACTGTATAACGTGTCCATATCATGCTTCTTACCCAATTCACCCATAAACCTTTGTAACCAAATCATTTCTTTACTAACCTCTGTAGCAACAACATACTCTGCTTCTATTATTGAAAGTGCAACAACACTTTGGATTTTTGAAACCCAATCGACAGTTGTTCCACCAACAGTAAATACATATCCTGTAGTGCTCCTCCTATTATCTCTGTCACCTGCCATATTTGCGTCAACATATTCCTGTAGAGAAATGTTTGAACCACCAAAGCATAATGCTTGATTTGTGGTACCTTTCAAATATCTGAGTATCCATTTCACTGCCATCCAATGTTCCTTTCCTAGATTGTTCATGTACCTGCTTACAACTCCCACTGCATGTGCAATATCAGGCCTTGTGCAGACCATTGCATACATTAAGCTTCCAACTGCTGATGCATATGGAAATTTAGACATATAATCCATGTCTTCTTGGGTCTTTGGGCACATTTCCTTACTAAGTTTGAAATGGCTAGCAAAAGGTGTACTAACTGATTTTGCATTGTGCATATTAAATCTTTTCAACACCTTTTGTATGTACTCATTCTGAGACAATGTTAATTTACGATTTTTCCTGTCTCTAGTTATTCTCATACCAAGGATTTGTTTTGTAGCTCCAAAATCCTTCATTGCAAATGAATTTTCCAATTTTCTTTTGAGCACATTTATTTCTTGCATGTTATACCCTGCAACAAGCATGTCATCTACATATAATAACAATATAATATAGCTGCCATCATTTTGCTTTTTCAGATAAACGTAATGATCAGAGTGACATCTAGTATAACCTTGTTCAGACATAAACTTGTCAAATTTTAGATACCACTACCTTGGAGACTATTTTAATCCATACAAGATCTTCTTCAACCTACACACTAGTTTCTCCTTCCCTTTCACTTCATATCCTTTTGGCTACTGCATATATATCTATTCCTCCAAATCCCCATGGAGAAATGCTATCTTTACATCTAACTGTTCAAGATGCAAATCTTCAACTGCTACTAGACTTAAAATAGTTCTGATTGAAGTCATTTTAACAACAGGAGAAAATATTTCATCAAAATCAATACCTTTATTTTGTGCAAACCCCTTCACCACAAGTCTAGCTTTGTACCTCTGTTTTCCTCCATATTCTTCCTTCAGCCTGTAAACCCATTTATTCTTCAATTTAGCTTTTCCTGCAGGTAACCTGACTAAGTCCCAAGTCTGGTTATGCTTAAGGAGTCCATCTCTTCTTCCATGGCTACCTCCCACTTCTTCCTGCTTTCAACCTGCATTGCTTCTTCATAACATTCAGGTTCACCAGAATCAGTCAACAATAAATAATATAATGAAGGAGAGTATCGTTCAAGGGATCTACTTATCCAGATAGATCTTCTAACACCACTTTCAGGTGTTTAGGGTGCATGTTGCTGTTGTGGTGGTTGTTGTTGTTGTGGTTGTTGATTATTGTTATTTTCAGGCACCTTTACTTTTTCAGTGATTTCATCAAGAACTGTGTATTCCTTGTTTTCTTTTTCCTGTTTCTTTTCTTGTAACGGATTCTTATAAAATACCTTTTCATTGAATATTACATCTCTACTCCTAATGATTTTGTGATTTTTGTAGTCATATAAGCGATAACCAAAATCATTAACACCATATCCAATAAAGGTACATTTATTTGACTTTGCCTCAAGCTTTGTTCTATTTTCTTTATCAATATGGACAAAGGCCTCACAACCAAAAGGCTTTAAAAAATAGTAGTTTACCTTTTTACCTGTCCATGCTTCCTCTGGAACACCACCATCCAAGGAACTTGAAGGCCCTCTGTTTATTAGATAAACAACAGTATCTACAGCATCTGCCCAAAATTGTAAAGGCAATCCTGCATGCAATCTCATGCACCTTGCATGCTCCATGATTGTTCTGTTCATCCTTTTTGACACACCATTTTCTTGTGGTGTTCTTGCAACTGTCTTCTCTCTATGAATTCTATGCTCTGAACAATACCTATCAAACTCTTTGCTACAATATTCACCTCCATTGTCTGATCTGAGACACTTTAATTTCTTTCCTGTCTCAATCTCAACCAAAGCTTTCCATTTCTTGAAAGTATCAAATACATCAGATTTATTCTTAATACAATAAATCCAAGTTTTTCTAGTTGCATCATCAATAAAAGTAACATAATAACGAGAGCCACCGAGAGATGATACCTGAGTAGGTCCCCATACATTTGTATGCACAAGCTCTAATTTTTCGCTTTTCTTTTCTTTCCCAACTCTAAGAAATCTAACTTTCTTCTGTTTTCCATAAATGCAATTCTCACAGAAGTCCAAATCAACATTCTTCAAACTCGGCAACAAATTCCTTGAGTGAAGAATCTTCATCCCCTTTTCACTCATGTGTCCGAGCCTATGATGCCATAATGCTACATCTTCTCCTTTGGAAGTTAAAGCAATAACAGAGTTAGAAATACCATTGCATAAATACAATGTACCAACCTTTTCGCCTTTTGCTATTACCAGGGCTCCTTTGGTAACCTTCCAAGCTTTATCTGTGAAAGTTGTCACACAACCTTCACTGCCTAACTACCCTGTTGAAATCAGATTTTTCTTTAGATCTGGAACATGCCTTACCTCCTTTAGTAGCCATTGGTTTCCATTCTGCTGTTTTACAAGAACCTTACCCATTCCAACAATTTTACAGGGTTTATCATCATCCAAACGAACTTGTCCAAAATCTCCTTGAACATAGTCATGAAAGTATTTCTACAGGTGTGGCATGGAATGAGGCCCCTGAATCTACCACCCAGGAATCAGTAATATTTTCGAAAGAAAGAATCAAAGCATCTTGTAACACCTCACTTGTCACATTTTCTTCATGATTGTTTTCTTGTTGTGCATCTCCTTCTTTTCTCTTCCGATATCTACAATCTTTCTTTAGGTGTCCTTTCTTTCCGCATTTCCAACACACTATCCCCGATCTAGATTTGGATCTGCCTTTCCTTGATTTACTGTGATATCCTAAGCTCTTTCCTATTTCCATTTTTCTTCCCCTAGACTCTGCACTCAAAGCATTACCTGATGTCTCAGCGGAGCTTTTTTGTCGCATTTCCTTGCTAAGGATAGCACCGACAACATCACCAAACTTTAAAGTACTAGATCCAGAAACAGAGTTACTAATGGCCATTACTAAACCATTCCAACTTTCTGGTAATGAGCACAAGAATAACAAAGCTCTAACTTCATCATCAAAGTTTACCCCTACAGAACATAACTGACTTGTAACAGTATTAAAATCATTTAAGTGGTCTGCAACAGATCCACCTTCCGAAATCTTCATATTAAATAACCGTTTCATAAGAAATACCTTGTTTAAGGCCGAGGGTTTTTCATATAGTTTCTCCAACGCCTTAATCAAACCCTCTATCGTTGTTTCCTTCGAAATGTTGAAGGTGACTGACGCTGCGAGGCACAACCGTACTGTTCTGAGTGCCTTTCTATCGAGAAGGTTCCATTCTTCATCTTTCATTCCTGTCGGCATCTTTGTTTTTCCACCCAATGGTAGGTACAGATCTTTCTGATACAGATAATCTTCCATCTGCATCTTCCACAGCGAGAAGTTTTGGCTGTTAAATTTCTTGACCCTAAACTTACCATCTTCCGCCATTGCTCCCACTCGAATCAAGGAACCCTTCTTTCCTGTGAGTTTATCAGCCAAATAGACCTTCGGCTTTGATACTAGTTGTTAGAAAACTATATATTACGGAGCAATGGAACACATAAAATATTGCAAAGATATAAACACAGAAAACGCATAAAACAAGAGAGACACAGATATACGTGGTTCACCCAGTTTGGGCTACATCCACCCCAAACAGCCAGTCCTTCCTTTCTATTATCCAGCAAAATGAAGAGACACAACCTAGAGCAGATCCGCTGTAATATCCTCTGTTTTCTCTCACAGTCTCACACACCTCTACTTCTCGCTCAGAGAATACACATATATATTACACAGACTCAATACAATGCCCTCATACAAAGAGAGGGGTTGCCTTCTAGGGCAAAAAACCCTAAAATAAACATAATTTCTACCATTAGATCATCTGCCTAATGAACGGCCCAGATTGACTAGTAATTACTATACTTTTACAAGGCAATTTTACATCTGTTCTTAGCTCTGGGGGCGCTGCCCCCGAAACCCCCCGCCAGGGGGGGTTCTCCCCAAAGGTCGTAGCCAACCCCCCTGCAACGAATATTTTACGGGCGGCGTTGCTGCCCCATTTCGAATTGGGGTCCAATGTGGCGAGACCTTTGAATACAAAAGATAATTAGGCTCCACACCCAACACTTCATTCAAGTTATTTCATTCTATTTGAGATAACAAAGCTTTTCCATTCTTATTTGTTGTGTTTTTCATCTTGCTTCGAGTTTCTATTCCTCCATCCACATCTTCTATAATCTAGTCTTTTGGATGATGTTTCTGTACAAACTTTAAGGTTGCCTTTGATGGTGTTTCAGATGGTTCCTCCTTTCGATTTTTTGGCTCCTGCTTTTCTTTTGTATCACCTTCCTCTTTTGTAGCTTATCTTCACCAATTTTTCTTAGGTGTCCCAAACGCTTGTTCTACAACCAAATTTCATTTGATTGACTCATGTAACATCTTTCTTCTTGAATTTCACTAAGAATCTATACATTATTTGCTATTATTACTCCTTTCCCTACCAATTTTGTTGTAGATGACCTCCTTATCTCACAGTCCTTGGAATGAACAATGAGATCATGTCCTTGATCACATATTTGGTTGAAACTCAGAAGATTATGCTTGAGACCTTTAAAATATAGTGATTTTTTTCTTTTCCCTTTCCATTAATAAGACTCATTGTTCCTTTTCCAAAAATGTTAGCAAATCAATTATCTCCAAAGGTCACATTTCCATCCTTTTATGTGCTCAATGAGATGAATTTTTTTCTTGTATCGTGTCACATGCCTGGAACATCCAATATCTAAAAACCATTGACTTTCCTTGTTCTGGGCATACATAACTAGATCACATGTCTCAAGAACATATTCTTTAGTATTATTTCTCCAAACTCTTTCTCTTGGATTCGATAGACAATTTTGTGCCTCATGGCATAGGTTGTTGCATCTATAACATTTTATGCTATACTTTGAAAGAGGAGCAAAAAAATTATATGTTTTTACTTGATCTTGCCTCTTTATGTCAACAATATTCTCTTGGTGATGTTCCCTATATGCCTCGCAATGTTTTAATTTATGAGAATATTTTTTATAATATAAACAATTTCCAAGAAAATTAGTTTGATACCTATTATTATAAGTTTTCTTTGATGATATATTTCTTTTGAGGAGGGTCCACTTTTCATTCCTTGGTTTAACCTTGTTATTAAGATGAGATCCTTTAAGGACATCAACAAAACTTCTAGGTTTTTCTTCATGATTAACATTGGTATCTTCCTTCAAATATGAAGATTTGCATGTATAGCCAAGTCTATTCTTCTCTTAGATTATTCTTTCTTAGTTTTGAGAGACATGATTTCTTCAGATAACCTTCCATTATTTTTCTTGAGCCTCCCATTTTCTTATATGGAACTAGTCAATAGTTTATCCAAATTTTCTCCTGCTTCTTCTGGGCTTTCATATTTTTCTTTTGGATCATCTATTTCATTTGTGACAGCCATGAACAAGACTTTTCTAGTTCCCACATATTCTTGTTCTTCACCAAAGTCATCACTAGCTTGCTTGGAGAAGAAATTCTTTTTGCTTGAGCCACTCTTCTTGAAATTTATTTTCTTGGGTTCTTCCTCTTCATCAATGTCACCTTTGAAGGGACACTTGGTAGCATAATGTTCTATTTTATCACATATAAAAACAAATGAGAGGTAAATTACTTTTGAGTTTGGATCCTTTCTTTAGCTTCCTGACAAATTGTGCCATTTCACTATTAGAATCATCACTGCTGCAATCACATCTCTTCCCCTTTCTTGATGAATTTGATGCCTTGAATGCATCTTCCTTGTGAGTTTAATTTCCTGACCTCGTGTCATATGTTGTGAGGATTTGATGTAGGTGCATAGATGGAGCACAAATTTCGATGAAGATTGGACCAGAGCTTGCCAACATGATAGGATGGTCACATGATGATGCTAGGAGATATTTTAAATGTTTTGTAGATATTTGCATTAGGATGTGATTCTTTTTTTTAGAGTAAGTTGGAGGAAATATTTCATAATGTAAATGTAATTTCAGGTTCCCTTAATTTGTGAGAAGAGGAAATGAATCATCACTTGTAACTCTTGGTTATCCCATGTAGCTTTCTTCTTAGAGAGGAAGAGTGTTTGAGAAGACTGTGTGTGCGACAGAGGAAGAGAGAAGGAGAAGGAAGGAGAAGCTCCAATGTTAGGAGAAGAGGTAGAGGATGAGAGGCCTAGGTTGCACATGCCCACATTGTAAATTTGGCCAACCCAATGTATGCTTAATTTTATTAATGAACAATTTGTTTAGATACCTTTGTGCTAGTTTAAATTCCTCTGTAGTTATTTATATCTATGTATGTATAATATTAACTTGATTTGTTGAGGGCTGCACTTGTTCAGTGGATTTCTAGTAAGAATTTGAATGTGTCAACAGTGTGGTGACTGTATGCTTTAGGAACAATCTAATTTCTTATTCAAGTGTAATTTGGGGCTGAATATATTTACCTATGTGTGTGGTTCAGAGGTTGCGTGATGAAGAATTGTTATCATCATTGTCTTCTTATGGACTGTGTGTAATTGTGGGTTGATTCTAGTGTATTTCTTCTCCTTGAAAGTGTGTTTTCATTCCATCGACTTATATCCAAAATCTGCATATTGAAGCCATAGATCATTGTGATTTGTTGTAATGTTTCAAAACCTATGTCAGAGTTCTTGTTGTGTTTTGGTAGGAAAGAGTGTTGGTGATTTGAGTGTTGTTAGAGTAGAAACATAGTACCCTACATTAATGCTCTTTGACTTTTTCGATTGGTGGAGTGTATGGTGATATTGCTCATTTAGATTTTTGGGATTCCTATTGTAAATTCCACAAAAGAATGTTTGTTTGCACCTGAAATAGTGACTACTTGTTTTTTTTTGGTAATTAATATGTTGTTGCAATAGAAAACTGGAGGACCCTGTTTTGAATGTTTTCAAGACCATTTCAAATTTATTCTTTCTGTTTAGTTTAAGTGAGAGTGTAATCCATGCAAAGAAAGGTGTATGAAGTCATCCCTTGTGTCAAGGAGCCTTTCAAAACCATGTATAATTTATTAGGAACCAAACCAAATCATTTCGGCTCCTAGAATAAAAAAAGATAGAGTTTTGGGGCACCACAAAAATATTTTGCAGTGCCTACAAGATTTTGACTACACTACGAAATTATTTTGCAGCGCCTACAACAAGGAATTTTTAGTGCTATGTATGAGGTTTTGAGAGCCTATTTCGGCCTGCCTATTATACCATTTGATAAGTGAAGCCCATGTAATTTGGGCGAGGTCAGGAAAAGGATTAGAAGAGGAGAGATTCTCTCTCATGGAATTTGTGAAGCTAAATCCAGACTCTCTTTTCACTGCATATGTTTAATTATTTATAAATTTCCATAATTGGTTCAAAGAAGAGTTGTGGGCATTTGTGTTGGAGTATCCTATATTATGGGCAGCCAGGGAAACATGGCTTGTCCCCATCAAGTGGTATCAAAGCTCAACTATGTTTTTGGAGAATGTCAGAGCCACAGAAAGCTTTCAGCTTTACAACTCTTGGAGAAAGATACAAGAAGCTCTTAGAGGAAGTAGAGTTTATAGCAGGTTGAGGTAAGTCTCTATTGAATTGAGATTTTTTGAGTGTGAGGTGCTATGAAGACATATTGGAGAGTGTCTACCTTGAAGTAGAATATATTTCTCTTTGGTGATGCAGTCATAATAACAGAGATTGGATAGTGGATATGCTTGCATGTTTGAAGACAACTTGACAGTGAAAAGAGGCTGAAGAGAAAAGGAACCTTACAATAGTAAGTGAGGTGATTGCAAGGAAGTGAAGAGTTGATATGCTCTTGAGAAAGAACAAGTGCATTGGTTGGAGAGGAATTGGTTCAACAAGTAGTGGAAGATGAGATCTTGTTATAGATCTTATAAAATTGAATATGATGTTTATGCTAATTTGGGTCATTAAAAGAATTGTGTTTGCAAGATTGAATTGGTAGCAACTTCCATAGATACTAAGCTATGTCAAATGAGAAGGAGCAGGAAAGACTCTTAAATGAAACATGGAGACAGAACCTGACAAAAAAATTAAGAAGAGTGAGCGGTTGAAAATGCAGCAGTTGGAAACTTTGAAAGATGAGGAGTAAACGTGCTCAAGAAGAGGCTTCACTGTAGAGAACCTAGAGAAGAGAAGATATAAAGAGGATGAATTGGTATGGGTTAGGAGTCATAGAATTATTACAAGAAGGGCTAGTTGCAGCTCACTAGTAGACAAGCATATTTCTGCAGAGGAAGAGGTGAAGATGACTATTATTAATCATAACAGGGGTTCATAGGAAAATCACAAGTAGAAGAAGAAAAGTCCTAAAGACGTTGGACACAAAGGAATGAGTGATGAAGAATTGAGAAGGAGATGGTTTGGGTAAGAGTAGAAATCAATCATATGTGAGCATAAATAATGGTGCTAAATACAGATGCCTACAACAACAAAAGATGACGACAATAAGAATATTTTTGCAGTAGTAGTTGTGTATTCAAGAGAAGATTGAACAAGAGGTAATGGTGTTTGCTTTCAATCAATTGTGGATTAATTGTTAATTAAAAGGATGATGGAAAGGAACCTTATGGTAGAAAGTGAGTAAGAACAACAAATTTATCATAGTAAGACGATGATTAATTGCATGCAGAAGCTAGAAGAGAAGAGAGTATTCAGATGAAGATTACATGGGAAGGAGTCAGCAAAAATACTGAGAGAAGACTAGGCATGGAAGATCCTAGTGTGGTATTTACAAACAGGTTGATGAATTTAGCTTGTTGCAGTGGCTTGTGTGAAAATCATAGTCCGTAGGGAGAATATCATGAGAAAATTTGTAACTACTAAGAGTCATAGTGAAGTTTCAGAGAGAATTCATAATAGGTCAAGTCGGGACAAACTTGATAGAGAAGTAGCTGAAATCAAATTACAACTAGTGATAATGAGAGGACTTCTACCGAAAGATGAGGAAGACCTGGTTTATAGATGGACCCTAAGGAAGAAAGTGGAAATGGAACTTGTTGCAAGTGAAGTTGAGGTAGAGAGAAAATTATCAGTTGGACGAAAGCTCAAGGGAGTTGACTTATAATCATGGAAGAACAACCTAAGGGTGATGAATAAATGTGTAGCGGATGAAGCAAGTGAAGATTTGATGATCAGCCTAAAGATAGTAAATTTCATCCAAGGAATGAATTAGAGGATGAAATTGACAAAAGGAAAGCAAAAGGTAAGTTGATTGCATGAAGAGACAACCTAAGATGTATTGGAAATTTTGAACAATTTGGCAGCAAGAAAAGATCAGAGACCACAATGGGCGTAATATAAGAAGGTACAACTTGAGTAAATATCTAGTGAGATTTTTAAGTTTCAATGTGCAGGTAATAGTTGAGGAAGGTGAGGAGATTTATAGCAGCCTAAAGCAAGGAGTGCTCACAAGGTTTCAGGGAAGAGAACCAAGAAGATTCCAAAATCCCAAATTCAGGAGAAGGTTTGGTGAGATATCATGTAGCAAGATGGACACATGTTACTGCAGAGGCGTGTTGTAGCTCACGAGTTGAAGTCGTTCAAGAAGACCATATGCATACGACCAATAGGTCATATATTTTCGTATCTTGGGATTCTGCTGTAGGTGCATAAATGGAGCACAAAGTTCAATGAAGATTGGACTAGATATTTCCAACATGATGGGATGATCACATGATGATGCTAGGAGATATTTTAATTTTTTTGTAGATATTTGCATTAGGATGTGAGTTTTGTTTTTAGAATAAGTTGGAGGAAATATTTCCTAATGTAAATGTAATTTTAGTTTCCGTTATTTTTTGAGAAGGGGAGATGAATCGTCACTTGTGACTCTTGGTTATCCCATGTAGCTTTCTCTTTAGAGAGGAGGAGTGTTTGAGAAGAGTGTGTGTGCAGCACAGGAAGATAGAAGGAGAAGGAAGGAGAAGCTCCAACACTAAGAGAAGAGGTAGAGGATGAGAGGCCTGGGTTGCACATGCCCGCATTGTAAATTTGGCCATCTTATTGTATGCTAGATTTGATTAATGAACAATCTATTTAGATGCCTATGTGCTAGTTTAAATGCCTCTATAATTATTTATATCTCTATTTGTATAATGTTAACTTGATTTATTGAGGGCTACACTTGTTGAGTCGATTTCTAGTAAGAATTTGAATGTGTCAAGTGTGTGGTGACTATATGCTTTAGGACCAAGTTGATTTCTTGTTCAAGTGTAATTTTCGGGTGAATATATTTACATGTGTGTGTGGGCTAGAGGTTGTGTGATGAAGCATTGTTTCCATCATTGTCTGCTTATGGACTGTGTAATTGTGGGCTGATTCTCGTGTATTGATTATCCTTGAAATTTGATATGTAAACTGCCATAGATATTCCACTGGATAGTTCATCACAACATATTTGATAATAATATATTAAATACTAAAATTTTACATTATTATAGTTTTATTAAAATTATAGATTTGTAGATTTAACTGTAATTAGTGCATGCATGTGAATGGAAATTATGCGTAAAAGTAGAGAATGACAAAATAATATCACACACACACACACATAAGCCACAAGATATTCTCTCTGGGAAACCCTTTTGGGAGAAAAACCCAGCTAGAAGGTAAGGTTGCTTCGCTCTCTTTCTCTATCTGAAAATATGGCTATAGGTACAAAGAAGTAATGCCTGTGGCCCGTGGGATGTTATAGTGCACAAATCCACTCTGTGTGCTCTACCTCCTACCTCTCCTAGATATCTTTGCTCAGATATGGAATAAAATTCTCTCAAAAGAATGGAATGGAATACCTCTTCCTCCTAGTGGTTCGGTTATAACACAGCCCTATAGCCTACTAGTGGTTAATTTTCACTACATAAACTCTTAACACATGGCTAGCCCCTTTTCCATGACTAATGGGGGCTAATGTGGCATCCTCTCGAACTATAAGGGTGAAAACATGAAGGTCAATTTATGAGTGGCATAAATTTTTCATACGGACTCCGATTGACACACTTCTTACATTGTTAAAAAGATATATGCTTGTAGAATAACATGAAATGGTGTTGCATTAAATAAGAAAAATTTTACCCCAAAAAGACTTCTTTTGATTCCTCAAAATGCTCCAAGAAGGTTTCAGACCTTATTTTGCCAAGCTGGGTTCTGCTGGTAAAAACAGTCCCATGAGATGATTCTTCCACTTTTTCCACTTAAAATGCATCACGATGGATGAAAAAAAATATAATGATCCAATACGGATCACACCTCCCTATTTTGGGAGTCGTTTGGTCCCAAAAATATTTTACTGAATGAGGTGAGGAAATTTTTCCTCCACCTTCTCTCTGGTGTACCATTTAGCTTTGTCTAGAAGTTGTCCCTTTGACCCAATTTGCCAAAGGTCATGCTGCCCCTGCCTTGTAGTTCTAGACCTCTTCTACAAAACTATATATTCTGTTAACTCTACCTGAGCATATGGTGCCAAATCCTCCACATAAGGTAGGACCTATTCCTCTTCATGATCTAGCATGGAAGGCTAATAGAGTTTTAAATTCTACACATTCAAAACTAAGTAAATGTGCATATATTGTGGTAAACTGAGTCGATAGGCATTATCACCCACCTTTTATAGTATCTTAAAGGGAACATACCTCAGAGCCTTGATTTTCTTACCAGGCCCCTATAGCCTCTCCTTGTTCAATTGTAACCATACTCTCTCTCCCACCTTAAATGGCTTCTCGGTTATGTGTTGATCATGCCTGGCCTTATACTTCTCTTGCGACTTCTACAATATTTCTTGTACTTGTATATGGATCTTCATAATCTTCTTTATAATTTTTTTAGCCCTCAAAGCATCTCCTGTAAGATCTTCCTTCACCCCTCCTTGCTACCCATATGCAATATCCAAAGGTGAAGGTGGAAAATATCCAAAACAAGTTTCAAATGGGGACTTTCCTGTAAAAGTGTGGTTTGCTTTGTTATAAGAGTGTTTTATATATACCAAATTTCCATCCCAGGTCTTTGGATGCTTCTGGTTGTATCCCCTCAGAAGGTACATCAAAATCTTGTTGATTACTTCTGTCTACCCATCTATCTGTGGATGGAACATTCTAGATCTCTACAACTTTGTGTCCACCGTCTCTCACAATGTAGTCCAAAATGCACTCAGAAATATTCTATCTATGTCTGAAATGATGCTCCTTCGTACCCCAAAGTGAACCCAAACCTGTCCAAAGAACAAGTTTGTTGCGTCTTTCCCATTGACGGTCTTTTTACAAGGCATTAGAACATACATCTTGCTGAACCTGCCAACTACCATGAACAGGTAGTCATCTCCCTTCCTGGTTGTTGGTAAACCTCTTAAAAAGTCCATGGAAATTCTTTCCCAAGGATGGGTAGGTATGGGTAAGGGATGATATAGACCTTGTTTCCTGTTGTTGGGCTTGCTGGTAAAACAAAGCAAGCATCCTCTTATGAACCTCGCTACCTTCTCTTGTAACTTGGGCTAGTACACTTACATCTAAAAGTTAGCCACGGTCTTACCTACACCAAAGTGCCTTGCAACCTTGGAGGAGTTAACCTCTTTAATTGATTGCAATCTCTCACCTTTAGGAACACATAGCTTATCTAGCATGTAAAGTAACCTGTCTTGGATATGGTAGTCAATGGTTTTGTCATCATTGTGCACATGAATCTGACTTTAAAACTGTTGATACACCTCCTTGAAGTCCTCATCCTCAGAATATACCTCTTTGTATTCATCATATGTGAATGGCTTCATGTGGATAAAGAGCCCCCAAAATTGTAATATTTGAAGTGTGTGGTATTGAAAGAATGTTAGCCAACTTGTTTGTGCTTCCCTTCTTATACTTGACCACCAAATCAAACTGATGTAAAAATGGCATCCACTTGTAATTCCTAGTCTGCTATATAGCTTACTTTGAGCCTGCAAGTATTATAATGGATGGTGATCTATGTAGATTACTAACTCCTTTCCCATCAGATAGTGCTTCCACTTCTTCAAAACTTGCACCATGGCATAGAGCTCCTTGTCATAAGTAGGGTAGTTAAGGACTACCCCATGAAATACTTCAAAATGGTAGAATACATACCTTCCTCCTTGCATCAATACATCTCCCGTAGCATACCCACTCGCATCTGTCTCCACTTCAAAGGGTCACTGCTGTTATCCCCCACAATGTCCCAAGCTAAGAGGAATCGACAGAGGTAACCACAGACCAAGCTTTCAGTTTGGTAGCTAGCCCTACCAAACCAGAGAGGGCTCTCTCTATGAGATCACAGCCAAATAATTGATTGGAATATAAAAGGATTTTAGGCTAGATATGCTAGGCTCAGATAGGTTTGAAAATTTAGGGTTTTGATGTTGAACAAGGGATGAAAACCAGGTAACTAGGTCAAAAGATCAAAGGGTAACAACAACAGAAATATAAAGGAGCAAGGTAGCAATAGTTTTGTGATGGATTAGGGTTTTTCAATGTAGTGTAGTGTTCAGAAGAAATAAGAGGACTTAATGAGAATATATGTCATGAATTCATTAAGCAAGAAAGAAAATAACATATAATGATAATTCCATCAAAACAGAGCTTTAAAAAAAGAATTAATATGCTTATAAAATTAGCAAAAATCACTGAAGAAACAGATAAATTGAAAGAAAAGATGAATATCAATAATATGAAACTATAGCAGAGAAAAAAAAATATCACAAACTCACTGCACATGAATTCCTAGATAATATCTGCAACTTTTTTTTATTTCTTGAAAATGTTGAAGCACAAGTTACAACAGTTCTCTCCTCAAATGTCCAGCCTTTCTCTCTAACAAAGAAAATGATACATATAGACTAAGATAAAAAGTTTCCCCACCTTTAGGGGTCAAATCCATGAGTGTTCGAATAGTTACCAAGAATATCTCAACCAACAAGTGAGAGTGAGAAGGTTGAAAACAAACTCTTTTCTTAGACTTTGATTTGAGTTTCTCTTCATTAATGAGGCCTAATTAGGCATAGAAACAACCTATTAATCTAATTTATTCATGATTACATCATCAAGACATCGAACTACTAAAATTACATCATCAAGTAAAGATCTATTGAAGACATGCTGAGAAAAAACCATCACAGGGATATGTGCAGTGCCATCACGGATATGCACAATGCACTCAGGCATTTGCATAGCGCTAACTTGTAGAAGGATTTTTGAGGCCTTCCCATTCTCCAAATTTAGAACTTGATAGCTCATTAAAAAGCTATGAGTGTCTAGTTTTCATTTGACTATTCAAGCAGGTGATTTGGACACTCCAACAAGGAGAAAAACTAATTTTCCCAAGACTACTCCGATATGCGCAGCGCCTTCTTCAAAACAGTGGCAGAAAGTGATTTTTTGACCTATTTTTGAGCATTTTCTCCCAATCTGTCTACTGAAAAACTTGCAAAAGTGGATAGCTGACATGTAGGAGTGATTATCTATCCAAGCATATAATTTTTTTGGCATTTGGATGGCTGAGGAAAAAGTGTAGTGCCTAGGCACTACACATATAGTTGCCTTTGTGTTTTAAAACAGGCTAAAAACCATCAAAAATTTCAAAATGACAAAAAGTTCTCAAAATTTCCTCAAAATTTCCAAGTGAAGCCATCATATGATATGTCATGCCATGAGAGAGGCCTCAGCAAGTAGATCAAGATTTTCTTTGTCCTTTTGGCTTGTTAGGGTTTCCTTGAGCTTTTTCTTCAAATGTTTAATTCTGACTTGAGATACCTTGTTTCTTGTGTAGTAATGCATATCCATATGCCTTTGCAAGTTATTGTCTCTACTTTCCTTCTTGAGGAGCTTCTCTAGGTGGCCATTAACCTTTTCAAGCCAATATACTCTGTTTGCATTGATCTCTCTAGTGATTAAGTCATCTACAGTGATTTGACCTCTGGGTGGAGAAACTTCTTTTTGTAGCTCAAGGGCTCTCTTGAAGGCTCTTGTTCTTGGTCTCCCTGATGTGCTTTTCTTTCCTTTTCCTTCTGAAACATCCAACTGAACCACTGATTTTCCCTTTACATCCTCTTTCTTCAAATAGGTTGTGTGTTTGTTTTGGATCATTTGGTTTACTTTCAATTGCATGTTTTCTTGTTGTAAGCATGCTATTAAAGCATTTGCCTATGTCAACTTGTCTTCCAACCTTTTGATCTCAGCCTCCTTATCCCTTATGATTTGGTTTGCAACTTTTTCCTCATGGCCTTTCTCCACATCTGTCACATTAGTACCTGGATGAGTGAATTCCTCATGTTGTGGGGATGCTCTTTGTTCACCTACTATAGGCTTGACCCTTTCAACAAACATTGGAGAAAACAAAACCCTTTCACCTCTAGAGTAAGTCTTAGTCACTTTTGCCCTATAATTCCTCTTGGTAGGTGTGCTTGAAGAAGAAACCTCTTGTTGTACTGGTGAGTTTGGACGTGTTGATTCATCACTAGATATAGACGGAGAAAATGGAGGAAAAAATGAATTTGAAAAGCCATCCCAAGACAAATTTATCTGTGCTAATTGATGACAAACTAGAACTTTCACCAAGCCATGATGAAATAGACTAGTATGATGATTTTCTCCCATCTTTTGTACCTTTTCTGTCATTTTTGTTACGCTTTTGTATAGATAGTAAGACAAGTTGATTTTCTAAACACCGGTGAAATGAATCAAAAGCCTCATGTGATATTGATACAACCTTGAATACCTGCCCTCACATGTAAAATACTTCATGATCAATTTCATGAGAGGGGCATATCTATCAAGCAAATGTCTGAATGGAAAAAAAATGTTTTAGAGCTGTCTTATATGGTGCCTTTAGGTACATCTTGTAAATATTAAGGTCAATGTCTCTTTTCTTGAACCAAATTTCTCCAGTGTTTGGAATCCCTGTGGATGCGGAGATGATTTTCCTTGAAACATTGAATTCAACTCCTGCTATAGTCACTTTATCCCCTCTTAATTTTGTGGCAAAAGAACTGGTGAGTTGATCATGAAACTTGAGTTGCTCAATTCTCTGGAAAAAGGCAAGACAACCTGCATCTTCAAATGATTTTCTAATGAAAGGATATGACAAGATCTATTGAGTTGAGGTAGGTTCATATCTGATGACATTCCCTCCTATATGTCTCTTTTTTTTCAGAGGTTTCAGATTCCATGATAACACCTAGCTCTATTGGAGAGAAACTAGGGTTTCACTTGTAGGAAAATAAGGGATTTTGGGAACTTGAAGAAATTAGGGAAATGAAAGGGACAAGGAACTGGTAAAATTTTGGGAAAATTTGGGAGGATACTGAGGGATGTTAGGGAGCTAAGGAAGGTGGAATCTTACAATTTGGCTGAGGAGAAGGGTTTCAAAGAAGAGAAACATAGTCCAAGGTTTGGAAAGTGTGCTATGGTTAGGTTTTATGTGAAAATTATGGAATTTTGAGGATGGGTTTGATAAAGGGTGTTTAGGAACATGTGATTAGGATAGGAGAAGGTGTATGAACAACAAGATACAAGATTTAATAACAATTTACCATGGAAATCATGAAATCTTGAAAATTGTTTTCAAAACCCTTAGACAGGGAAATGAATCCTAGCAACACAATTAAGAGATTTAAGAGATTACTTGAGTTTCATGAGAGACTACCAACCTATATTTACTACAACACAATTTGAATGTGATGGAAAAAATCACTGCAAAGAAGTTTGCAACCTTTGGTTTAAAATGCAACAGTTGCCAACATTTGCGCAACACAGAAAGGAAATTTGACTTTGGCATGCAAAAATTGATCTCTATCTGAAAAATTCGACTTGATTGGGTGGAGTGGTGTCTTGGAAAATGGAATGAGCAAATGGAGAGTGAGTGAGACTCTTTTATAACTTGTGGAAATCGATTTTTGACTTACAAGTGGTAGTGGACCCACCATCACTTTTATAACTTGATTTTGACATTTTGCAGCTTCATGACTTTATGAAAGTATTTCATTAAAAATGAAATAAAAACATTATTTAAAACTTTAATTTCCAACGTAACCTTTACTACTCGTTTATAAAATGGATTTCAATGATGAAATGACTAGATTTCAGAAATTCACCGTATGACCTAGTGGTGACCTAGCTTGAGCTTATTAGATGAATTATGACCATAATGACTATGGGACTCTTCTAATAGTGATTTGACTTGACCAAGATGGTATTATTTGACCATGGAATTGATAGGAGTAGTAAAGACTGACATTCCTAACTGGTGACCAAATTTTTATTGAAAATCGATTTGAAACTATAAAAATTTGACCTGAAACCCTAATAAAAAACTTTGAGAACATTTGATCACCGGTGACTGACATGATTGACAGGCACTAACATTGGCTCTAGCTAGGGATGGAAACATCTTGGAGGTGTCAAGAACACTGTAGACCAAGTAGCCTTAATTCATTGGGCAATGGAATCAAAACGCAAAAGACCAAACTCAAACTAAGAACTGACTGACTATTTGAAATGACATGATCCTAAAGAGGAAAAATAAAACCAGTAGCTGATCAAAGAAGCCTTATGGCCTCCTCCTTGGGCTTCAAACTCCTATTATAACCATTTCACACTTGGACATGAAAAGTAAACTGGTATATACAATGGTAATAAAAATTTGCAAAAAATTCTTCAGGTATAGTAGTGCTTGAGAAGCCTACCATTGATCACTCCTCCTGAATAATCTTGCCCATTCATTTCCTCCAATAGATAAGCATTCTTTCCTTTGAAAGCTGAGATTTTGTACGGTCCTTTCCATAAATTTTCAAACTTTTCGTGTTTTCTCTTTTCTTCATTTCTTGCATCCCAACGAAGAACCACATCACCTAGGTTGAAATTGTCTTCTTTTGTCTTGCGATCATAAATCTTTTTGATTCTTTCTTGAAGTTTAGAAGTATTTTGAAAAAATTCTTCCCTAGTCTGCTATAAATGGATCATTTGACTTATTCTTCGTTGCATATCATTTGTTTCTCTGTCCAATTCTTGCAAAATTTTCATGATCGAGACAACCGAAAAATAATATCAATCCCATACACCAACTGAAAAGGAGACATGCCTATGGATTTCTTGTTACTGACTCTATCTGCCCATAAAGCATTAATGAGCTTTTTATGCCAGTTTTTCTTATTGACCTCTAAAACTTTCTTGATGATGTTGATTAGAGATTTATTGGAAGATTCAGCCAAACCATTCCCTTATGGATGATAAGCATTAGAATGCCCCAATACAATATGATACTTCTCACAAAACTCCACCATCTTCCCGGACTTGAAAGCATCAGCATTATCAATGATTATCTTCTGTGGGAAGCCAAATATAGACAAGATATTAGATTCAATAAACTGAATGATAATAGAATCAGTATCTTGCCTGGTTAGGATTGCTTCAATCCATTTTGTAAAATAATTTGTGGTTGTTAGGATCCATTTGTGTTGTGCAGACAATGAAGGATGGATTTCCCCAATAAAATCAAGGCCCCATTGCCGGAAATGAGTCGTGACTGAAATGGGATGCAATGGTAATGGTAATGGTAATATTTTTATTTTTCCCTGAAAAATCTGTCATTCATGACAGCTCATCACTATTTTATATACATCAGAAAAAAGAGTAGGCCAATAAAAATCAACTCTCAAAATTTTGTTTGTCGTAGTTTTCCAGAAAAGGTGACCACCACAATCTCCTTTGTGGAAATCCCTCATTACATCCTTTGCTTCATTTTCGACTAGAAAATTTAGCAACACACCACCCGAATCCTTCCAAAACAAAACACCATCAATAATACAATATTTTGAAGCTTTCAACTTTAAGGAGCTACTTTTACCTTTGGGCACTTCCGGTGCAGGATTTAAATGCTGCAATACATAAACTATGTCGGAGTACCATGGAGATGACATGAACATGTCAGACACTTGTATTTGTGAATCTTCTACTTCTTCTTCAGAAGGAGCAGCAATCAAATTGATATCTAATGCATGTAAATTAGATTCATCCATGAGCTTGGACAAACCTTGTCCCTTGATGAGCTTTGTTGGCTTTATCTCCAAATCATATTCTAACATTATTGTGATCCATTTTCCCTACCTACCCTATGGATCTATCTGCATAAGAACTTCTTTTACTGCTATTGTCGAAACATAAGCTATGCTGTGAGAATGCAGAATCTATACTCGGAAGTATTTGAGCGCTTTCAGCAAAGCCAAAGCTTGCTTCTCAATTATATTGCATTTCAGCGAGGCATCCCTTATTGTCCCACTAAAAAATTCTATAGGCTATTCATTTTTCTGATCTTTCTTTTGCATTAGGACACCTGCTAAGGTATGCTGAGAGACAAATGAAAATGTGATGAAATCTGAAGTATAATCATGACTGATTAAAGTAGGAGCAGTAGATAATGCAAATTTGACCGCATTGAAAGACTTCTTGGTGTCTACAGACCATATTACCTCACTATCTTTTTTCAACATGTCTGTCATTTCTCTCAAATGTTTAGCGAGGTTGGGAATGAATATCCTCAAAAAGTTGATTTTCCCATTAAATGACTGAATTTATTTTTTGTTCCTTAGGAAATATAATTGTTGAATGGCTTCAACTCTTGCAGGGTCAATGCGAATGCCATCTTTGGAAATAATATGCCCCAGCAGCTTGCCTTCTTCCATGGAAAATAAGCTCTTTTTTGGATTTAGTGATATACCAAATTTTCTGCATCTCTGAAAGACAATTCTTAAATGATGTAAGTGGTCTTCATCAAATTTAGAAAAAACTGTGAGATCATCTAAATAAATAATCATAAATACATCCTTTTCATTGGCGAAAGCTCTATACATAGACCGTTGAAAAGTTGCCCCTGCATTCTTTAATCCAAATGGAATCTTGGCGTACATGAATGTATGCCATGGTGTTGTGAAGGTTGTTTTCAACTGATCATCCTTATGTACTATAATTTGATTGTACCCCGAATATCCATCAAGAAATGACATCTTGGAAGACCTAACTACCCTCTGGAGAATATGATCCATCTTCAGCAGGGGATAATTGTCCTTCAAGTATACTTTGTTTAAATTTCTGAAATCAATACAAAGACGAATTTCCCTGGTCTTCTTTCTCACCGGAACAAGATTTTACATCCACTCAGAAAAACGAATAGGAACTATAATACCAGATTTGTAGAGTCTATTTACCTCTTTCTCAATGGATGGAAACAATTTAGGATTAATCCTCCTCAACTTCTGGCAGAATGGATTTTGATCAGGCTTAACCAGTATAGTGTGCTGAATGATATTATTATCATACACCTTTAAATATGAATAGTCCCAAGCAAATACATCAGAAAATTATGCCATCAAAGCAATGTACTTACTTTTCATCTCAGGAGATAGAGACTTTGACAATTTGACCATCTTAGGCTTGTCTGTTGTACCAATTTTTACATCTTCAACACCTTTCTCTATGGGAACCATGGTGGGCTTTTTAGCAACATCATCACAATCAAATAACTCTTCCAAAGGGACGAGACCGCATGGAATGTTATTGTCTTTTAGATGCAATATTTCAATCTCGGTCGCTTCAATTTCTAGATCATTCTCATCAGATGCATCATCAATATGGGAATTCAGGAATTCATCTTCCATCTGCAAAAAATTGTTGATCTATTTGTCATCCCAAAACACCTGCCAATATCTCAAATTTTTAGGGATAGTTGGGTGGTGTTTAACATGAATTGAATACTTCTTATTAGAGTGGATGGGAATCTTAACCATACTAGCTGCAATAGCAAGGGAATCAACCATAATATTCTGAGTTCTAGGAATCAAAGACAAAGTATATTCTGAAAAAGTTTTAAGAATGTCAAGGACAACATTTCGATAAGCTCGCATTCTTGGATGCTTGGCCTGGTATTCCCCTTTTACTTGTTTAATTACCAATTCAAAGTCGCCATAAACTGAAATTTTCTTTGCTCCTAACTTTTTCATAATTTTAAGGCCAACAATCAGTGCTTCGTACTCCGCCTCATTATTTGAGCAATCAAAGGCCAACTTATAAGAACTCATTCTTACATTGCGTGGAATTTTACATGAATGATGCAATGGACCATGAATCCACATGCCAATCCCAACTCCTTCTTTTCCCAATGCACCATCAAACTCCATGGTCCAAAGACCATCTTCTTCATCCAAAAACAGAACTTTGGAAGGTTGAACTATTTGATTTTTTGGAGGATGACTCACTGTCTCAATAATCTCTATTTTCTGCACTGACTCAACAATCTTTTCAAGTGAATTTTCTGGCTGCAAACACTCTACATTATTTTCCTTTTCTTCAACAATCAAAACTTCCTGTACACTACTTATAACATCCGAAACTTCTAAAATTTCTACAAGCTGACTATCATCATCTACTGGATTCATATCACTATACAAAATGAAAGACTCTAGGTTAGTATGTATAACGTGGATGGGGTGATTATTTGGTTTTTCTTTGCTACTAATCATGAATTTCATCTTTTTCTCCTGGTACAGTTTTCTAAGCTACCCAAATACTGGTATAGTAGCATATGAAAAATCAAGTTGCAAGGTTCCTTTCATCTTTGCCCCCTAAAGACCATGAGAGCAACATGCCAAACCATGGAAGAATATCAGTGACCACTACGTCCATCAACAGAATCTTGGCCGAAATTTGGTCTAGGGACACTACTAAGTCTTTGATAAGGCCAAGAAATTTCACTCTTCCCGAATCAAATGAATAGAGGTCATGATAAGGTCGGGTGATACTTAATCCTAGTTTTTCCATAATAACTTTTGGCATAAGGTTATGCAAGGCACTAGAATCTAGCATGGCATTATGGAGAATAAAATCATGAAGTTTCAGACTAAGATAAAAAGGTGTAACTTCGTTATCTTTAGGTCTTCCCTCTAGATTTGGACCAAACAAAATTGTAGGCTCATCATTGACAACATTAACTGTATCTGACATCTGGTCTACCTTCAACATTTTAGCAATCTGAGACTTGTACTTATCATTCTTTACTAGTTAAGTTAGAGGAATCGAAACTTTCAATTTAGAAATTTCATTCTCTAAACTAAATAGATTGGATTGCTTGTCTACCTCTTTATTAGTGATGTCCTTCTTTTCAATTTGCCCTTTAGCTTGAGACTCCTTATGACTTTCTCTTTGAACCTCCTTATGCTTCCTGACATTGTTGGAAGAAGCTTCATTGGTTTTATCCAAACTTAATATGACAATCTCCTTCTCTTTATTTTGACCTACAGGGGTTGTTTCTTTGTCTTGTGCATCTTTCTATGCATTCTGCCTTTTATGATTCAATGTGACAGGTACATTTCTGCTTCTTAAATTGTATTGTTTCTGCAAATGGCTGATAGAATTTTGATATCCTCTTTGGTATTCTTTGGTTTGCATTGCCCATAAATCATCATTTGCAAGTACAAGTTGTTGATCACTTGGTATAAAAGACTCCTGAGAAAATTGATCTTCCTCAGTGAAAAAAGTAGGTAGTTCATCTTCTTCAATGAAATAATTTTCTTCAACAATTTCTTCTTCATCTTCTTCCTGCCCTTCATTGTAATTTTGTTGAAATGGAGCTCTTATTTGTCCCTGAGGATCCTGATTTCTCTACTCTTTCTGCTTATTTTTGAACTGTTTTTGTTGTTGTCCTTGATAATTTGGATTCCTTTTTGAAGGCTCCGCTTGTCAATCTTCAATGGACATTATTTCCATCATTCTTTCCATAGTTTTTATCAGAGTATCAAGTTTTACATCAGAATATGAAGAGGACTCTTCTTTAAAGGCAACTTTCTTCTCAAGTTTCTCGGGTTTTGTTTTAGATTTCTTGATGAGCAGATTAGCTTCCACACTTACTGCATTTTGCTACATTTCTTCTAGAGTTGCAGGGTCTCTCTCCCTAAGCTAATATTCCATGTCTAGGTTGAAGGCATCAGGATAGTGGAGAAGTGCTAAACTAGGGGTAGGTTTCATATCATCAAGAATGGAATTATACACCATATTGAACATTGTTGTGAATTCCTGCATTGTCTCATTTGGGTTTATTTTCATGGAATTATACTCAGCAAAAATCTGTAATGGATTTTTGTTTTCTTGCCAACATGCTAGGAAAAACTCTATAAACCATTGAGAGCTATTGATATAATTAGCTGCCAAACTGCGAAACCACTTTTTGACATCCCTGAAAAATCTCTGAGCTATGATTCTCATCTTAGCATCTTCTTCATAAACCTCTTCAAGATTGATAAAATAAACCAATTTATCGACATGCTGTCGGGTTGTTATTTCTGAACTTCCATCAAACAGAGGGAGTCTTTGGCCATAGTTTTGAGGTAGAGCAGCAAGTTGACCATGTAAAATTAGAGGGGAAAATCATGCCATGACTGCTGGAAGATGTAGTAGAGGTAATACAATGGGTTTTGTAGATAAAGATGATAACACTAATGGAGGTGATGTTAAAGGAGATGAAGTAGCTGATGTATTTGGAGGTGCAATAGAGGATGAAGAAGCAACTAGATTTTCAAGCTGATATTGAATGTAAACTTTTTCAATAGTTGTTGGACCTCATAATTACTCTCTGTTTGACAACTTTTCTCACTTCTTTCTCTTGTTTTCCATAAAAGACAAATCCCCATCACTGATAAATGATAAATTTTGTCTCAAGGAAGACATTAAATGATTGACATGTTATACTTTTATGTTTTTGCTATTTGAAATAAGTTTTGCAAATTAGCTACGGAACACAGCCTATTCTGCAGCTAACCATGTGTTCCATAGCTACTTCCATGGTTGAACAGGTTGCAGGTGTCAAATGAAGAAACCGGCCACATGGGCATCTTTGGAATTGTCTCAACATGGATCCTATCCTAGTCACCCAGCTCAGATCGAAAAAAAGCCAGCTCAAGGTGACAATCAAAGGAGGAGTCAAATGAAGAAACCCAAGAGCAATAGGACTCTTTGTCCACTCTTCATGGTTAATTAATAAAACCTGACAGTTTTGTTGCAGCAATAACTCGAACCAGCCACCGGTGATAACGGTTTCATGCAACCATCTTGCTGACTTAAAGTCACCTGTAGCTGATCAACCACTTACACAGAACTGTTGTAAACGTGTAGACCACTTGTAGCTAAATTCTCTCAAAAGACAATTAGGAATGTTTCTTTAAATATTAGTTGTACAGAACTGAGAAAGAGTTTGAATTTTTGGATGTATTAAGCTCAGACTTACAGCTCTGTAATTTTGTAACTTATTTTCTTGTTAATAATATGAAGCTATGTTTGACCAAGTGATCACTTGAAAGAATATCTTCAGCTAATTAGCAACTCAACTCAGTAAGTTGTAGAGGGCCCCTGCACTGAAGGAGGATTTTTCTTTTTATTTTTTTTACTGTTCAGTTTAGTTTCATTATTTACTTTTAGCAGTATTTGTAGTTTAGGTTGATTCCCTGTAGTTTGTTTTCTTTTAGTTCTGATCAATAGCATAATGTTATAATTCGATGGTGCAGTCTTGTTTCTTCAATCTATTTCATAAAGGAAACAACTTTGTTTTTAAACAGGGTAAGGTTGAAAAGTAATAAGGATGCATTGTTGATTAGTTTACTTACTGTTTGTATCCTTTGTTATTTATTTCCTAGTTCAGATTACCAATGCACTGTGTGAATAAATGTTTTTGGTCACCATTTCAAGCTGATATCCATCCTAAACTAAATGGTTAAACATTCACTTCACACGAGGATTGAAATCAATTAGTTACTCTCTGCATATTTGATTTAGTTCTTTGGACTATAAAGTACAGTAAGTTGCTTGTATGCCATCTCAAGAAAGTTATCTTTCAAAATTGAAGGCTTGGACAACTAAAATTTCTTTAGTCAATTTCATTCTCTGTAATTATTTCGATTGGCCTTACAAATTTCACCTTTTAATTCTTGACTTAGGATCAATGACAAAATCAAATAGACGCTTTGTTTTTTTCCTACTTTTAACTTAGATTTTGACTAGCTTTTGAGCTCTTGGTTCACCTTTAAGAAATTTAGATTCGGTTTCTCATAGTTCAAATTGTACATCATTAGGGATCAAAGAACAGAAAACCCCAAAATAATATAAAATACAAAACAACGAAGTAAGAAGGGTTAACTAGCACATACAATGCACTACACTTTATCAGTTTACGAGCCTCGGTTGATAATTTATGCAAAGCAATTTAGGATACTAAATTGACTAAATAGTAGTGATTTGAAGTTGGTTAGCTAGACTCTAGAGTTTATCAAAGTTTAACCAAAGCTCATGATTATCTTTAGAAAAGAGGGATTTAGAAGAAAGGAGGTGAGAATTAAATTGAATAGGATCAAGTACCACTTTAGAAAGGAAAGACTCAAATTTTGATCTGAAAAGAGATAGATCAAGCTGAATATCAAAAGAAAGATGTTCAACAGTGAATAAATTTTTAGGCAAAGAAGTAGTTCTTTCTAATTTTTGAGTTGTACTTTTAGGAATAGGTGACTTGAGTTTCCTAAGTAGTTTTTCTGGGTCATCAACAATAGGAGGTGGATTTGGGTCAGGATTTGACCTTGTATGTCTTTTAGGAGCAAGAATTTTTACACCTTAAACTTGATATGATTTCTTAAATAAGCCTTTCCTAAGATACTATAAGATGTCACCTACAAGACCAGTCTTGAATTCTCTTATAGAACAAATCCCATGAATGATATATTAGTCATTTCCCTGGAAACGACACCAAAATGTTATCCCCCACAATGTCCTAGGTTGAGAGAAATCGACGGAGGTAACCACAGACCAATCTTTCAGTTTGGTAGCTGGCCCTACCAAACCAGAGAGGGCTCTCTCCATGATATCACAACCAAAGAATTGACTAGAATATAAAATGATTTTAGGCTAGATATGCTAGGCTCAGATAGGTTTTAAAATTTAGCATTTTGATGTTGAACAAGGGATGAAAACCAAGTAACTAGGTCAAAAGATCAAAGGGTAACAACAATAGAAATATAAAGGAGCAAGGTAGCAGTAGTTTTGTGATGGCTTAGTGTTTATCAATGTAATGTAGTGTTTAGAAGAAATAAGAGGACTTGATGAGCATATATGTCATGAATTCATTAAGCAGGAAAGAAAATAACATATAATGATAATTCCACCAAAATAGAGCTTTAAGAAAAGAATTTTGTTTATAAACTTAGGAAACATCATTGAAGAAACTGATGAATAGAAAGAAAAGATGAATATCTATCATATGAAACTATAACAGAGAAAAAACAAGATCACAAACTCACTACACATGAATTCCTAGATAATAGCTACAACTATTCTTTGGTTTCCTGAAAATGCTAAAGCACAAGTTACAAGAGTTCTCTCCTCAAATGTCCAACCCTTCTCTCTGACTATATATATATATATATATATATATATATATATATATATATATATATATATATATATATATATATATAGACTAAGATAAACAGTTTCCCCACCTTCAGGGGTCGAATCCATGAGTGGTGGAACAATTTCCAAGAATATCTCAACCAACAAGTGAGAGTGAGAAGGTTGAAAACAAACTCTTCTCTTAGACTTTGATTTGAGTTTCTCTTCATTAATGAGGCCTAATTAAACATAAAAACAACCTATTATGCTAATTTATTCATGATTACATCATCAAGACATCGAACTACTGAAATTACATCATCAAGTAAAGATCTGTTGAAGACATGCTGAGAAAAAATTGTTACAGGGATATGCACAACTCATTCAGGCATTTGTATAGTGCCAGCTTGCAGAAGGATTTTGGAGGCCTTCCCATGCTCCAAATTCAGAACTTGATAGCTCATTAGAAAGATATGAGTATCTAGTTTTCATTTGACTATTCAAACAGGTGATTTGGACACTCTAGCGAGGAGAAAAATTGATTCTTCCAAGACTACTCCGATATGCACAATGCCTTCTTCAAAACAGTGGCATAAAGTCATATTTTGACCCATTTTTGAGCATTTTCTCCCAATTTGTGTACTAATAAACTTGCAAAAGTGGATAGCTGACATGTAGGAGTGATTAGCTATCCAAACATATAAATTTTTTGGCATTTGGATGGTTGAGCAAAAAACGTAGCGCTTAGGCATGCCTATCTATTTTAAAACAGGCTAAAAACCATCAAAAATTTCTAAATGACAAAAAGTTCTCAAATTTTCCTCAAAATTACCAAGTGAAGGCATCATATGATATGTCATGCCATGAGAGAGGCCTCATCAAGTAGATCAATATTTCCTTTGTCCTTTTTCCTTGTTAGGGTTTCCTTGAGATTTTTCTTCAAATGTTTAATTTTGATTTGAGATACGTTGTTTCTTGTGTAGTATTGCATAGCCATATGCCTTTGCAAGTTATTGTCTCCACTTTCCTTCTTGAGGAGATTCTCTAGGTGTCCATTAACCTTGTCAAGCCCATATACTCTGTCTGCATTGATCTCTCTAGTGATTAAGTCATCTACAGTGATCTGACCTCTGGGTGGAGAAACTTATTTTTGTAGCTCAAGGGATCTCTTGAAGGCTCTTGTTCTTGGTCTCCCTGATGTGCTTTGCTTTCCTTTTCCATCTGAAACATCCAACTAAACCACTAATTTTCCATTCACGTCCTCTTTCTTCAAATAGGTTGTGTGTTTGTTTTGGATCATTTGTTTTAATTTTAATTGCATTTTTTCTTGTTGTAAGCATGCTATTAAAGCATTTGCCTCTGTCAACTTGTCTTCCAACCTTTTGATCTCAACCTCCTTATCCCTTATGATTTGGTTTGCAACTTTGTCCTCATGGCCTTTCTCCACATCTGTCACATTGGTACGTGTGTTATAGCTCCAAATCTCACTCTTATGGTTTGTGATGCTGCACTCATGGCCTAGGGCAACCCCTCCTTCCAGACCTGGTCCTAAAATTTAAAAAACAGTGTTTTATTCCCTATACACGACATTGCCCTGAGTTAAACGCGTGTACACGCGGGTCTGTGTATACCCAACCCGCGTGTATGTATTAAAACACTTAAAAAATAAATAATTCCTTATTTTCGGGTGGAGATCGCGGGTTTTACCTGCTGATCACCTGTTAGTGCCTGTGGCCCAACTGTTCCCAACCAAATCCTAACTAAAAAACTACTTTGGAGATGGTATAAAAAGACATCAAAGGGAAGGCCTAAGGGAGAGAGAAAAGAGAGCAAGATTATTATGCTGAGATTTTCCCCTTAGACCAGGTCTGAAGTCCTTGGTGCTTTCTGCACTTCCCCCATTTTGCATAGGAAACCCTTGTTTCCATGTGTATTGGTGATCATTCATCCTTGATATCATCATTGAGTAAGACTTGGAAGGAGCTCTTGTTGGAGGCTTGAGGCTGGAACGAATCCGGGAGGAAGCTTTGCTTGGAGCCTGCTGAAGGTGTTCAGGTGATATCTTTCCGTTATATGTACTTTATTTGTCTTTATATATAAAGAAACACGTCTTTGTTCCCGAAACAATCTTTCTTTATGCTTATGAGATTCTTGTTTTGAATTCTTATGCAAGTGGTTACTTAAAGATTTTTATAACTAACTTTATAGCATAAAGATGGTTTATACATAAGTATTTGTACATGTACTGTTGTGTTCTTTGATTTGTTTGTCTTACAGGTCAAAGGAAGAAGAAGGGAACTCCAAGAAGGGTTTGGACCCTAAAGGCCTTCTCGAACGTAGGACCTTAGGTACGTACCCTTAACATTAGAATTTGCTTAAAAGTAAAGATGATGGCTGTGTGTGTGTTTCTTTGAATAAGCAATTTTTAGTCTGGTAGAGTCTTAGCCCAAAGGACCCTAGGGGTACTTTCCCTTCAACCAGAATTGGCGACTCCGCTGGGGACAACACTCTTGTTGTTCCTAGTTTGGGTAGTCTTCAAGCCAATCAAGACTCAGCCCCTCTGTTTGTTGGCTCTGACTGTCTGATCTGTTCTTGAACTCCAAGCTTTTCCAGTTTTTCAGTCTGTGTTTTTTATTTTTCTTGAAAGACTTCAAATACGCTCTTTTTCTGGATTACAGAAGCGTATATACGCAAGTTTCACTAAGTGAACCCGCGTATACGCAGGTTTCCTTAGTTACAGTCGCGTGTACACGCATTCTGCACATAATTGCAGGCGCGTATATTACATAATTTTCAAGATTTATAAATTTTCTTTATGCTGAATGTCTGTCTGGTGGTTTGGGTCAGTTTGAAGCAGTCATTTTCCAGTGACAGTTCTCTGTTTAACAGGGGGCATCTTGTTCTGAACTCTCTCTAGTCATAAGGAGTATTAGTCTTGTTTTCGTTGATTGCAAGCGTCATTGATTTTTGACACACAAGATTTCTAGTTAGGAATCTTGACTGCTCTGTTTTGGCAGAGTAGGAAGATTGGATTTCAAGCTTTGTGTTCATTTTTGTTTTGATGACCCTTTTGTTTGCTTAACGAAACCATTTTTGTGACCATTCGCTCCTTCGTTTCGGGAAAGTTATTTGTTACCATTTTCTTGAAACTTGTCTTTTGATCCTTTGGACTTTCATTGCTGCTTTTGATTGTCAAAAAGCGATTTCAAACACATTTTATTTTTGTTGAGTTTTCATCATTTGAAAGGTGTCAATTCACAAAAGTGTTTGGTTGCCTATTTATCAATCATTGGTGTCAGTATTTTTGAGAGCTTTCCTTTGAAAAAGACTTTTTGGTTTGATTGAAAGAAAATCTTTGGAAAGTTTTGAGTTTCGCTTTCTTAAACTTGCTTTTCATTTGATTTCCTTTTTTGCGAAGTGAAAGTGCTTTGTGTTTATCTTCGAACTTGTTTTTATTGTTTGGACGAAATGATTGGTAACACATCATCTTCTATCTAAGCATTTTAGTGGCAAGACAAATTTGATAAGTGAGAAACTTTCCTTCTTTGTTTGTTGAGTAGTTTTTAAATTTTGCATTCACATATAGTTGTTGCATTAGGATAGATTTGCATCCCTTTTTATGCATACATAGCTTTGTTAGCTTTTGTGAGTGTGGAGTCTGAAAAGAAAGCAAAAAACTTTGTTTTATTTTTCCTCTGAACCCTGTAGAGATTACTTTTCATCGAAAAACGAAAAGTGCATGTGCATGTAGCTAAGTTTTATTAATTTCTTTTGCGTCCATAAAAACACCACAAGTTTCATCTCCATTACCTTGTGACTTAAAGAACAGCCTAATAAAATCAAGCACTAAATTAAAATCCACTAGAACTTTTTTGTTTTAGTCAGTTACACCAACAAGTTTAGGATTTTAGGGCCTTGGATTAGGCGAGTGGAGAGTTAACTCTCCAAGGCCACATAAAACGTCAAACATAAGAGTTTGATTAACGAGAGTAAATCCAATAGCTTTAGGAAGACCAGGAAAGCTCCGGATCTGGGAGTTAAGCACGAGGGTCTGTGAAGACAGGGAAGAGAGATACCCCCTCTCCTACTTGTCCGAACTTACCTCACGACTGTTCCGCCTGGCTTCTGCGACGAGTTGGTGCCCATAGTTGCCTCTCCTAGGGATCTACACAGGTGGCTGCGGAGGGGAATCCCGTGGCACCTGAGGTTGACGTTGTATCACTCTCGACAGTACTACTGGAGGGCACCCTTGCGAAGCTTGGGGGCTTGCACCGGCGCAGGCTGTTGTTAGGAGGTCAGCGTAACTTCCTCTGTTACCTTCGCTGATAGGACTGGGCCGTCATTATCCCAGACTATCTTCGGAAGGCCCCTGACTCCACTTTCTTGTATTTTGGTGTCCGGTCCTCATCACCCGGAGCGGAAATACTTGGAAGTTGTTTGACTGGCTGTTATCTTTAGGGACTTTCTAGTGGGTGTTCTTTGCTCCTTGTATATAGTTGGCTTTAGGTATTTTTGTCTAGTCACGTTTGGACTTTGTGTTCTGAGTGACCGGCTTACCACTCTACCAATCTTGAAAGGCTTTTGGTCGTTCTTTCAGAAGTTGTAGATTTGCCTCCTCAAGGGCAAAGGTTTTGATTGCTTATCCATATTCCTTGAAGAGTTATTTCTATATTCCCATAGGGGAAGGTTCTTTGGAACAGTTAGATATGGCCAATATTCCTGTAGAAACCAACCAAGGTGCCCTCCCAAAAGGGGATCCTTGTGCTTTTCCTTTCTTTGGAAACGTTGGTACTCCCTTGATGGCCACTTTGAATATTCCTGGATTGAATGTTGGACTACCCATTTGGCTGTGGTCCACTCCGAATATTCCGAATGCTCTTGAAGCCTCTCAGTTGAATGCTTTATTTCAAGGGCATCACATGGGTGCTCATTGTTCATCTTCTCTCAAAGAGAAATCTGGGGTTCCTTCTTCTCCTCCTTCTTGTCACAAGAAATCTAAAAAGAGGAGAAAAAGGAAGTCAAAGAAGAAGAATAATTCTATCCTTTCATCCTCAACCTCTGCTAGTCATGTTGGAGATGAGTCTTCAGCCGCTGCAAGTCATGCTGGGGGCACAAGTCTAGTCACTGCAAGTCACACTAGCATTTCATCTTCAACCTCTGCAAGTCATGTTGGAGATGAGTCTTCAGCCGCTGCAAGTCATGCTGGGGGCATGAGTCTAGTCACTGCGAGTCATACTAGCAAAGAGTCACCGACCTCTGCAAGTCATGTTCAGGACTCTCCGCAAACCACTGCTAGTCATGTTGGTGGAATGGAGGTTGATAAGAAACCTGGACGTAGAAGTTTTAAACCTAAGTTCCCTTGTAAGATATGCAAGGGAGACCATCTTACTCATTTATGCCCTGGTATTCCAGAGGTTCAAAAGATATGGTCCGAGTCTGAAAGTACTTCTACTCCTAGATCTGATATGGTTTCTCATCAATCCCATCAACCATTGGTTGATAATGTGGTAGAGCCAGTGCAATCGCTGGCCGATTACACTCCTCTTTTGGGGGGTGAAGTGCCTAACAAAAGAGTCTGTTTGATCTCTAGTACAGAGTCTTCTAGTATAGGGGGCATTCGGTTTCTTCAAATGTTCCCCCTCCAAGTTCTAAGAGTGTTTCCTTTGATTGGGATAGTCTTGTTGAGCCTCGTCTTCCTTCCGCTGCACCTTTCCAAATAAAGGTCAGAGTTAATTCCACAAATGTCTATCGATGTATGGTGGATGAAGGATCCTCTGCAAGTATTATATCCTCTTTGACTTGGAAAGCTTTGGGTTCCCCAAAGTTGTTGACAGCTCAGAGTCAGTTGTTAGCCTATGATAGAAGGCCTGGTGAATCTATGGGTGTTCTTCCTCAATTGCCTATCACTTTAGGTGGGAAGACTGTCTTAATCGATATGATGGTGGTTGATAGCCCTTTAGACTTTAATATGCTACTTGGGCGTGATTATGTCTATGCTATGAATGCTGTGGTGTCTTCACTCTTTCGAGTAATGTGCTTTCCTCATAACGGGAATATTGTCACTATTGATCAGCTTGCATTTGATAATCACCACCCTAATTCGACTTTACTGCAGAATACCCCTTGGTTTGTTCCAAGTGTTCAAGTAGACTCTACCCCGCCACGGGTTAATTATGTGGCATTGAATCCTCAATGTTCAATCGCTTCTAAGAAGGATCCTTTGACCTATTATTCTCCTTCTTGGGACTTGGTCCCGGCAGTTGACCGAGAGATTCTTCCTATAGGGACATGGGACCCTTTAATTCCCTCTTTTGATCCTTGTAGTTCTCATGATTTCTTAGAACTTGTTTTGCCTTCACAGGAGGAACTCTTTGAAGCCATGAGTTATGACTACCAAAGGAGTCCTTGGTCCGATCCCTACAAAGGGTTTGTCCAGAAGAACTATTATGCGTAAGCCGCAAGGCTGCGTGGTCCCTTGTACCATATTGTATATATGAGGTACGCATTTTCAAGTTTCGTATTCTATAACACAAAGATCTTATATGAAGTTTATATGTGGGATGTATTAACTTCGTGTCTAGTGTTCCTATTTATGTTTACAGAACTTGGAAGATTTCTCCTTTGGAAGTTTATGGTTGGTCCGTTCGGACAGGTATTGGTTCTCGAAACTGGCATATAGGTTAGGTTTTTTCCGCCTGCATTGTGCATTTATCAGTTTCCTTTCCCATTTTGCCTTAGGATCAACCCCACCAAGTTATGGTGCGGAACCTTCTCATTGCTTAGAAGTATCATGACTTGTGTGGTAGAGCCTACCTTATCATGGGTGCCCTAGTTAGTACCTTATTGTCGCTTGGCACTCATGCAGATTTTTGTCCTTAGGCTCGGGAGTCCTCTGTAGTCCCGCCATGACTTATGCGTTGAAGACTCATTCCTCTTTGCTTCTTCGCTTCGTTCTGGCCTTATACCCTAGAGGCTCCTATGTGTGTCGAGTTGTACTTCTGCATTGCATGTTGACTATTTGCACCTTTTGGCCTAGAGCCGGCTTCACTTGGACTCGTGTTTAAGCCAACTTTTGACCATGACGACTGCAAAATCAACCTTGCATACCTTTGACTTCTGCAGCTTGACATACCCAGATCCGTGGAAGGAACATACCTCTGAGTGTCACTGACCAGTTTTCACCTCCCTGCATTGAGCATAGGAACGTTCCTTTCCCAGGAACTAGATCATTTGTTTCACCGACACTCGTTCTTTCCACTGTACCATAGCATTCTTTTATTCTTTTTCCGGCTTATCAGAAAAAGACAAAAAAATTAAATATTCCAAAAAAAGAGCGGGAACAGGGACATTATTTCCATTTATTGTTGGCAGCTAGAGTCATTCGTGTCGCCCTTGAACAAAGCACTCAAAACAAAGTCTCCTCCGCATGGGTGGGATTTAGTTTGACTTAGGTACGCCATAACCTTATTATCGAGTCAGTTTTCCCCTATTGGTTATCTCTTCCAATCATATGGAGGGTTCGTTCGTGCCTCCTGCATGACGAACTTATACAGATTCATCATATGCTGCCACATAGTCACATTGAGTCGTGCTTTTGTTTAAGGGAAGTTAGCCTGAGTCAGCCTTTCTGCGGTGTCTCTTGACTCATTTTTCAGTCGGCCATCCCTGGTTGTCAGTGTCATGTCTATCATCACATCAATTATATTGGTCCTTTACTCGTGCCGGTTTGAGAAGGTCCTCATTGACTTCTTGCTGGCGGGTCTTGTCCTTATCGACGACGACACCTTGCTCTGAGGACAGGCCTAGAGCCGCACCCTGGCCCTATTTTCATTATTGATAGGTCACCTTGTGCTCAGCATCGATCAGTATCATGGTTCTTTGACTGAGTGGTTTCCCTTGTGTTCGACATCAGCATACATTATCACACATTGGGATTCGTGCAGTACCTTGGTTTCCATTTGACCCTATTGGTGGATACCTCGCCTCTGTGTCAGCTTTCATTATTGGTTGGTTCAGAGGGTTTCTGCCGTGCGCTAGCCACATCTTGTGTACGCCGGAAACGTACTTCGGTTGGGTTACTACATCTTTTTCGTCCGATTCCTTCCACATTATTGGCCTACGGGTTACACTCGCGCTAGATTGATGGAGGATGCCTTAATGCCTTCCTTCTAGCAGATCTTTCCCTATCGACTCCGACTCATTGCTCTGGGGCAAAGATCTAGAGTCCATTTGGCAGTACCTTGGGGTTTGCAGTCATTAGTGGCAGATTCCTCGCTATCGACAGTGGGAAACCATCATTGTCTCCTGATCGATAGATTCTTACAGGTGTTCGACTTCAGCTCATCTATTCACACTTGTTAGATTGTACTGGGTACCTTGACGCTCATTATCATTATCGGTGAGTAGTCTCGCGTTTGTTAACGGTATACATCAATGACCGGTAATCAAACGATTTCTCACATGGTCGACTTCAGATCATTTATTCCCATGGTGTAGAAATGTACCACGGCGGTCGGTGAAGACCTCAGGTTGTATCAGCATTCATTGGTTCACTTGACAGTTGCTCCTGTTGCTGCTAGTTGATACCACTCCACTTCATATGTTGCAGTCAGTCATGGCGACATTCTATATGCTGGCACCTGAGTTTGCAGTATACCAGTACCATCATGTTCAGTTGGTACCTTTTGGGATTAGTCTTTGATATCAGTGATCCGTTGCATCTTTCAGCATCATTGACAGTTTTATATGTGATATTCAGACATGTACTTACTCATTATGATCAGATGATCCATTATGTATCTTCCAGTCATTCATACTTGTATACTTAGTGGATCCGCTTGTACTTGATATGCGGACATGCTTTACTTTTCCTGAGCATGGGTATGCCCGCCTCAGACAGTGTTTCTTTCTGATCTCCTTTTGGTGGCTTGGCAGGCTGAATTCTGGTGCAGTCCTCCTCGGTTTTTCGACAGAGTTCCTTTCCATGTACTTACATAATATATTTCAGCCATCATGTTCCCCTTCTGACCTCATATATTAGGGGGCATCTGTTATAGCTCCAAATCTCACTCTTATGGTTTGTGATGCTGCACTCATGGCCTAGGGCAACCCCTCCTTCCAGACCTGGTCCTAAAATTTAAAAAACAGTGTTTTATTCCCTATACGCGACATTGCCCTGAGTTAAACGCGTGTACACGCGGGTCTGTGTATACCCAACCCGCGTGTATGTATTAAAACACTTAAAAAATAAATAATTCCTTATTTTCGGGCGGAGATCGCGGGTTTTACCTGCTGATCACCTGTTAGTGCCCGTGGCCCAACTGTTCCCAACCAACTCCTAACTAAAAAACTACTTTGGAGATGGTATAAAAAGACATCAAAGGGAAGGCCTAAGGGAGAGAGAAAAGAGAGCAAGATTATTATGCTGAGATTTTCCCCTTAGACCAGGTCTGAAGTCCTTGGTGCTTTCTGCACTTCCCCCATTTTGCATAGGAAACCCTTGTTTCCATGTGTATTGGTGATCATTCATCCTTGATATCATCATTGAGTAAGACTTGGAAGGAGCTCTTGTTGGAGGCTTGAGGCTGGAACGAATCCGGGAGGAAGCTTTGCTTGGAGCCTGCTGAAGGTGTTCAGGTGATATCTTTCCGTTATATGTACTTTATTTGCCTTTATATATAAAGAAACACGTCTTTGTTCCCGAAACAATCTTTCTTTATGCTTATGAGATTCTTGTTTTGAATTCTTATGCAAGTGATTACTTAAAGATTTTTATAACTAACTTTATAGCATAAAGATGGTTTATACATAAGTATTTGTACATGTACTGTTGTGTTCTTTGATTTGTTTGTCTTACAGGTCAAAGGAAGAAGAAGGGAACTCCAAGAAGGGTTTGGACCCTAAAGGCCTTCTCGAACGTAGGACCTTAGGTACGTACCCTTAACATTAGAATTTGCTTAAAAGTAAAGATGATGGTTGTGTGTGTGTTTCTTTGAATAAGCAATTTTCAGTCTGGTAGAGTCTTAGCCCAAAGGACCCTAGGGGTACTTTCCCTTCAACCAACGTGGATGAGTGAATTCCTCATGTTGTGGGGATGCTCTCCGTTCACCTACTGTAGGCTTGGCCCTTTCAACAATTATGGAGAAAACACAAGCCTTTCACCTCTGGAGTAAGTCTTAATCACTTTTGCCCTATAATTCCTCTTGGTAGGTCTGCTTGAAGAAGCAACCTCTTGTTGTACTGGTGAGTTTGGAGGTGTTGATTCATCACTAGATATAGCTGGAGAAGATGGAGGAAAAGATGAATTTGAAAAGCCATCCCAAGAAAAATTTACCTGTGCTAATTGATGAAAAACTAGAACTTTCACCAAGCCATGATGAAATAGACTAGTATGATGATTTTCTCCCATCTTTTGTACCTTTTCTGTCATTTTTGTTAGGCTTTTGTACAGATAGTAAGACAAGTTGAGTTGTTGAACACCGGTGAAATGCATCAAAAGCCTCATGTGGTATTGATACAACCTTGAATACCTACCCTCACATGTAAAATACTTCATGATCAATTTCATGAGAGGGGCATATCTGTCCAGCAAATGTCTGAATGGAAAAACATGTTTTGGAGTTGTCTTATATGGTGCCTTTAGGTACATCTTGTAATTATGAAGGTCAATGTATCTTTTATTGAACCAAATTTCTCCAGTGTTTCGAATCCATGTGGCTGTGGAGATGATTTTCCTTGAAACAATGAATTCAACTCCTGCAATAATCACTTTATCCCTTCTTAATTTGGTGGCAAAAGCACTGGTGAGTTGATCATGAAATTTTAGTTGCTCAATGTTGATAGTGAGGGATGTTAGGGAGCTAAGTAAGGTGGAATTTTAGAATTTGGGTGAGGGGAAGGGTTTCAAAGAAGAGAAACACAGTCCAAGGTTTGGAAAGCGTGCTCTTGCTAGGGTTTATGTGAAAATGGTTGAATTTTGAGGATGGGTTTGATAGAGGGTGTTTAGGAAGGTTTGATTAGGATAGGAGAAGGTGTATGAACAACATGATACAAGATTTAATAACAATTTACCATGGAAATCATGAAATATTGAAAATTGTTTTCAAAACCCTAGGAGAGGGAAATGAAGCATAGCAACACAATTAAGAGATTTAAGAGATTACTTGAGTTTCATGAGAGACCACCAACCTGTATTTACTGCAACACAACTTGAATGTGATGGAAGAAATCACTGCAAAGAAGTTTGCAGCCTTTGGATGAAAACACAATAGTTGCCAGGATTTGTGTAGCACAACCTGAGGATTTGCGCAACACAGAAAGGAAACTTGACTTTGGCATGCAAAAACTGATCTGAAAAATTTGACTTGATTGGGTGGAGTGGTGTCTTGGAAAATGGAATGAGAAAATGGAGAGTGAGTGAGACTCTTTTATAACTTGTGGAAATCGATTTTTCACTTACAAGTGGTAGTGGACCCACCATCACTTTTATAACTTGATTTTGACATTTTGCAGCTTCATGACTTTATGAAAGTATTTCATTAAAAATGAAATAAAAACATGATTTAAAACTTTAATTTCCAACTTAACCTTTACTACTCCTTTATAAAATGGATTTCAATGGTGAAATGACTAGTTTTCATAAATTAACCTTATGACCTAGTGGTGACCTAGCATGGGCTTATTAGATGAATTATGACCATAATGACTATGGGACTCTTCTAACAATGATTTGACTTGACCAAGATGGTATTATTTGACCATGGAACTGAAAGGAGTAGTAAAGACTGACCTTCCTAACCGGTGACCAAATTTTTATTGAAAATCTATTTGAAACTATAAAAATTTGACCTGAAACCCTAATAAAAAAACTTTGTAAGAGAACATTTGATCATTGGTGACTAACATGACTAACAGGCACTAACAACGGCAATTTTGGTAATGTCAGAACTGGTGCTAGACTGATCTTCTTCTTTATCTCCTCAAAATCCTTCTACTTACCTTTTCCCCACTGGAAACTCTTGCCACTTGTTGTTATGGCATGGAGTGGTGCTACTACCATTGAAAATGAAGCTATGAATTTCCTCAGGTACTATCTTGCCCCAATCAAAATCTTGATCTCATAAACATTAGCAGGCACTGACCATTTCATGATGGCCTCCATCTTGGAAGGATCTATCTTCAACTCTCCTACACCGATCACATACCCCAGATACACCAAAGATTGTTACCAAAACTTGCACTTCTTGAGATTTTCTAGCAGCTGATGCTTCTTCAATGTTTCCAGTACCTACGTCAAATGTGAAATATGCTCCTCCCATGTAGCACTATATACAAGTATATAATCCAAATAGAGAATAACAAATGAATCTATAAAAGGGCGCAATACATCATTCATTAATATCATAAACATAGTTTGTGCATTACAGAGGCTACATGGCATGACTAATCAATCATACAAACCTTTCTTGGTTTTTGAGGCGGTCTTCCATGTATCTTCTTCTTTGACTCAAACCTGGTGAAATCCAGACTTCAAGTCCATCTTGGCGGAGTATTTTTCTGGTTGCAACTGATCCAGTAGATCATCTATCCTGGGCATGGCGTACATGTTCTTGAGCATGATTTTATTCAACGCCTTGTAATCTATACACATCCGCCAAGTCCCATCCTTCTTTGGTACAATGATGATGAGTGACCCACATGGTGATGTACTTGGTCGAATAACTCCCTGTTCCAGTAGCTGTTGCAATTCTTTCTTCACCTCACTTTCTTCTATAAGAGACTACCTATACAACCCAATATTTGACAAAGGGGATTCTGGCTATAATTGGATCTCATGCTCCACTTATCTCTTAGGTGGTAACCCTTTAGGCTCTCAAAACACATCCTGTATGCCTATAACAACTCCTCCAATTGTTGTTTATGTTTCTTAGTACACCCCTCCAAGGATGCCTTGCCTCTTATTGACTCATCTTCGGACTGAATTTCTCTTAAAAACAATAACACATACTTCTTGCTGGAACTGATCAATTTCTTAACTTGATTGGCACTTACCAGTGAGATTTTTGACTTACCTTTGTGTGTGTTGATGATGAACGATTTTCCACCCTTTATGATACAATATTGGTTAGCTCTCCTCATGAATATTACATCTCGCATGTACACGTATGGAATACCAAACACGACTCCATATACATTAAGGGGAACCACATCTAGATCTACTTCATCAATAAATCAACACTGGTAGCAAATATAATTTTACATTGTTTTGTTACCTTCATCTTTACATCCTTATTTACCCATCCCAGTAGATATGGGTTTGGATGATCATGAACTTCCAGCCCCAACTTCTTGACCCACTCTACAACAATGAAATTCTCCTGCGATCTTGAGTCAAACAAAGCGTCAACATTTTTCTTCTTGACCTGTATCTCTATATGGAAGAGTTTGGTCATTTCTTTCTCTTCCTGTTGTTGAAGGCTACTGAGATTTGTTTGTTTTAATGGATGTATTTAATGCCTTCATGAAGTCCTCTAGGATGTCTTTTTAAATCTTTAGCTTCTTTTACTATAGGAACTCCCATTAGCATAACATCATCAACAAACTACTGATGGGAGATGGGAAGATAATCACCATAGAGTCTAAATCATTTTAAATTTCCTTGTGTTAATGTCACATTTATTGTGCATCCCAATCATTCCAGGACAAGAATAAATAAGAGTGGTGAGATAGGGTCACCATGTTGAATTCCATGTGAATACTTGAATGTGGAGGAAGGATATCCATTCAACATCAATGTGAAGAAGGGGTTGCAACCAAAACTCCTGCCCATTAATCCAAATACTTGAGAATGCAAAGGCTATGAGAACACTAAAAAGATAATCTGAACTAATTTTTTCAAAGCCCTTGGACATGTCAAGCTTAATTAACATTCCTACCTTTTTAGGTTTTTTCAATGAATGGAGGACCTCATGAGCTATTGAATTATGTAACTAGGTTTAATCTTCCTAATGACATATATAATCATGATTTTTTGTATTTTTTGTAAAGAGAAAAATAAATAAATAAATAAATTTATTATTTTCATTCTTTAGGCATGGGTTTCATGCTCAAGGGAAATTTATTTTTATAGGTCAAGCACCCATTAAGTGCTTCTAGGGCTTTTCATTGAGTCTACAAGTCAAATGAGTCATTGTGATGTATGGAAGACCCTATAGGTCATGCTACATATTATAAAGCAAAATTTAGTTGAGTCAAAAATAGAGTCAAAGACCCTCCAAGACCCTGTCAAATGTGCAAACAACAAGTCAGCCTTATCAAGTGACAAGTTTGCTAGGGACAATGAAAATTCGTCCTACAAGATGTGACAAGAAACCTATATAAAGGAATGGACCTCATTTTCAATGATCATTGAAGAAACTCTCAATTAGTTTGATCAAGAGCAAGAAGAAGACCTAAAGAAGAGTAAAGAGAAGTAGATCTAAAGGATGAAATAAATCGAAAAAAAAATTGATCTGTTTTGGGTTGAATCTCTTCACACATGTGAGATCTAGGGCATCACTTTTGTTGTAGTATGGAAGAATTGTAGAGGAAGATGAATTTTGGGTGCTAAGAAGACTCTCTTTGCAAGTCTATTTCCCAAGAAGGAAGATCTTATCCAAGCAAATAAGAGAAGGCTCTCAAATCTACTCCAAACTATCCACATGTGTGGAATTGCGTAGATTTCATGCAAAGAATTGCAGACTTGTGAAAGAAGTTGAAATCTTTAAGAGAAGTTAAAATCTGAAGTGTTTCAGCAAATTTTACCATCATTGACTTTGTGGAAGAAGAGTTGATTAAAGGAGTGATTTGACTTTGTCTTGGAGGGGTTTTTGGTCAAGGGTCATAGGTCTTGGAATTCGAGTTCTTATGGGTTTTCCTCTCCAGTGGAGAGGTTTTGGCCCTGGATGATCGTCTATTTCTTATGTCCTCTTGTCTCACTATTCTTTATGTTTTTGGTAGTCGTTTGATGATAAGAACACTAATTATAATCAAGTGAAAGGAGAAACTAATCAAGTTAAGTAAAAACATCACAAGCAGTTATCAAGGTAAGATAAATCGCCTAATCTAGTTTCCCCTAGATTTATCAACATGGTTTTAGGTGACAAGACAAGGAAAGGCATCTTGAAAGGACCATCAAAAGGAATATCAAGAAATTTCAAGGCATTAAATATGATATAAAACCATCAAGAATGGATTTGTAAGGGTCAAACAATCTAAGGAGTATCAAGGAAGGAAGTAAGGAATATCATAAAAGACTTCAAAACCCTAGCTCATACAAAGAAGGGTTCTACACTTGAAGCATCCTTGGGAAGCTCGCACATTATACAATCATCATCTCAAGGAGAATAAGATCTCAAGGACCCTCCTCATCTCAAAGAAATAAGGACTACACATTGAAACATCTTGAAGTCTCTATATCAAAGAAGAAGCATTGCCATCATCATCAAAACAATCAAGGTGATCTCCATCCCTTTGAAGAAAGGATCACATCACAAGCATATTTTAATAAGGACATCTCTAGAAGAAGTATTGTCATCTTCAACAAAGCTATCATAATCAACTAGCATCAAAATCAAGAAAAGCATCAAGTTGAATATATCACCATCAAAGCAACATCTTTACTTGACAATTAAGTATCCCTATATCTATGACTGAATCTACTATCAAAATGACTCCATTTTGCAATGAGAGCAATAAGTTGGTTGGGTCATGAAATTTCCTTGCATGGAATAAGAGGACAAATTTGATCCTCATAGAAAATGAATTCATTGGACATGTTAAGGGTTCAATTGTTGAACTGCCAAAAGAACAATTTCATGCTCTAATGAAATATATGAAGGGGAAGATAAGGGCTCAAACAATCCTTATAGAATCAATTAAGGATTCTCTCATCCCTTATGTAGCAAAATTGGGGAAGTCAAAAGACATTTATGACAAGCTAGTAAAATTATTCTTTGTAAGCACTGTGGGAGAAGTGATATCTTTTAGAACCAAGCTATATAAGATGAAGGTATCAAAGGAAGGAGGGATGACCTCATATCTTATGCGGGTGTCACAAATATGATACCAAATGCAAGAGTTATGGGAAATAATGTCTAACAAAGATATGATCATTGTGTTGCTCAATGAACTACATGATGAATGGGATAAACTTTGTATCAAGCATCTATGGAAAGAAGGAATCCATCCCATTTTGTGAAATCTAGTCATTGTGTAATATTGAAGAAACCAGGTTGAAGGCAAAAACTGATGTAGTACCAAGCGAACAAGTTCAAGCATTTGTTGCCATGGCTAGGAGAAACGGAAATTTTGGGAAGTTTGGTCCTCATAAATGGAAGAAGATAGATATGTCAAATATCCAATTCTATGGTTGTCAAGAATATGGGAATTTCAAGAGAGATTGTCCAAAACTCAAGAAGGAAAACAAGAAAAGGAAAGAAAGAAATGAATCACATATCAACGAAGAAGTGGAAGAAACTGAGAAGAAGAAATCAAATAAGGAGGAATTCAAATATCTTTACTATGGCTGAGATAATCTCCTTAACTTAGTTATTTTCAGTTTTTTTGAAAGATGGATGTCATGGTAGAAAGCATTGTAAGTATGGTAGGATGCATCACATTATAAGCATATGATTGAATCAAGAGCTCATGACATCATTATAGAAGCTTGAAAGGATAGTTGAAGTAGAAGTTTACATGGATGTAGCAGTCATCATAGAAAAAAAAAATATCTTGGTAACCTCATTGAAAGAATATGTAGTATATATGGTTGAAAGAAAGTCATCTAGCATGTTAGAAGATAGAAAGAATTCATCATACATCATCATCATTAGGAGGGAGCATTTGCAGGATGAGGAAAATCAAGATCCTCCATTGGAATCTTCATTATAATATTCACCTCTACTTGGGAGAAGAAAGTGTCTCGTTGATCATTCCACCTTTTGTGGATCTATGGTTTAGAAAGATGATGGTATGGTGACAAAGGAGTGCATCATGTCAAAATGTTTGAAGAACTTTCAATAAGGAAAGGAAGTTGCCTAAGGAAGGCTAGATGACCAAAAGGATAAAAGAGGTATGTATATGTTTCATAAGTTAAGTCATGTCATCATATAGTTGTAGATAAGCATGGTTAAATGCTCTACCTCATAAGTATGATCAAATAAATAAGGATCTCTTCCTTTAAAAATATGCATGAAGGCATATGTGTTAAACCAGTTCACATATTGATAAGATGAAATTTCAACACAATATGTCCTCACATGGAATATGAGGTGGTTGAAAAGATGAAGGAACTATGTATAGAACTTCTTGGGAACAATATGTGAAGAAAGGAAGAGGATTTCATGAGAAATGAAACTATGGTCATATAAGATAAGATAATTAATCAACATCTGATGACTAAAAGAATTGGCTAAGACATATCCATGGAGAAGATATGAAGACTCTGATAAAGTCTTTAAAGGAAGGAGACCCTTGACATTGAATGTCTTGGAGATGTGTTTATGAATGTGCAAGATGTTGATGTTACAAGAAAACAAATGTCATGATGAAAGGCCATCATAAAAGGTAACTTTGATTTGATGTCCATGTTGATATTTTAAACAAGTTACATTTGGTTGGGTTAAAACAGGGCTATTGAAGGAGGGTTATAGATGTCACCTACAACTCGTACTCATGGGAATAGATGGAATATCCTAAAAGAAACATGACTTGGAAGAGGTAGCTATATGAATAAAATCTATATGTGGACTAGAAGATCACTTTCCGATGAAGAGAAGGATGACATTACTGATGGTTCAACCCTATGGTTTATTGAAGGAAAGTGATGAATGGTCAATTCCCTACCAAGAAAAACCTATAAGATGAAGGTTCCTAAATTATGAATATGAAATTCATGACATCGAAAGGAGGAGCCATACAAATTACTAAAAGTACCATTATCTCCACCAAAGAGAAGATAATTGTTGTTGGTAACAAATCCCTAATTAAGAGGGAGCTTGGACAAGTCCCTGGATAAGAGGGAGCTTGGGTATATCCTTTTATAGGAATGAGTATATCTTCCCTAGTTGAGAGGGAGAGATAGACATAATTATTGTCTTCATGTTGTGAAGAAAGAATGGAGGATTGGTAAGAACTGATATTGATTATGATACTCTTTGACGATGCGGTATCGCATCCAACAGGCAAGAGTAGTCGAAGAGGAAATTTCTTGATGATGTGTTATTCCAATATAGGAATTGTCCTAAAAGGACATACCCTATGAACAATGGGTGGGGTATGTGCTTTAAGAGACAATGATGATGATTTCTATCGGTCATTGCTCTTTCCAGCATTATGCTCTAATCTTGTGGAGAGATAGAGTTGTTATTCAAGGCCTTGGTATGTGACAATGTTGGTTGGTATGATGAGATGCTCTAGAATAAGCTAATAAAGTAGCTTATGAGATGGATTACCAATCCGACTCTTGTTATGAGAATTCTACATTTTGAGAATGTCCAAGTACCTTGTAGGGATTATGAATACCTCCCTAGTTAAGAGGGAGTGTTGAAATATGTAACTAGGTTCAGTCTTCATAATGACATATGTAAGCATGATTTTATGTATTTGTTGTAAATAGAAAAAAAAAAAAAATTATTACTATCGTTCTTGAGGCATGGGTTTCATGATTAAGGGAAATTTATTTTTATAAGTCAAGCACCCATTGAGTGCTTCTAGGGATAGAACGAAAAACCTAGCTCACAACCTAGTAAAGGCATAGAACGAAAAAATAAGCTCACACACATACATAAGACACAAGATATGCTCTCTGGGAAACCTTTTCGAGAGAAAAACCTAGTTGGAAGGTGAGGTCGTTTCTCTCTTTTCTCTGTTTGGAAATATGGTTGTAGGTACAAAGAAGCAATTCATGTGACCTATGGGTATCTACAGTGCACAGATCCTCTATGTGTTATCTACCTCCTATCTCTCCTGGCTATCTTTTCTCAACTGTGGAACAAAATTCTCTCGAAAGAATGGAATGCAATGTCTCTTCCTCCTAGTGGCTCGGTTATAACACAACCTGATAGCCTACTAGTGGTTAATTTTGAATACATCAACTCTTAACTAGAGTCACAATATAGACTCTTCTATATTATTTTACATCAAAAACATGTGGCTAGCCCCTTTTCCATGAATAATGGGGGTTGAGACGGCATCCTCCCAAGCTATAGGTGTGAAAACATGAAGGTTAACTTCTTAGTGGTATAAATTTTGCATACGAACTCCAATTGACGCGCTTCTTGCACCGTTGGAAAGATCTTTTTGTGTAGAATAGCCTGAAATATTGTGGGGCTAAAGCAGAAATTTTTTACCCAAAAAAACATCATATGATGCCTCTAAATGCTCCCAGAAGGCTTCAGGCACCATTTTGCCAAAATGGGTCTCGTCGGTAAAAATGGTCCCGTGAGCTGATTTCTCCACTTTTTCCACTCCAAATGCATCGAGATGGATGTGAAATAATATAATGATCCAATCCGGATCAAAATCATGTTTTTATTCCATCAAGTTATATTCGTTGTGATTTGTTGGAATGTTTCAAAACTCGTTTCAGAGTTCCTGTTGTGTTTTGGTAGGAGAGAGTGTTGGTGATTTGAGCATTGTTAGAGTAGAAACATACCCTACATTAATGCCTCTTTGACTATTTCCATTGGTGGAGTGTATGGTGAGATTTCCCATTTAGCTTTGTGGGATTCCTATTGTAAAGTCTGTATAATAATGTATGTTTGTGCCTGGAATAGTGACTGCACATTTTTGTTGGTAATTAATGTGTTATTGTAATAGAAAACTAGAGGACCCTGTTTTGAATGTTGTTAAGGCCATTTCATATTTGTTCTGTATGGTTAGTTTGAGTGAGACTGTAATCTATGAAAAGAAAGGTGTATGAAATCTTCCCTTGTAGAAATTATGGTGTAGATTTGCAACTGCTCATGAAGTTTTAATCAAAATCACAAGACACAAACCTACTCTACTGCTCTATGGAGATCAAATCATAATCTAGAACAATAATCTCATATATGCAATAAGAAATAACACACATGCACATAATATTTTTTTCCAGGGGAAAGCAATCTGCCTTAAACCCCTCACTTGCTTGCATTAATCTGATTAATAGAGATGTATTACAATTGTTTTGCTCAACTGAGCACAACCTACAAGTGAATAACATATCTCTTTTCTCATTGAGAAGCTTTGACCCAGACTTAGTCAAATTTTGCCTCTTCTTGAGCCCCTATTTCCTTACACAATTCCTTGAGAAATTAGGCCCCTATTATTTAGGAATTTCTCCAAAATGGATCTCATAATTCCCAAGGTTGATCATTCGACTCCATGCAACACCTGTACACTTAAGACTAGTCTACAACTAATGTTACACTACCTTGGAAGCCCCACCACAAATGTGGAACTCGAATTCTCTGCATGCACTAGCTATTTTGGGTTGATTGATCAGTTAACTAGATGATCACTGAGTTTGACAGAATTCCCACTACACAACTAACCCTCCACTAGTTCCTACAACAGTTATAACTAGTTTAACTGAAAACAACCTGTGATAACTGACTTTGATTGCTAAGAATTGGAAATCACACATGCTTAACTAAACTCTAACTCCTATAACTCGAATTTACTAAGCTAACTAAGTGACAAGAGTCATGTCACCTCAGTTAATCGCATCCAAGTTGTCTGTTGATGTTGAAATTCAAATTTTCTCAATTTAATCAAGGTAAAATCAAATTGAGAATTTATTGCTGCATTTATCAACATTCATTGTGTCAAGGACCCTCTCAAACCCATGTAGAAGTGATTAGGAACCAAACTGATTCGTTTTGGCTTCCCGGAATACTAAAAGATAGGGTTTTGGGGCGCTATGAAGATATTTTGCAGTGCCTATAGGATTTTGATTGCACTGTGAAATTATTTTGAAATGCCTATAACAATGAGTTTTTAGAGATGTGTATGAGGTTTTGAGAGCATGTTTCAGCTTGCTTATTATTCCATTTGATAAATGAACCCCATGTAAGTTGGGTGAGGTCAGGAAAATGATTAGAAGAGGAGAGACTCTCTCTCATGGAACTTGTGAAGCTAAATCCAGACTCTCTTTTGACTACGTATAATTAATTAATTTCTAAATTTCCATAATTGGTTCAAAGCATAGTTGTGGGTGTTTGTGTTGGAGTATCCTAAGTTATGGGAAACCGGGGCAACCTAGCGTGTCCCCATCAGGATTCCATGAAGTTCATCCATTGATAAGTTATCCAAATCTTTTAGTTCAGATTATATGGCACAAAATTTAGCATCAAAATGGTCTGGAAGAGATCTTAAAACTTTTCGGATAATTATCCTTTCCTTGACATCTTCACCTAACCCTTTTAGAGATTTAACCACTTCATCTACTTAGATAAATTAAGCAACAATATATTCTTCATCATTCATGTTAAGACTCTCAAAATACCTTCTAAAGGTTTGGAGCTTTTCCTTTTTGACCTTGTCATCTGTTGATAAGCTTGTTCCACATTTCTTTGGATGATTCAAAATTCATAACCTCGATGAAGTTTGAATTTGACAAAACACTTGTTATAGAGTTCAAGGCCTTATCATTTTCTGCATATGCTTTCTTTCCATCTGTGTTTTTTGGTAGAGGAGATGGGATTTTATATCCGTCTGTAACTGATTGCCATACTTCCACTCCAAAAGACATCAAATAGAACTTCAACCTCGTTTTCCAAAAAGAAAAAAATGTTCCATCAAAGAGGTGAGCCTTAGTTTCTTCCTTACTTGCTATTGTGAATAAAAAATCCTTCTTCCAACAGTGAGACTAATTTGAAGAAGCTAGCTCTAAAACCAATTGTTGTAAATACTAAGAGGAGGGGTGAATCAATATTTATTTCAATTGTTGTATTATGCCAATTAAGATTTTTTTCACAATAGAAAGCACAAGATATACCAAAACACAAAAAACAAAATAAAAATAGTTTATATTAAAATAATTCAAATGATGAGGACACAAATCCTCAAATTTTAGCTTCAACCATTACAAAAAATTCAATTCTTACAAGGCTCCAATCTTTGCAAAAGATTTAGTTCTTCGAAGCTCCAACCTTGAATGAGGACACCAATTCTCTTAATAAAATCTAGGCACCAACCCAATCTATATGAGGACACCAATCCTCTTAGGATCCAACCTATAAAAAAAATTCACATACCTCAAAAACTTTACCAAAACACTACTTAGAGATGTTATCCAAGTTGCTTCAATTATGCTCCAAAATATTCTCCAAAATATGCTCCAAAGATGCTTCAAAAGTTCTTTAAGCATTCTTCATGCCCTCACACTCGAAAATAAAAAAATATCTCAGTGGATTATCATAGTCATTGGTGGCTCTTAAATAAACCTATCAAATAGAAGATCACCCTCAATTATAGGAAAGTCTAATTGAAAGTCCCATTAATTAAGTTACAGGTCAAAAGATTAAAATAATGAAAAGTGATGTGCGACTTAAAATTAAAATTCCTTACCTTTTACCATCTTTCCCAATGGAATCGGGTTGAGGAAACGCATCACATTAGAGATCTTACATCAAATTTCTTTATCAATTAATAGAAATTAAAGATAAAATTTGGACAAAAATATTTAATGGGCCTAAGTATAGGTAAGATGAAAAAGAACTAGGAGAGAAAAGTGAACTTTAACTTATTTGTTGTTTGACCTAACTACATTATTTGAATGAAAACAGAAATTAAACTAATTACAAAAGAAAAAACCAATCTAACTTAATTTTAAGCTTACTCTAAACTACGACGATGATCACTAAACAATGCAAAGTCAAATTTCTTATGTAATCAGTTATATGCTATTTCAATCATGTACAAAATTTCAAATATCATTAAAAAAATTCTAAATAGTATATTTAAGAAAAAACTTAATTTCTAAAATAAAAAATAAATAAATTATGCTCGTAAAATAAAATTTTAAAAAATTATAAATTATATAAGGATATAATAAAAAATAAAATATTTATGTAATATAATTTATTAAAAATATTTATATAAATGTTAGATAATTATAAAAACACTATAATAAGCATAAATATTTTTGAGAATCACAGAACTCTATTTTGATTAAATCAAAGAATTTTTTAGATTAAATAAATGTAATTTAATCCAACAAAAAAATTGCACGTAATGAAAAAATAGAAATAACTACTTTGAAATTAAAGGTTCGGAAAGATAACTTGTCATAATCACTCTCAAAATAAGACATGTGTAATATCTAATGACAATAAAAAACATCCTTATAATTGAATTTCAATAAGGCCTTTGCATGCTATAAAAAAATCTTATTAAGCAGCTATCAACAAAAGGGTATTGATAAAGATACAAGTGTATTTTGATTAAATCAAAGAACTTTTAAGATTCAATAATAATCTAACCCAATCAACAATTTGCAACCAATGTAAAAATAGAAATAACTACCTCAAAATTAACAGGTCAGGAAAGATAATTTGTCATAATCACTCTCAAAATAAGACATATTTGTATATCTAATGACAATTAAAAACATACCTATAATTGTCTTCCAATAAGGCATGTGAGTGCTATCAACACAAGGTTATTAAGCAGTTACCAAAATCGTATTATGGTTGAAAATAACTGAAACCATATAGTAAATGATAGTAAAATAAAAATGGTAGTTCAATTTTGTTTTTAGCACTACATACTATAAACCCATATAGTAAATGGTAATAAAATAAAAAATAATGCAATGTCTTGCATTTGATGTTTAGTAATCACTTTTCTTTTTGTGTACTACATACTATAAACCCATTCTCGTCTTCAGTGATTACTACACAAGAACGTTCCTCCTTATTACTTGATGTCACCTTCCTCTTGTTGCTTGATCTCACCAAATGGTCTTCAATGTTATTTTTCCATATATTTGTATCAACAGGAACAATTGTGGATGGAAAATATGAACTGCTAGCAAAGCCAAAATCACTTTTGTATATTGTCTTTAAAGTAACATCCTTATGCATATCATGAGCCTTTCTATATTCTCTACTTTGGAGAAACTTTGTTGCCTCTTTAAGCACAGGGTGCTCTTCTATGCTACCAAACCCAGGTAAGTAGATGTTTTCACAATAAACATTAGCCCTTTGCCACACATTTGGGCCACCAAGCCATGTAATCTCAAATGTGCACATACACTTCTCTTGGCCATGTATAATAATATGATTGCTTTGAAAAACCTGCACCCAAATGCCTCTTGTTACATATACTCAATTATCATTAATTTGAAAAAACATAAAATAAAACTTAATATAAATATTTATGTATGTTAAGTTAGCTATAATATTTTATAATTACATTATCAAATGGTATAATATATCTTAGCAAAATAATACAATACTAATAGGGTAGGATAGGATTTAATACATGAAAGGATAATATGAGATATGAAAATTATAATTATAATTATTTTAAGGGAAAAATATAATAAGTGTTTTTTTCATTAACTAAGTTAAATATTAAAAAAAAAAAAACTTAACTTTCTACGATGAATTTGACTCCAATTTAACACACACACATATATATTTTCATGGGGTCTTGGATAGATGGTGAGTGCTTTGTTAAGGCACTCCTTGATGTGAAGTCACTAGTTCAATTCCTTGCCCTAATAGGGGTGATATATTGGACATGATAATGTAGTATTGCCAAGCCAAATTACATTAGCCTTAAATTAAATTAATTTGCTAAAAGGGTACACTAATTAAACATAAGACAAGTTTAAAATAAGATAATTGATGAGACATTGGATAAAAAGGAATGAATGTAGATAAGAATTATTGGAAAGCAATGGAAATGTAAAAAGATGTTTTCTGATTATTAATAAAATGAAAATAAGAGAAGTAAACATAACCTCAATATAGTGCAGATGTTAAAATACAATAAAGTATTTGAGCAATGACTTTTTATTAAAACTATACAATACTAAAAATATTGGAGATAACTAGATAATATGTAATTTTGGAAATGTCTAAATTGAATTCTATTTGAAAAATTATATATATTTAAATATAAGCTAGGATTTTATAAATTTAAATTAGATGTCTTAAAATCTCTGTAATAATGATAGTAAAATATAATAAATATTTTTATTAACAAAATGATAAAAAAAATTGAAATTTTAACTTGTAATAAATTTAATTGAATACCCTAAACTTCCTATAACATTGATAAATAAAAAATAATTGATTAAAAGGTTTAAAAATTTGTATTTGAAAACACTGTTTTCCAAATGACACCACAAAGATCACATCCTCATAGTGATACAAGAAGAAATATCACATTCTCAAGAGACCCCAAAAGCCCATTAAGAAATAAAAATTATATTTAAATTATATATATATATATCAATTGGGGTTATACCAAGTAGTTGGGAGGAAATGACAAAATTCTCCCTAACCAGGTTCAATTCCAACAAGTGACATGATAGATGTTGACAATATGTGCGTTATATATATATATATATATATATATATATATATATATATATATATATATATATATATATATATATATAATAAAACCTCACTTACAACATATATGCTTTGTAACATATTCCAAGTTTGAGGTCATTACCTCTCCAAAAAATTTCTAAATAATAATTTTGTCCAGACAAATCCTACAACTTACCCATAACATATAGCCTTTGCAACATATTAAAAATGCTAAACACTTACTTTTCCAAAAATTTACTAATTAACACTTTTAACTCAAACAAACCCTAAAAAAGTTCTGGTTAGAGATGGAGTCCCTACAGAGGCTATCTAGGGAGGCCTCAGCTCGCCTTCTTCTATAGACAGAGTGATTGTTTCGAGGACCCTTAGAGCATAGAATGCCTCCGTAGCTCTTTAAAAATTATTATCTTGTCTCCAATTATTAGGGGGGTGGAGCGATCCTCTAAAATCATTTCCTTCAAAAGGCTGGTGGAAAAATACAAACCATCTATTATCTCGTTGCAAGAGACAATGGTTCCAGGGGAGAAGGCTAGAGAATCCATTTGATACCTGTATCCGGTTTGGGTTTCCTGTACCATGGACTTTAATGGCATGTCTAGAGGAATACTCTCCATATGGAACCTGAAAGATGCAACTTTTCAAGCATTCCCTTCTTCTATTGGTATTATTATGGAAGATTTTATAAGAGGTTTCTTGCACCTGATCAAGTTAGTTAACAAGTACGACCCCTATAATGAAAGCCAAGAATTTTGGGACAAGGTCAAATCCAGTGGATTACTCTTTGATCCATCTCTCATCTTAGTAGGTGATTTAAACTTCACTACCTCTGTTGGGGAGTTGTGCGGATCTGGAGGTCGCTTAGACCCTTTGGCCACATATTTTTCAAAGATGTTGCTACACCATAATCTATGTGACGCTGACCCTTTTCCTTTAGCTCCTTTCTATATAAATGATATAATTGGAGGGGAAGGTATTGTAAAGCGTATTGAAAGGTTCTTATTAGTTGAACAACTTGTGAACAATGTGGGGAGATTCAGATCTTAGATCTCTCAAGATAGACTATTGGACCACCTTCTAATCCTACTAGAATTAGATTTAAGAAACATATTCACAATTACCCCTTCAAGTTTAATTATACATGGTTGGAATTTGAGGCTTTTAAAGAGCCGATGAAGAGTCTTTGGAAAAAAAAATCAGATAAAATTTTCCTCTCCTCTATGGACTCCATGGTCTATAAACTCACAAATATCAAAAAGATGGTGGTAGATCGCGAGAACAAAAGGAAAAAGGAACAAAAGGAGGATATGTTGATTCTAGAAGCTGAATATGAAAAAATATCCCAGTCCTTTTCTGACTCATGCTTCCAACCTGATTTAGCTTAGAGAATGTGTTCCTTGGAAGCTAGAAAACTACATATTTTAAAACTGGAAGAGGATTCTTGGATATTAAAAGGTAGGGCTACCTAGATCAAGAAGGGGGATGGTAATACTAATTTTTTCATAATTATAAAAATCACAGAAGGAACATTAATTATATTTGGGAACTGGAATTGGAGGAAGGAAAGATTTCCACAAGCCAACTTGATCTTAAAGTTGTTGCTTCCTCTCACTTTTCCACCCTTCTTAGAGACCCAAGATCTTCCATCATTAGCTCCCAACTTCAGACCATTCATAATTTCCCAATATTTTTTAGTATTGATGACTCTGCCATGATTGGTGGTCTGGTGCCCCTTGATGAAATAAAATAAGTATCGAAGCATTTAGCCAAAGACAAGAGTCTTGGCCCCGATGGCTGGATTGTCGAGCTCTTACTTTCCTTTTTTTATTTGATGGGGCCTAACCTTTGCAATATGGTGGAGGAATCCAGAATATAGGGGAAATTTTCAAGAGATATTAATGCAAAACATATAACTTTGCTCCCAAAAAGTTCCAAACCTATGATTTTTTATGATTTCAGACCCATCTCTCTATGTAACTTGATTTATAAGATCATCTCAAAAATTATCTCAAATAGGATCAAACCTATACTTGTTGATAATATATTCCCTAACCAATTCAGTTTCCTAGCCGATAGGGAGATCCATGATGTTACTGGAATTGCTCAATAAGTCCTCCACTATGTTAAGTAAAAAAAATCAAGCCTTAGTCCTTAAGATGGACCTTAATAAGGCATTTGACAAAGTAAACTAGACTTTTCTTCGATTAATGCTTCTTCAAATTGGTTTGTGATTGGAGACCACCAACTGAATTAAGGGTTTTGTAACTTTAGGAAATTTCTCCATTTTGATCAAGGGCTCTCCCACAAGCAACTTCTCCAACTCAAGAGGAATTAGATAGGGGTGTCCCTTGTCTCCCCTACTATTTTTGTCGGTGATGGAAGGCTTGATTCTGTTTTTGCTAAAAGAAAAGCAGTAAAGAAACATCAAAGGCATGAAAATATCATGTAAACAATTTATCACCCACTTACTATCTGTGGATGACGTCTTGTTGATGGGGTTAGGGTCTATTTTAGAATGGAAAGTCTTCCATAAGATCATTAATATATTTTGTGAGGATTTTTGGATGGGGATTAGTGCACATAAATCGTCCTTTCATGATCATGCAGCAAGTGCAGAGCGTCTCTTGTCCATTCAATCTATTTTTCCCTATCAGATGGCTATTATGGATTCTAGTTTTAAGTACCTAGGTTTCTTCCTGAAGCAAAATGGCTATCTTAAATATGATTGGAAGTGGCTTCTTAGAAAAATTGATGAAAAAATCAGTTTGTGGTGTTACAACTGGTTATCATTGGGGGGGAGAATGATGCTAGTTAAATTTGTGCTAGAATACCCTGGTTTTCTAGCTTGTGATTTCCAAAATCCCTAAATATATTCTAAGAAATATCATACAAAGAATGTACAACTTTATATGGACTGGAAAAAGAAGTAAAGAAGGGATGCACCTTGCCATCTCGACCTCCCTTGCCAAACCAAAATATTTTGGAGAATGGGGCTTCATTAATCTCTCTTGTTTTAGAAAAGCATTAGCTCTAAAAAAAATTAGAGAGGCCTGTTTGATGACAGTCTCTGAAGCCAAGTGATTAAGGAGAAGTATTTAAAGAAATTATCAGTGGTGGATTGGCTTAGAGGAACAACCAAAAAATTAAACAATGTACGTTCCATTGTCTAGAAGGCACTTATGGACTCTTTTCCCTTTCTTTTCAACTAGTTGGCTTGGAATGTTGGAGATGGAAAAAAGGTGATATTTGGAAAGGATCCCTTTATTGTAGGGGACCGTTTCTATAAGTTATCAACATATTCGATTTCTACTCTGACATCCAAAGGCTACTGCTTCTTAAATGATGTATCTTGTCAGGGTAAATGGTTGACTTCTTCAGATTTATAACTGGGTGAATCCTTGGTTGAAGAGTGGAACTCCTTCACCAGGGAGTTAAACATATATGGGGTCTATCTGAATAATTCAGAGGACCAACTAGTATGGAGTTGGGACACCACTGTGGAAAGGGTTAAACAAAATTGAGATACAAAGTTATTTCCCGCTCAGTTTCGGATTAGGACATTAGATGGTGGAAGAACAACATTTGGAACTGGTACCAAACAAACTTAAATTTTTTTCATAGCTAGCACTACAAAAAAATTATGACCTCTGAAAATATGCAAAAAATAGGTTTTATAGGCCCAAATTAATGTTTGCTTTGTAGGAATAGGATGAAATTGTTGATCATATCTTCATTGGATGCCACTATTCTAAGAAAATTTGGAAATCAGTTTTGATGGTCTTGGGCATTAAAGAGCATCTTGCACATACCTCCTTTCGGGAATTTCTACCACACTAGGTGGGACAATTGAAAATTCATTTTTCTCTCCATATCTTTGTTGCCTGAGATATTTGCCTTCTAAGGAACGAGATTATATTAAAAAACACAACTTTAAATATTCTTCATCTCTTATCCAGGGTTGTTTCTCACTACAAGGAATACTCCTCGCTACAATTCTGGATGAATTTGAGAAGAATACACTTCCCTTTTCTGCTCAAAGAATATCTGATCCGTTTCTTTGATGGTGAAGCACAAGAGAATTATTGTGGAGGAGACAGGGCACGGGCATGATCAAAATGGCAGGTAATAAAGTCATGCTTTTCAGAGTTGGTTTAGGAATTGGTAAAGCACAAGTGGAGGTTCCTAACCTTGCAACATGGAAGAGAAAATTTGAAGAGAAGGAGAAGGAATTCCAGGAAATCAGTTTTTATCTTATTTACATAGAGTTCAATGTAACCGCATATAAATGATCAAAATCAACTCTCTCCAAATGGAACCTAGACTCCTATATTATGAAAAACTCAATGGATCTACCATTCAAAGTGCTTAGGCAAAACTCAATGGATCAACCATTCAAAGTGCTCAGGCAATTCCTTTAGGCTGATGGAAAAAATTTTCAAAACTCAAAATAACTAACCAAGAAGTATTCCACTTATATCTCTCTAGTTTTAAAAAGTCAAAGGATGAAACTCAAAACATGAAAAACTCAATGGATCAACCATTCAAAGTGCTTAGACAATTCCTTTAGGCTAATGGAAAAAAATTTTAAAACTCAAAATAACTAACCAAGAAGCATTCCACTTATATCTCTCTAGTTTTAAAAAGTCGAAGGATGGAACTCAAAACAACTACCCAAGAAGTATTCCACATATATCTCTCTAGTTTTAAAAAGTCAAAGGATGAATATCTACAATTGTTTATGATGTCCATTGTTTACCACGGTATTTTTTGTTTTTTACACTAACAATTTTTTAGACATTATGTAATAATTATGGGCCATACATTGAATGCCTTTTGGATTGTTTTTCTCCATGAATTATAATTTGAAGTATCTAGCCAATCTAATGTTGTTTTTTGTTGCTTATATAAACAATCACTTAATAAAGCTAGAAATTACAATCTAGTTTAAGCTAAGTTGTACTTTTTTTTTATTCTTTATGAATAACAAAAAATATATATATTTTTTTAAAAGCAAACCCTAAAACTTTGGTTTTATCTTTGTGAATATATAGATACTATTTATTTTTATTTTATTTTTTTACTACAAAAACTGGAACTAAGCCCACCTTTATCGCCCCTTAAATACAACAACGTTAATCACAGGGATTTAAACAAATGATTTCATTCCTCACATAACTTTACATAACAAGAACTTACAAAGTAAACTATGCCAACGTAGATATGCCATAATTATAATTAGAAAAGAAAAACTGACCTTTTCTATGCAAGCGTCGTAATACTTATACAGACTGCTGTTAGGAACGTGGCCTCCATGGTCAGCTGGTGGTAAATAAGACGCCATCACAAACGTCAATGGTACCATTTTCCGGCACTCTTCATCTTTTAGCTGCGTGGATGGGACACGGAATTTGAGATATAAATCTTCCGCATTTTTTAACTTTCCCAAGTCAAATTCCTCCTCTCGTTCCTCTGCTAATCTTTCATAACTAACAATAAGTTTTCCATCACTTAAACGGATGGAAACAATATACCATCCATCGTCCCCATTGTCGGGCTTGTATTCAAGAAGACTACTCTTTTGAGTACTGCAGACAATATACCCATTTTCATCTGTAAGAATTGATAAGCCCTTAAGAATTGACACCTTTGTCATTTCAGGAACACTCACAGATGTCATTGCCATTGAAGGAGCTTTGAAAGTGTCCTTATCAATGGAGGTATATTTTTTACCGTTAACGAATTTTGCTGCTTCCCGAAGAACACAGTGCTTTTCAAGACTACGAAATCCAAGTAACTGCTTTTGCACTGAACAGTCGCTGTTTGACCCACTTCAGGACCAGCTAGCCATATAATCTTAAATGCGCATATACACTTCTGTTTACCACCTGCGTTAATATGCTCAACTCTGGAAATCTGCATTCAAATATCTATAATTAATCTATTATAACTGTAAATTAAATTGGAAAAAAATCACATGATATATTTTGATAGGATAACAATTTTTTATTTTTTTTAATAATTATGACTTTATTTTTTAATGTGTTGAACATACAAGCTTCTTGGGATAGGACAGACAGAGGGGAATGTTTAATGCAATGGTTTGTGCAGTATAAGACACACTGGGTACTACCTTTCTAAGTCCTATGGGGATTATGAAGAGCCAGGAATGCCAACATATCTGAGCAAGAAAAGCAGGAAGTGAGGAGAACATGCTTAAAGATATCATCCTTCTTTATGAACGCATGCTTAAAGATATCATCCTTCTTTATGAAATTGGTCTTCATGAAGAAATGATTACAAAAAAACAACAGACGCCCAAGGATATTTGGGTTTTTTATGCATTGGGTTTTTAGGATGAGGATTCATCATTCAAATCATGTGGTAGAACATGCTTAAAAATATCATCTTTATATAACAAAAAGCAATAGATGCCTAAAGGATATCTGGCCCTTTTATCCATTGGGTTTTTACAATGGGGCTCATGTGGTAGAACATGCTTAAAAATATCATCTTTTTATGAAATTGGTCTTCATGAGGAACATATAACAAAAAGCAATAGATGCCTAAAGGATATCTGGCCCTGTTATCCATTGGGTTTTTACAATGGAGCTCATCATTTGAGTCATGTGGTAGTGGGATGACCATTTATTTGGGACTTGGAGATTTCTATGGTTTCTATTGGTTTAGCCACAAAGACATAAACCCCAGAGTGAAGCTTCTTGCTTTGTGGGGAGTCTTTTATTGCTCCAAATGGTTTCGCATTGAGGAAATAGAGGTCTTTGGAAACTTCAAAGTGGTTGTAAAGTGAGTTGATATGAGATATATGTTAGAGACTCCTGAGGTTACAAACTAGAAAGAAAAGATCAAGATTTCAGAAGGGTCACCATTTCCCATCTTTATGGAGACCAAAATAGTAAGCGGATAAATTGTCAAAAGATAAATGCAGCTCAGAGCTAAGGCAGATTAGATACTTTGTTTTCGAAAATGGCTGTTTTCAGTGGTCTAGACACATCATCTTATGAAGCCAGGATATAAGTAACAAGATTTTGTAACTACATTGAATCAACATAGTGAAAAGATGAGAAAACTCACGTATATGAATAAAAAAAATTATAACAAAAATGTTTTTTTTCTTTCTTTAAAAAAAAACTAGATAGCAATCTGACCTCCTCAATGCGAGCATCGAAATATCTGTACCCATCTGTATTAGGAATGTTAACAGCTTCTTTTAGGGGGCGTCCTTGGTAAGCCGGTGGCGGGTAAGCGACCAATACAGGCCACAGTGGCATCACTTTCTCGCACTCTTCATCTTTAAGCTGCGTAGAGGGGCGGCGGAACTTTGCATGCAAATTCACCGCAGTTTCGAACTCTGCCAAATCCAACACTTCGTCTCGTTGCCCTGGTGATGTTTCATAATGGATCACCAGTTTGCCATTGTGCAGACTGATGGAAACAATATACCATCCCTCGTCGCCGTTGCCACGTTTGTACTCAAGAAGAATCCTCCTCTGAATCGCAATGCTGCTGCTACCACCCATGTTACTCATCTCCATGATGAAGGTGAAAGGCAAGGCAATGGTACTCAACAATGGTACTCACTTTATGATGCGACGCCTGCAGATTCTGATGGGAATAAGATTGATGAGAACAGCTAATACCACCACTTTGTTGAGCTGTATCGTTTGGTCTCGAGGAGTTAACATCGATAGCAACTTTCAACGCGTTGATGAGACTCCGGTTGCTGCTAATTTATTTAACTTAAATGGAAATGGTTGACCAATGAGGATAAGTTTAAGACACCATGCAAATGAAGAGGTTTATGACAGTGATACAAACAAAAAAAAGACACGTGTAGCAACGGGTTTACAAGAATTTAATTCTCACGGTTGGAATTTAGCTAAACTGCTAAAAAATTATTTTTAATAATACAACTAATAACAAATCACCGTAATTTAAATGCAAAGGTTAGGACACCATGCAAAGGTTAGGACACCACCATGCAAAGGTTAGGACACCACACAAATCACTGTAACTTAAGGTTAAGACACCACGCAAAGTTTAGACGCAAACAAGAAATACACTCGTAGAAACATGTTGGCAACCATTTAAATTTTAGGGTTCGAATACCGATAAGTGGGTAAAAAGCATTCAATATAAGTAATCATAAATTATTGTAATTTAATTGGTGAGTAGATTGGGTAGTTTAAGTAATAGTAACATTTTTGAATGTATAAATATATTTAATATCTTAAAAAATTTGATGCATTGAAATTTTGTAAATCAAATAATTTAAATTTATGATTTTTAATTTTTTTTATTATATTTTGGACACAATTGATCAGAAAAAATAGGTGGAAAGGAACTATTTCGTCCATTAATTAGACTACGTGTTCAAATTGACAAAGAAAGATACGTGGAAAGGAACCATTTCATCGATTAATTAGACTACCTGTTAAAATTGATCAGAAAAGATACCTTGAAAGGAACCATTTCGTCCATTAATTAGAATACGTGTTAAAATTGTCCATTAATTAGACTACGTGTTAAATTTCGTCCATTAATTAGAATACGTGTTAAAATTGTCCATTAATTAGACTACGTGTTAAAATTGACCAGAAAAGATACCTGGAAAGGAACCATTTCGTCCATTAATTAGAATACGTGTTAAAATTGTCCATTAATTAGACTACCTGTTAAAATTGACCAAAAAAATACGTGTAAAAGAACCATTTTGTCCATTACCAATTCATCCATTAATTAGACTACGTGTTAAAATTGACCAGAAAAGGTATGTGGAAAGGAACCAATACGTGGAAAAGAACCGTTTCATCCATTAATTAGATTGCAAAAGATACGTGGAAAGGAACCATTTCGTCCATTAATTAGACTGTGTGTTAAAATTGTCCATTAATTAGACTACGTGTTAAAATTGAACAGAAAAGAGACGTGGAAACGTGGAAAGGAACCATTATATGTGGAAAGGAACCATTTCGTCCATTAATTAGACTACGTGTTAAAATTGACCAGAAAAGATAGGTGGAAAAGGAACCAATATATGGAAAGGAACCATTTCGTCCATTAATTAGACTACGTGTTAAAATTGACCAGAAAAGATACGTGGAAAGGAACCAATACGTGGAAAAGAACCATTTCATCCATTAATTAGACTACGTGTTAAAATTGAACCATTTCGTCCATTAATTAGACTACGTGTTAAAATTGAACCATATCGTCCATTAATTAGATTACGTGGAAAAGAACCATTTCCTCCATTAACTAGACTACGTGTTAAAATTGAACCATATCGTCCATTAATCAGACTACGTGTTAAAATTGAACCATTTCGTGCATTAATTAGACTAAGTGTTAACATTGACCAGAAAATATACGTGGAAAGGAACCATTTTGTCCATTAATTAGACTACGTGTTTAGACACAAGGTAGAGGTTTAGGATATTGATGCAAGCAAAAAAGGTTGGTGTAGTAGCCAGTTGGCAATAATTTAAATCTGGGGGATTTTAAGATTGAAATTGAGCGAAGTGGCTAAAAAAGCATTTAATAATGACAAATCACCATTTATAAAATGCACTTAATAAATTTAATAAATGACTAGAAACAATAGCATTTAATAATGACAAATCACCATTTATAAAATGCACTTAATAAATTTAATAAATGACTAGAAACAATATTCTTTTAATTAAATTTCAACGTACACTTAATATTTATAACTAAAAACTTTATAGTCAGCCTAATATAAACATGTCTATAATTAATGATGATTTAAAATACATGTGAGTATTTAAAATATAAACATATCAATTTAAAGTCATAATCTATTATATATTTTAGAGGGTTTTCCCGCTTATTTTCCCATTTAATTTGCCCATATTTCCGTAGCAATTTGTTGGAATTACTAGTTAAGTTGTGAACTCTCCTTAATCCAAATGCTTCAAAGTTTTTCAAGGTATTCAATCCATATATGTAATAACAAATAAATTTTAAACAACAAAAATTAAGATTACACGCAAACAAAAATGGTTTGAAATTCCATTTAAATATTTAAGAGTCTTTAGCTATGTAATCATTAACTTTTGTGTTTTAAATCATAGCTATTTTTTTCAATAAAAATATTATATGAACATGTAAGATTCAATCAAATAAAAAGGCACATTCTACTTTATTGTTACATATAAATGTTTGCTCTTAAATCGTGGTAGTTAATTATTTCTTTTATTATTTTCATTAGATTATTTTAACAATGACATATACACTTTATAATTATTATTATTAAAAAATAGGATTAAAAAAGTATAACTAAAAAATAAGATTAAAGTGAGGATGATTCATTATTAAAAAAAAACTGACCTTAAAACAAGTGCATTTGATTATAAGACGATAATATTTATACTTAATTTTAATGAAAGTGAACTTTTTAATTTTAATCAACGATTTAACTTATATGATTATGCTAATTTTTAAATTAATTATACATGTGAATTTTTTGCCTCTAAATTTATTTTTTTTCTTTTTCTTTTTGAATAATATTTCTATTTAATTTAAATTTAGAAGTTTTCATTATTTATTCTTGGAATATTGTTTGAATATTTTATTAATTTATACTAAAAAAATTTAAGGAATAAATTTTGAGTATAAGTATGATAATTTTATAATACTAATCGATATTTATTTTTAATATTTTATAAAATTTATTTGCTAATTAAAAATGTATGATTAGGTATTTTTATGTTGAAGTTATCATTTCTTCCATTGAAAGCATGGCTATGATTAGGTATCTCATATATAAAAAGAAGCTATACAACATGGAAGGCAAGTTGTTCCTCAAAATTGCTAGTAACTCTAGCCAAAATCCCCACCTTAGGCTCAAGAAAAGCTAGCATACGGATTCCCAATCTTGGCTAGACCATTGGGGGGTGAAAGAGGAGATCATCTTGTAGAATAACGATCTTAAAAATATTATTACTTCCAAATTTAAAAATACGCTGTTAAATGATAAGGAGTTAGAGGGAAAGAGGAAGCTAAGATACTATGAGGTTATCAACCCCAATCTTGTTAGTCAATATTATCTTTTTGACCTGACCATTGCTAAGAAGAAAATGAATATTGCCAATATAAGAACTAATTCTCATGAGCTTCTTGATAGCCAAAATTATATTTTTGAATGACCATTGCTAAGAAGAAAATGAATATTACTAAGATAAGAACTAATTATCATGAGCTTTAAAGTGAAATCGGGTGTTGGTCAACTCCCAAAACACCTTGGTATGAAATAGTCTGCCACCTTTGTGATACTAAAAGGGTTGAAAATGAAAAGCACTTTCTCTTGAACTGCTCATCTCTTACCCACAACCATTCTAATTTTCAAACACTTTCTAGTCACCTTTGTGATACTAAAAGGGTTGAAAATGAAAATCATTTTCCCTTGAGTTGTTCATCTCTTACCCACAACCGTTCTAATTTTCAGGCACTTTCTCTTGGATTGCTCATCTCTTACCCACAACCGTTCTAATTTTCAAAATTGTTTCCACTCTACCAACCTTCATGACTTGTTAAGTAAGCAATACTATAGTGATCTAGGTACACTTCTCTCCCTTCTTTTCGATCAAAGAAATAAAATATTAAAGAATCTCAATTAATTTCCTACTTCCTTAAGGTCCGATAGACCATATTGGTTTTAGTGGCATCATTAATTAATATACAAAATATATTTATTAAAAAAATATTTATTTATTAATACATTTAAAGTTAGTTTATATATTTTATTTTAATGGTGCTTCTTCAATGTTTCTAGTCGCTGCCTCAAATGTGAAATATGCTCGTCCAAAATAACACTATATACTAGTATATCACTGAGTACCTCCCTCACATGGTTCCTCTTCATTAGGCTGATGTATTACTTAGTGTAACGTAAAGATTTAGTGTCAAATAGTTTTCTTGAATTATGCAAGTCATTCTTGTATGTGGACAAGTTTGAAATAACAAACTGTAGAAACTGTCAATTGAGTTCCTCCAAAGCATCCTCAACATCATGTTTATTTTGTTTGATTTGAGACAACTGTAATTTCGATGTATCTTCAAGAAAATCTTGTCCAAGCATTCACAACGCTACCTTATGTGTTCTGTGTAGCCACCAATCTCACTTATTCTTCTTCCGTTAATTTTAAGGGTGAAATAATTGGACATTTGCCATTATCAAATTGTTCCCTTTCTTCTTGAATGTTGATGTGGCATCCATTGGTAGCTGCCAAAGAAGAATTTACATTATTCAATTCTTCTTCATGCTCTACTCACCTTTTCTCAAGCCCTTCAATATCCATTGCTAGTAGTGTTGACAAAAATTACTCCATATGCTAATGGGATCACATTTGTTTAGGTCTCATTCTAGAGCCATGACCTTACTAGGAGATGTAATCCTAATTGTGACCTAATATAATGAGTAGGATACAGGAAGGTTGCATCTTATAATTCCTTTCAAGTTGCAGTTCCCAGTTTTATGTATAGGTCGCATCCCAAATGTGAGTCGCAGGTCCAAGTTGGGTCACAATTTTATTTTTGCGCTAAGAGGTGCTCTACAATCCAATGTAGGTTAGATGTGTAGATGTAATGTAAGTATGTAAACAATTTTAAATGTAGGCCCAACTAAAAAATATAATAAAAAGTTAAAAGTGATATCGTGGATGAGTGTAAACATTTAAATGTTGCCTCAATTAATAATATAAATTTAAAGTAATAAAGTTATATTTTGATTTTGTTATTAACTTTTGAATAGGCTTGGTTACAATACCATGGGTCGATATCATAGATTATCAATACCACGTGGTCAAAAATAATAACCTATTTCACAACCAAAATATTTTATAACAATACAAGATTCTTACCCATGGATATTCATCACCACTTTACTGTGGATATTATTAACTTGTAAAAAATAGACTTTGTTACAATACCATGGATCAACACCATGGCTTATCAATACCACATGCCTAAAACACAACTTATTTCACAATCAAAATATTTTATATCAGTATGAAAATATTCTTAACCGTGGATATTCACTTCCACTTTACCATGGATATTATTAGTTTGCAAATATGCTTTGTTACAATACCATGATCAATACCACATGCCCAAAAAAAACATAACTTATTTCATAATTAAAATATTTTATAAAAGTATGAAAGTATTCTTAACCATAGAAATTCACCCCCACTTTACCATGGATATTATTAACTTGTAAATAGGCTTTGTTACAATACAATGGCTTATCAATACCACATGCCCAAAAAAAAGTAACTTATATTTTATAACAATATGACAAGATTCTTAACCATAGATATTGACCCCCACATTTTCCATTGATATTTGTGAATATGCTTTGTTACAATACCATGGGTTATCAATACCACATGCCCAAACTCATAAATTATTTCACAATCAAAATATTTTATAACAATCTGAGAATATTTTTAACCATGGATATTACAGCGTAGATCCATCTTAACCCAGATCGATCAAGCCCGAGAGGGATCTAATCTCTTGATGTGCAACCCTCTTTTTTGAGTGCAAAACTTAGGAAAAGTTTTCACCTCGAGAGAATTGATCCCTCTCAACCCGGATCTATCAAGCGCCGAGAGGGATCTAATCTCTCGATGTGCAACCCTCTTTTATGAGTGCAAAACTTGAGAAAAAAATTTCACCTCGAGAGATTTGATCCCTCTCGGCACTCGATAGATATGGGTTAAGATAGATCTAAGTTGGTTTAATCTTATCACAATTAGAATTACGAGTTCAGAAGGAAATGAACTATATAAAGATCAAAAATGGAGAATGTGATTTGAGAAATCCAAAATTGGAAATGCTACCCGAGGAGTCGCAACTTGGAAATGCGGCTTGAGCCATCGCAAATCATGAAAGTGTTTTTAGGAGTCACAACTTGGGAACACAACTTGAGCCATCACAAATCAGGAATGCAACTTGAGGAGTTGCAAATTTGGAATGTGACTTGAAGAAAGATCTAGTTCCCTATATGAACCCTATTCATGTTGTCTGATCATGAGTTTTTTTCAGGTTCTGAGATTGTTACCATGTGTGACGAGGAAGACGATTATCTACTTTTGGCTTAATGCAATCTAAGACAATTTTTCTTTCAAAGAAAGACAATTTCAAATAGTTTCTTGGGAATTGGATAACATTTTTTTGTTTATAGATCCACATGGTCACAACCTCCATTAAACTCCAACCCGCCCGACCCGCCCGACTTATCTTCAATAGATCATTTCTCCCATTGACGTACACATAAATGCCATACACACATCATCTAAAAACCATGTGGAAAATGATTGGAAACTATAGTCTTAGAACTCGTCTAGCCTCCATGGTTCATTGCATGGTGTATATGAGCCTTCAAACCTCTAGTAGCACTTTGTAAAACCTAGCTTTCCATTTCAACTCCATGGCAACCCCTTATGATACCATTTAAATATAACCTTTATAAAATTGTTAGGGCTACTTTTGTGTGCGTTTTCTAACACATTCATACATTATAACCACTTTTTCCCAACTCTTGCACTATTGACACCTTGAAATTAGGTTAATAATTTATTTCATTCACACAAATTCTAGTTGGTGGGGTTCCACAATCTGGTGGTATGAGAAGCATGCATAATTTGCCTTTAGGTTTTAACTATATTTTCACCACTTAATATAAATCTCTCCACATGCCTTTGTGCATATGGGAATATGCAGCCTTTCTTTTATTATTATTTGTTGTGTTGTCCATTATCAAAGGCTCCAACACTTTGGGTCGGCGTTGTTCGATGTGTTCCCCTCATTTTCCCTACGTGCCAAAATACAGTCTAGGTTGGTAGGGTCACGGGGAAATAAATAAATAAATGAATTTACATGCTTTTCAATCATAAAGCCTTAAATATAATGAATATGGTGGTTAAAAATTTGGTCTAAGTGAGTTTCATGGGACCTTCACGTTACCAATGTGAATACTTAAAATCCGCTTTAAGAGAAGAATATAAGCCACAACATAAAATCTTATGAAAATTAGCTTGCATGTACAAGTGGAACCTCGTTTTCAATTTAATCTGGAAAATGGCGTTGAATGCAATCATCATAGAGTAGGGTTTTGAAAGAAACAAAAGTTACCAAAAACCCTAATGCACTTTTTAGGCTGGAAACCAAGATGAACCAAGGGTATATAACCAATGTGATGACATGAAGGTGTAAACATTGATAGGGTTGAGATTTACCAATCCAAAATATGATAAAACCTTTATGAATTTTTAATTGTGCTAAAATGAGAACCTTATGTGTGTTGCTTTAGCTTGCCTTGTATAGCACAAATATAACCAATGTTAGTAAGATTGTGTAATAGAATGTAGGCTTAACAAACTTAAACATTAAGGTCTTAAGGGATTAAAAAATGGATAAGTTAATTTAGGTAAATTTGATATGAGTATTTCCCCAATTTCTAACATGATGAGGGTTACTTGCAAGGTTGCTTTATAGAATCACGTGTAGCGCAATTTATAGAGATTGAACAACCAATATTGAAAGCATTGGTGAAGATTACCCTTAACCAATTTAACATTGGAGCACATGGATCAGCTTAATCATTCAAGTGTCATTAACAAACTATGTAAAAAATGCTAAAATGTGCTCATGAATCTAAACTGAAGGATGCGCCATAGAGGATGATAGTTAGGTAACAACATGAATAAGGGTCATATTCATAATCACAATGAGATAGGGTTTCAAAATGCATGAATAATGTTGAAGATAATGGATAATATGTAAATCTGGAGAGATTCAGTTCACTACAGCCTTAGATTAGGAATTAGATCCTATTTCGTAGACAGTTGTTCTAACTTCCCTACATGTCTGAAAACTATATATGTCATGCCAGGCAATAACTCCATTAAGCAAACACTGATTCGTATATTCATTCTATCAGGTAGGTCTGTTATATACATGAGGGAGAGACTGTTCAGTTCATCTCCCGATGACTATTCACATTTCTCATTTATTTATTTACATATCTTTACCCAATCACAAGGATTAGGTGTCAACATTCCCCCCCTTAATCTTAAGGGATGTTGGTGAGTTTAAGCATTGTTCTGAATCGTTCAAGCTTTTCTCTTCCAAGCGCTTTGGTGAAGATGTCTGCAATTTTCTCATTTGTGGAACAATGACGGAGATGGATTGTTTTGGCCTCAACATGATGTCGAATTAGATGATATTTAGTATTTATGTGCTTTGTTCGATCATGGAACTTTGGGTTCTTGGCCAACTTTATTGCAGAGGTGTTGTCAATCATGAGTGGAGTTGATTGTACTTGTTTTACCTGTAAATCTTCAAGAATTTTCCTGAGCCACACAATTTCTTTTGTCGCTTCAGCTGCTGCCATGTATTCTGCTTCTGTTGTGGAATCTGCTGGAACTGATTGTTTGCGTGATCTCCAGAGACAGCTCCTGATCCAAGACTCATAGCATATCCTGAAGTAGATACCCCAGTTTCTTTGTCTCCATCGAAGCCTGAATCAGAGTATCCGATCAAGCTGAAGTCATCCACCTGTGTGTACTTGATTCCAAAGTCTTGAGTTCCCTTCAAGTACTTTAGAACTCTTTTTGCAGCAGACCAATGTCCCTCACAAGGCTTTTGCATAAACCTGGAGAGGATTCCAACAGCAAATGAAATGTCTGGTCTGGTAGTAGTTAGGTAGTTGAGACTTCCTACAAGCTGTCTATACTTTGTTGCATCCTCAAATTCCTTTCCTTCAATAGATGTGAGCTTTAAGTTTTGTTCCATTGGAGTAGTAAGAGGATTGCACTCTGTCATGCCAAACCTGCTCAACAAATATCCAATGTATTTCTTTTGAGAAAGAAATATGGACTTTGGATGTTGGATTACTTCAATGCCAAGATAGTAATGAACATAGCCCAAATCAGTCATTTCAAAACTTTTCCCCAATTCCTTCTTTATGGATGCAATGTAGCTTTCATTGTTCCCTGTCATTAAAAGATCATCTACATATACCACAAGATATACAACTGTTTTGCCAACTTTCTTGACAAATAAAGTTGCATCATCAAGATCAAAATGATTGGAATTGAGTTTCAGAAGATGCTTAGTTAGTTTTTCATACTAGGCTCGCGGTTCTTATTTGAGGCCATACAAGGACTTCACAAGTTTGCATGCTTTATTTTCATGTCATTTCACAGCAAATCCTTCAGGTTGGGACATAAAAACATTCTCTTTTAGATATCCATTCAAGAAAGCAGTTTTTACATCCATTTGATGGACTTTCCAACCGCTCTGAGCTGCTAGTGCAAAGAGTGTCTGGACGGTAGCCCATTTTGCTGTGGGGGAAAAAGTCTCCTCATAATCGACCCCTTCCTTTTGTGCAAAACCTTTTTCCACAAGCCTAGCTTTGTGCTTGTCAAGTGAGCCATCAGCTTTATACTTGTTCTTGTAGACCCACTTGCAGCCAATTGGTTTGGTTCCAAATGGAGTATCAACTAGCTTCCAAGTGCCGTTCTTTATGAGGGCATCATACTCCTTTTGCATCGCTTCTTTCCATTCATCATGAGAAGCAACTTCTTTGAAGGAAGTTGGTTCAAAATCTGTAGACAAGTTCAATTCACATTCATAAGAAACATCCATATCAACAGGTGAATTAGGGTCATCTACATCACCTCCATTTTGCCGGTTTGAATTTCTGGTTCCTGTTTTTCCAATTTCATCAGGATGAACACTTTCAAGTGTCTTCATCAGCCACTTTGGGGGACCTTTCTGAGATGGTCCAGGCTGCTTTTTTGATTGAGTTGGGACTGAATCAAGATTGAGTCTCCCAATTCTATCAATTACATCACTTAAAGCATCATCCGTTGTTGGAGTTTCATGCGGGGGAGAGTGTTCTTCAAAAGAAGATTCCACATGTTGATCTAGTATAGGAATCCCCCCTTCAAGATGTGGAATCTGATTATCAAATTCTTGAAATGATTTTGCTTTTCCAAATCTATCCAAGCGATCAAGTTGCCGCTCAACAACATTGTCAGTTTTGGATGATTCAAGAAAAATTACATCTCTAGATACAACAAACTTTTTATTTACTTCATCAAAGAGGTGGTATGCTTTGGAGGTGTTTGATTACCCCAGGAAGATACACTTACGATTTCTAGCACCAAGTTTGTTTCTATGTACCTTTGGTATCAAAGCATAACAGGTGGAACCAAAGACCCTGAGATGTTTTACCGAAGGAACATGTCCATACCACATTTCATAAGGAGTCTTGTTTCTTATAGCATTAGATGGACATCTATTCTTTATATATGCAGCACATAGAACAACATCAAGCCAAAACATTATCTTTACATTTTTGAAGAAAAGCGTGGATCGTACCATATGCAAGATTGTTCTATTCATTCTTTCAGCTACACCATTTTGTTGGGGATTATAAGGCACAGTTGTTTGATGTTTGATCCCATGTTGGCGAAGATAGTTTTCAAATTCATTTGATATGTATTATTTTCCATTATCAGTGCGAATAGACCCAATATGAGATTGTGCATCATTTTCAATCCATTTATGAAAATCCTTGAATGTTTGAAAAGCATCAGATTTGTTCTTCAATAAATAAACCCAACACATTCTGGTGTAGTCATCAATAAACGTCATGATATATTTATTTCCATTTGCAGAAGGAATAGGCATTGGAACACATAAATCTGAATGAATGAGTTCAAGTTTCCTATGTGCTCTTGAATGTGAATCATGAAAACATTGTTTGCTATGCTTTCCTAGAATGCAAGCATCACATTGCTTAAGTTTTCTAGGAATTGTAGACAAACCAACAACACCATTTTTCTTCAATAAGCGGAGACTGTCATAGTTCAAATGTCCAAATCTAGCATGCCATAATAAACTTGATGGAAGTGTACCTTCTTCATGATGAGAATTGTATGAGAAATGTTGTGCATGAGCAGATGTTCCTTGCAGTTTGAGAAGCCTTTCTTCTTCTATTCCCCTCATGACAAGTGAGTGGTCAGATGCTTTTCTTACCTCAAGCTTGCCATCAAACATATGAATGGAGTGACCTTGCTGGCGGATGTGGACCAAGGACAACAAGTTTCTCTTGAGCTGTGGGAGATATAGAACATGATCCAGAAGAAAGTCTGGAAGACCAGGCAGTTTAAGCCTGATTGTGCCAAGCCCCGATGGCTTGATTTTTGATTGATCTGCAAAGTATACTGCTCCATCAACATTGTCAGTGAAATCTTCAAAAAAATCTTTTTTATGAGTCATGTGGCAGGTTTCTCCTGAATCAAGCAACCAATCATTTTTCCAGGAAGCAAGTGAAGCATTAAATAAATCTTCATTTACTCCAATATTACATTGTACCACAATATAGTGAGCGGATTCAGGTGCTTTACCTTTGTGTGTATCATCAGTTTTGCCTTTCTGTTGGTTTCTTGGCTACTCAATTTTGTCCCATGGTAGCTTGCAGTGCAAATCTACCTTTTTTTCTTGAGGGTGTCTGCCCCACTTGTCTCTGAAATATCTTCCTCTTCCTCTTGAATGCATACTGTAACAAAAAATACTTCTGCTGATAGAAAAAATACTTCTGCCAATATACAGTAAAATGTACTCAAAAGGGCATTCTCAAAGGGCATTATCGTCCACTAAAACTTCTAACAGAAGGTTTTCATGTACCCATTGAATCATGGCCATCACAACTTCAATACACAGAGAAAAAAATGACCTTCAAAACGTACACGGCTACTAATAAAAAATCAATGCATACGCAGTAAAAGAGCTTCAACGCATCATGGACGTTTTGCCTCCACCAAACATTTTGCCATATCAATATAGGATTATATAATAAAATGTTACTGAATGTTGTGTTGCTTTCACAATGTTAAGACCTTCTCTGCTTTGATTGTGTATTGTCAAAATTCAATAAAACAATTATGCTACTTCTACAATTAAAAATGCTTGCTGAGAGAATTATCTTGGAATTATTGGATGTGTCCTCAGGCCAGCGTTCAAATGCAGCTTTCAAACGCCCCTACCATGTCAATGGAACAAACGCCCCTGGAGGCGCAAATGAGCCTAAGAATCACCAATAGGATTTACTCCAAGGCTGTGCAGAGACCTAACATTCCCACATACAGTGCCAAGAAGAGCGCCTTACACAGTACATAGTAGGTGATATCAGCTCCCTTACCGCTTGCACATTACACAACGAAACGAAATGTTTCGATTCAGTGAAATGCCCAGCATATTCGATTCAATGACCTATTCGTGCAGTGCAATTTACTGTTTCCTCGTGGCCTCAAGGAAGCCACTTACAATGGTGCCAAGAGTCACCAATTCCTATACCAAAATCCCCAATGCCCTCTCTTTTTCACCTTACTTTCTTACTTTCATCGGTCTCTGGATTCTCCATGCATCAGCAACATACCATGTCATCTCCAAAAACAACCAGCACATTTCCACGCATCAGCAGCATACCATGCCGTTCTCCACGCATCAGCAGCATACCATGTCATCTCCAAAAACAGTCAACACATTTCCAAGCATGCGTATAATAGCGTTCAGGTATTATAACCACAATAATATGTGTATAACAGCGTTCAAATACCAAAACGATTTCTAATGCATACTCCAGCAATTACCAGACAAGATTTGAATGTTTAGTGGTAAGGATTCCACGCTCACCGCACCAAGTGCCTCGCCCAAACTCAGAGATACAAACTGAAGACAGCATCGCACGAAGAACAAGTAGAGGAAGGTTTCAACATGGGGCAGCGATTCATTCAGGTGAATGCACAGCGCTTCTGAAACGTTTATGAAACCATGACCGTTTCAATGTCAGGACAGCTTGGACAGCGCTGGCAGTGTCAGGCAGAGGAGCGTTTGCAATGTCAGGTGCAGGTCTGTATAAAAAGAATATGGCAGAATGGCAGAGGAGTTACAAGGAGCATGAGAGCTAAAAAAGGAGCTGTCTCTAATACCATGTCAGGCCAGGCAGTAACTCCATTAAGCAAAAACCGATTCGTATATTCATTCAATCAGGTTGGTTTGTTATATACATGAGGGAGAGACTGTTCAGTTCATCTCCCGATGACTGTTCACATTTCTCATTTATTTATTTACATATATTTACCCAATCATAAGGATTAGGTGTCAACATATTTTTTTATTGTAAGATGAAGTATGTAAAGCATTCTGCCAGAGGCAGTCTCTAGGTTGAGCTCCTCACCTCTGAGCTGCCTAGTGTATCAATAAAGTTGATTCTTCAGTTTTTAACATGGTATCAGAGCTGCAGAGTTGGTGAGTCAAAGCTAGTATGCTTTGATAGTTGAGTGGGTGGCTGGTGTGAAGAAAGCCTCACATGGTGAGGAATCAGAGCAACAACATGGATTTTTTATTTTATTTTATTCACAGGCATCATCGTTGTTCCTGTTGGAAGGAGAGTGATGACCATCACGTATTCGAAGGGAAAAAGAGTGATGATTTCTCCTTTCCTTAGAGTGATTTTCACCATCACTCTTGAAAATCGTGGATCTCAGCAGAGAAGTCACGTCGGCCGATGAAAACCAAATTAAGCAGCAAAGGTGACTGTGTCTTGGAGGAGTTGCATGGAAGGTTCTGTGTGAAAGCGAGCTGGTGTTAAGATCAGCTGAGATCTGTTGGAGAAAGGTCAGACACGTCGGTGTGGAGGTTGAAGTTGTTGCGTACATGCTTAGCTCTTGTGGAGGTCGAAGCTGTTGCGTGCTACAAATAGGGAGTGGACCATGTAATTAGTAACCAGTGGCGTCGTGCGTGGTTCTGCCAGTGGTGTTGTGTTGAGATCTATTGCAAAGAGGGTGGTTACAATGTTGATTTCCCAAAGGGCGTTGCTGTGTAAGGGTGTTTGTTACCCATTGTTGCAACAGGCACCCGTTGCTACATGCTGCCTGCGAGGTGGAGTCTGCGGTGAATTGAAGGGGCAGATAGTGTTGGATGTGACTAAATAAGAGTGTCATGGTAGTCTTTCGGGATCTGGTTTAGTAGTAGTAGTAGGCACATGGGAGTTTAACACAGATCCCAGGTCCCAGGATCGATTCTCGGCTAAGATTTTCTGTGGAATCGGTATGGGCTTACCTGAAAATTGGCGCAGCAATTGCTGGTGTCCCCGTAGTGCGGGGTAGGAGCAATGGAAGCGCTGGTGGTCGTGAGAAAGTGCGTTGCTACGTGCTGCTCTAGGTGGAGGCAGAGGGTGGCCATTTCAATGAAGTCAGGGTTTTTTGCGTGTTGCTCCAGGTGGAAGCCGAGGGTGGGCTGATAGCATCATTGATATCCTCCTTGGCTGGTGGTGGTTGGTGGGCTCCAGTATTGTAGCAATAATGTTGCAACTCCTGGAACTCCCTTCTTTAATTTTATCAACCCGGTAGTTCGTAACAAACTTGGAAGCGACGGTGCTGTATGCACAAGTACTAGCTCTTGCCGCAGCTGTCACTTGGTCAGCTGGCACAAGTCCGCTAGGAGCTTAAGCCAACTTCTATGAGCTCTTAGAAGAAGATTTTTAACTGATGGATGAAAGCTAACTCAAAGGAAGCTAATCTACTTGCGGAAAGAAACTGAAAGCCAAAAAGTAACGCAAACCCTAGCAAACCCTAATTCTACCAGCTAGTCCTACTGATGCAAAGGAGAGAATGCAAACTACTGGAAGGGATGCCATTACTTCTATGAAGGTAAAATACATGTGTCTAGACTACCTCTACCTGAAGAAAACATCTTTTTGTATTTTTGAATAAGTTATTAGAATTATCATGCATGTGCTTTTAATTGTTTGTGACTGTGCAGAGGTGGATTGGCAAGAGGAAATGCTTGGAAGAGGTCGGGAAGGTTCAGAGAGGGCCTAAGGGGTCCCTAACACCCTTCCAGAGAGTTTCACAGAGTTTGGCTATCAAGAAACCTCATTCGTGAGCTTCTACAGGAAGTCTGCAGGGGTTCTACAGGATGTTTTAAAATTGGATTTTGGAGGATGGGTGAGTGAGGGAAGATGCATGAATGGATATGGATGTAGGATAGGGGTCTGAAGTGGCCCAGGGACTAGTGGATGGAGTGGTGAGAAGGTGTAGATAGCTAAGTTGGCTCAAAGAAGGCTTAAACAATGATGTACAAAAACTAGGGTTATGTGAGCAAATGTGGCAAACGTGAGGTAAGGATTCTAAGTAGAGGGTGGAGTGGATGGTGCTGATGGAAAATAAGTAGATGAAGGAGTGGTACAGGTGCTCTGCAAGTCGTTTTTCCAATCTGAACCAACAAAGACTTGTAAATTCAAAGACCTAGTTTCGTTGACCTAATTTGCTAGCTGTCAGTAAAGAGAATGAACAGAAGTGTGACCTGTAATGAAACCATGTATTTTAACTCATGCAACTAAGCAAACGAAAGTCTAAACTTGTAACCAACTTCTACACATGAAGATCAAACACTAGTGATTGCATGGCAAAGCAAAATCAGTGTTTTTGTGGGCAGCAAAGTCATCCTAGTCACAGCTCCTGATCCCACTGAGGGAGAGGTGAAACCACAGATGTTTGATGGCCCTTTTCTTGAAGCTTTTTCTGTTAACAACCTATCAACTAAATCTGAGCATGAAAAGCTATTTTACTCATCAAAAACAACCTAAATAACAAAACAAGATTTAAATCTAAATAGCAGATTTTATTCTAAGAATGCAGCAAAGACACATGAAAGTAAACAAAGGAGGTACTGGGCGCTTGAGATGGGCCCAACCCCAAGAGCTACAACCTCCTAAGAGAGATTTAGAGCTGGTGCAAAGCTGGATTCATCTTTATTGATCAAAAGAAATGTTACATTCCAAAAACTGTCCACAAGGAGAACTTGAAAATGTGCTGAAAGCAAAGCTAATCTACTGCCTAAAAATCGAACTACAAAATGACTATAAAGTGACTAACTACTTGCTAACCAAAATGAGGCCCTAAGCCTTCTTATTTATACAAATTGAGGACCCCAACAGTCCTCCTAAACTTTAGGGACTCGACTGCCCAAAACTTGTAGTTAACAACAGTCCTACTTGACTTGCTTGGCTGCCCTTGTGCTAATTGATTTGGTGGCCCTTGAACTCCGAGCTGATGGTGGAGAATTTGATGTAAGGGCCCATAAATGAAGGGGACACCTTCCTACAAATCCTCTCCCTTGTTCTCCCACGAATTTGGCTGCCAAGTGCTCATTAAAACCTTCAATTTTGTCTCCAAATTGACCAAAAAGACTACACAAAGCACACATTAGACTTGTTGGCATAATGACTAACCCAATTCACTCTATTAGCATAAATATAATCAAAAACATGCAATAAACTAATGATAATGGTGGATTAATTCAAATTAGGAGGTTGAATGGGCCCATATAATTATCCATTTTTGGGGCTCATCATCACCCCCCTACTGAAAGTGTTGCTCATCCTCTGAGAAACCAATCTATCTCCTCATCTTTGATGGCCCTGGTGGCCTCCCAGTCATGCTAAGCTTCTGAAGTGATGTCCTCTTCTCAGTCATGAAACCATGCTTTTCTCTTTGCTTCTTCCCACTGCCTGTGCTCCTTTTCCTAGAGAAGTTTCAGCTTTGGTATGATTGTGCAAGTATACTCAATCAGATGGTGGCAATGGCGGTGAAAGGAGATGAAACCAGTGGAGGATGGAAGAAAAGAGTGGTTGCATGCCTCCTCAATAGACTTCAAGCTTCAAATCCCTCTCCATAATCGATTCTAGCTTGCCCAAAGGCTCTACAGGATGTTTCAGGTAGCAATACAGAACTTCCTGTAGAAAGTCTTGTAGCTTCCTGTAGAAGGTTGAACCATGACTAGAATGTGTCTGAACCCTGAAAAAAATGAGTGTTCATGGAGGGGATGGATGTGAGGATGCCTGGGAACTTGGTAGGGACCCTTCTGCTTGTGTTGGGAGGCCCCCTTTCCGCATTGTGTTCCTGCGACCTGCAACAATTTCCAGGGATTAAACTTGTTTTTTTTTTCCTCTCTGTTTCTTCCTTCTTTTTCTATGTGAAATCGGAGATGCAACTAAGTTTCCATCACTGTAATTGCCAATGATCAGATCAAGTTGACCTTTTAGTTCTGCCGTTACTTCATTTAATACATCCTCTGAAAATCTTTCCAAGTAAGGCCACACATCAAATCGAGAACCCCATTTTTGCAGAACTCCTTTTTCTATTCTAAAGGGTACCTGGAGTATCCTGGAATGTTGTGTTCCACCAATTCTTTCAATTCGTTGATTGGATGTTGTACCATAGGCCTCAGGAATCAGCCGAGTCACCACAATAATTTCAGGTTTGATGTCCAATCCTTGATGTTTTATTCTCAGCAACATTTCATTCTCCAATGCACGAACTTGATCAAGTATATACACAACCTGTCCACCAGTATCTGGCATTCCTAAAACATTTGCTTGGCCAAAATAACCTTGAGGTGAAAGAATCACAACATTAAAGACCATAGGAATCCTTCCTAGAAATGTTTCTAAAGTTGATGGATCAGGGGCCTGCAGAGTCTCCAAGAGCAAATGAATCATATCCAAGACATGTTCTGCATTGTCTCCCCATCCTTTTTCCAATCCCATTTCTTGTAATTTGTATTCAAACTCTGTATATGGTGTATTCTTGGGGAACTTTTTAAGATGTTCCTCTGCCTTTACCAAGACTGAGCGTAGCTTGGACAAACTTTGTATTCTCTCATTCAGCATCAGCTTCTGGCCTCTGTAGCTGTGTGCTTGAAGGAAATCCAGCAAGGGCTGCATGCTTTCTCTATCATGGAATAATCTTGAGGAAAAATGCCGATTGAGAAATTGAACTCCACTACCAATGGAAGATGGCCGTGTTGGGCGAGGAAAAGATTCATTGAAGGGCTTAAGGTCTAGCTCCAATGCATATTTATCCTTGACACTTTCATCCACAAGGTGCTCCTTGAATTCCAAATATTCAGCCATAGAAAGCTGTTCAACAGCAAGTTCATCAACATTGACACGGACATAATCCCACACACCAGGCCTTGGCCGTACTGCAAGAACAATCCATGGTGGAAGAATGATGGCCTCCTGTGTGGACCTTAACACATCTCCAAATAGCCCATCTTTGAGCGTTTGAAGTTCATCATTCTCTCCCAATACCTCTGTTAGTCCATCTAATAAATGATGAGGCTGCAAAATCTTCTTCCCTTGTGCTACATATCTCTCTTCAGGCTCCAAATTTGATGAAGAAAAACTCGGGCTTTTCTGCTATGGAAGGTTTTGCTATACTTCCCTGTAGGATGTCTTCTTGTAGAAATGCCTGTAGAGTGCCCCTGCACCTCTGAGCGAGCCTGATACGCAGTAGAATCTTGAAGACAGGTAGAGAAACTGGTGGAGGATGACTAGTTAATCGTTTTGTGCATACTTCAGTTGAGGATGTGGCAAGTGCAGATGAATAGCAATTTGTGAGTTTCAGTCGAGCCTTCTTTAATTGCTGCGTGATTTGTGGTGAAGGAGTGAGGTGGCCAAGTGTACGTGGCCACATGAAGACGGCAATGCTGTGATGAGCTACATGTCATCTTCTCGTTAATTAGTGGCACTGGAGTTAAAGCCTCTACCACTGTCTGTTTTTTTTTTTTTTTTAATTTCCCGTCACTGACTACACACATGCGCTGATGATCCCTGGATGAGTGCAATCAGACTTGCTACCTTTTTGGCTGAATCCCACCATCTCATTCGGTTAGGCATTTCTCAAATTACATTCATGCAATCAGAGGAATGAGTTTTAGTCACGTACCTGAAGTCAAATGGTTGCTGTGAGGTGCTTTTTGCTGCTGCATGCATCTGTTTCGGTGGTTGCATGATGGATCCTTTGTGCTATAAGCTCTTTGCTATTTTATGTGTAGTTATTTTGCTTGTGCAGGTATCATCTAGCTGGATCTAAGCTGCAGGAGTTCGTTTCCACGTTCAGATTTGCACCCTCAAGCCGCTGCTGCTGAATTTTCACAGGACCAAAACTTGTCTTCGCCATTGCTCCCGAACGATAGATCGGATCGTTCTGAAACTTGCTGAGAATGTTCCTATCATCATGATGCACCTCCCATAGCAAAATTGAGATCAATGGATGCACATATTTCGAGAAAAATGGAAAATGGCTGAAGATTTCAGAGATCAATTTCTCGGAAACCGTGCATTGGAATCAGCTAAAACTGCTTGGGTAGGTTACTATCACCCATATGCATCTCCCCATGAAACAGATTTTGAAATGGATGCACGGATATGGAGAAAATGCAAAAATGGCTGACGGTGATGGAGGCGGATTTCTTGGAAACCGTGCATCGGAATGGGCTGAAACTGCTCAGGCATGTTTCCATCACCCCTGTACAATTCCCCATAAAACGGTTTTTCAAATGGATGCATGGTTTTCAAGTTAGGGCAAAAACAAATTCTGTTCTATGTATTTTTTCTTCAAAGCATTCTACAAGTTTTTGCATGGTGAAAAAGAATGAGCTTGGGCTGTGATGCAGGCATGGAGATGATGGAGGAGGAGTTTGAAAATTGCAGGAGGACTTCTGAACCCTTGAGGAAGCTACCATGTTCGCCAAACTACTTTTTTTCAATCCATTTTTAACTTCTTGTAATTTCTACAGGAACTTCCTGTAGAAAACACAGTTTTGAGGAAAGAAGCACAATGACATGGAAAAAATGATGGAAAAGGGTGAGGGATGGAAAAATGGATGTGTGTAGGCCTCATGGACATATTCCTCGCCTTCGGGTCCTCTTCGGAGATCAATTTGGATTTTTTGTAAGCTTCTTGTAGAAGACACAGAACTTCCTGTAGAAAACATGGTTTTCATAAAAGAAGCACAATGAGGTGGAAAAAATGATGGAAAAGGGTGAGGAATGGAAAAATGGATGCTTGTAGGCATAACCAATAGATTCCAAGCTTTAGATTCCCTTCCAAAATCGAATCTGGCTCGCTTGAAGGTTCTACAGGATGTTTCCTGTAGAAATACAGAACTTCTTGTAGAAGGCACAAAAATTCCTTTGTCTTTGTTTTGAGTGATCCTCCTGACCTGCAATGTCCTTCTTGCAACCTGCAATTATCCAATGGAAATTAGGTTTATTTTTATTTCTCTTTTTCTCCTTTTTTTTTGAAAAACAACTAGGGCGCCTCATGGAGGTTTTCACCCTAATTGCCTGCCCTAGGTGCCTCCAAGGGAGGTTTTCACCCAGAGATCTTATTCTCTTTTCTCTTTTTTCCCAACCCATTGACCGCCTCATGGAGGTTTTCAATCAATGAGCCAATCTAAGGCGCCTCCGAGGAGGTTTTCACCTTAGATTTTTATTTTTCTTCTTATTTTCATTTTTTTTCTTTTTTCCTTTTTTCTACCCTACCCTACTTGAAAAACAAAATCATTTTCAAGTATAAGAATACTTCCAATGGAGCCATGTGCACATCGAGATTAGAGACAAGATGATGTGAAGGCTCGAAATGCATGCTTTGACAGCTATCCAGATTTCAGAGACAAAATGATCTGACTTTGAAGGGATCAAACATAGCTGAGGAAGAGAGTATTGTTGCAACTTAGTGACTGTCTGGAACCATGTCCCAATATAGCTTTGATATCCTTGGTCCTTTTGCTGATCTGGATCATTCTTCATGTCACCTTCTATCATGACCTTCTCATCTTCCTCTTTTTGCTGATCTTTCTCTTGAGTACATGGAGGATTTGATGGTAACCATGAGGGAACTCTCTCTATCTCTGATTCTGATCTCTTCTCTTCATCAAGTGCAACCCATGGTTCTTTGACCTCCTCTTTTGAATCTTCTTTTGCCGGATGTGGTTCTTCAATACTTTCAAGATAATCTCTTTTTTGCAATGCTTTTCCTGAGCTATGGTGAAGATCATTAAGCTCAAGAGGAGTCATTTGGACATGTTGTGCCTCAGCTTTGCAATTAGGTTGAGCTATTCCAATGTGCGGGTTTGGAAATGGGGGTATGGGTAGTTGAGTGGGGGTGTATATTTGAGATGGACGTGGATGGGGTTGTGGTTGGGAAGGCATTTGGGGTTGCCTTGGTGGAGCAGGAGGCAATGGTTGTGGATGAGTAGGTGGTGGAGGAAAAGAAGCGGGAGGAGTGTTGTATTGGGGCCTCCACCCCTGATGAGGTGCATTCCACTGAGGCTGTGGCTGAGCATAAGAGTGAAACGAATGAGAAACTGGTTGGGCATAATATGGATCTGTGAAGGAACAAGGAGGAGGTGTGAACCAGAAAGGATGAGCAGGGGGACCCCAAGAAGGCATGAAAGTGGCTTGATAGGGGTCATAATAGGTCTCGAGTGTCCCTTGCAGTTCCTGCTGGTAAGATCTAGGTCCATGCGGCCTCCTTTGGTTCATATAATAGAGTGATTCAGTGGCTCCTTTGGCTCTCTGATATGCAGCTTTGATTCTAGGCAAGGAAGGGCACTGATTTGTGGGATGGTCTTCTTCACAGACAAAACACACTTCTATGGAGTGCAATGGACATTCATTCCTAGGATGCTTTCTAGTGCACCTGGGACAAAATATGGCCAAAGCCCTCTTGGCTTCTTCTTGCTTCATTTGGATTCGCAAGGTATCCAATTGCATGGCAAGAAACTGCATCATATCACTCTTGAAATCTTCCATCTAATTTTCAAAATCGGTTTTTGGATAAGGTACTGCTCCCAACATTTCTATTTGTAGCCATTTGCTCCAGAGGAATGTTTTCTTCTTCTTCTTCCCTTGAGGTTCTTCAAATATGTCTTGTTGTCCACCTAAGGGTTCTTTAATCACAGTAATCGAAGAAGAGAGAAGGTTGGATGTGTGAAGCAGTGGGGGTGTTGTGCAAACATTTTTCTAACTTATCTCTACTCCTACAAGACAAGAAAGGAACTCTTTTTGGTTGATTTTTGCTTTTTTCTGCTTGTACCTGCAAAAACTAAAATAGATTGAAATGCAACTAACTATCTTGCTGAAATGAAAATGCGGAATTGAAATGAAAGCAGGAAAGGACTAATCTATTTTGCTCAAATGAAATTGCAGGAATGAAATGCTAGGCTACGCTTGCAGAATTGAAATGCTAATCTACGCTTGCAGAAATGAAATTGCGGAATTGAAATGCTAATCTATGAAAGCGAGAAATGCTAATCTACTTTTGCAGAAACGAAATTGCATAATGGAAATGAAATAAACTACTTAGCAGAAGGTTGTAGTAGAAAATATAAGAATAGCAGCAATCACCAATACTCTGACGCTTCCCCAGCAACGGCGCCAAAACGATGGTGGGCTCCAGTATTGTAGCAATAATGTTGCAACTCCTGGAACTCCCTTCTTTAATTTTATCAACCCGGTAGTTCGTAACAAACTTGGAAGCGACGGTGCTGTATGCACAAGTACTAGCTCTTGCCGCAGCTGTCACTTGGTCTGCTGGCACAAGTCCGCTAGGAGCTTAAGCCAACTTCTATGAGCTCTTAGAAGAAGATTTTTAACTGATGGATGAAAGCTAACTCAAAGGAAGCTAATCTACTTGCAGAAAGAAACTGAAAGCCAAAAAGTAACGCAAACCCTAGCAAACCCTAATTCTACCAGCTAGTCCTACTGATGCAAAGGAGAGAATGAAAACTACTGGAAGGGATGCCATTACTTCTATGAAGGTAAAATACATGTGTCTAGACTACCTCTACCTGAAGAAAACATCTTTTTGCATTTTTGAATAAGTTATTAGAATTATCATGCATGTGCTTTTAACTGTTTGTGACTGTGCAGAGGTGGATTGGCAAGAGGAAATGCTTGGAAGAGGTCAGGAAGGTTCAGAGAGGGCCTAAGGGGTCCCTAACACCCTTCCAGAGAGTTTCACAGAGTTTGGCTATCAAGAAACCTCATTCGTGAGCTTCTACAGGAAGTCTGCAGGGGTTCTACATGATGTTTCAGGAATTTCTACAGGATGTTCAAAAAATTTTACAGGATGTTTTAAAATTGGATTTTGGAGGATGGGTGAGTGAGGGAAGATGCATAAATGGATATGGAGGTAGGATAGGGGTCTGAAGTGGCCCAGGGACTGGTGGATGGAGTTGTGAGAAGGTGTAGATAGCTAAGTTGGCTCAAAGAAGGCTTAAACAATGATGTACAAAAACTAGGGTTATGTGAGCAAATGTGGCAAACGTGAGGTAAGGATTCTAAGTAGAGGGTGGAGTGGATGGTGCTGATGGAGAATAAGTAGATGAAGGAGTGGTACAGGTGCTCTGCAAGTCGTTTTTCCAATCTGAACCAACAAAGACTTGTAAATTCAAAGACCTAGTTTCGTTGACCTAATTTGCTAGCTGTCAGTAAAGAGAATGAACAGAAGTGTGACCTGCAATGAAACCATGTATTTTAACTCATGCAACTAAGCAAATGAAACTCTGAACTTGTAACCAACTTCTACACATGAAGATCAAACACTAGTGATTGCATGGCAAAGCAAAATCAGTGTTTTTGTGGGTAGCAAAGTCATCCTAGTCACAGCTCCTGATCCCACTGAGGGAGAGGTGAAACCACAGATGTTTGATGGCCCTTTTCTTGAAGCTTTTTCTGTTAACAACCTATCAACTAAATCTGAGCATGAAAAGCTATTTTACTCATCAAAAACAACCTAAATAACAAAACAAGATTTAAATCTAAATAGCAGATTTTATTCTAAGGATGCAACAAAGACACATGAAAGTAAACAAAGGAGGTACTGGGCGCTTGAGATGGGCCCAACCCCAAGAGCTACAACCTCCTAAGAGAGATGTAGAGCTGGTGCAAAGCTGGATTCATCTTTATTGATCAAAAGAAATGTTACATTCCAAAAACTGTCCACAAGGAGAACTTGAAAATGTGTTGAAAGCAAAGCTAATCTACTGCCTAAAAATCGAACTACAAAATGACTACAAAATGACTATAAAGTGAATAACTACTTGCTAACCAAAATGAGGCCCTAAGCCTTCTTATTTATACAAATTGAGGACCCCAACAGTCCTCCTAAACTTTAGGGACTCGACTGCCCAAAACTTGTAGTTAACAACAGTCCTACTTGACTTGCTTGGATGCCCTTGTGCTAATTGATTTGGTGGCCCTTGAACTCCGAGCTGATGGTGGAGAATTCGAGGTAAGGGCCCATAAATGAAGGGGACACCTTCCTACAGATCCTCTCCCTTGTTCTCCCACGAATTTGGATGCCAAGTGCTCATTAAAACCTTCAATTTTGTCTCCAAATTGACCAAAAAGACTACACAAAGCACACATTAGACTTGTTGGCATAATGACTAACCCAATTCACTCTATTAGCATAAATATAATAAAAAACATGCAATAAACTAATGAGAATGGTGGATTAAGTCAAATTAGGAGGTTGAATAAGCCCATATAATTATCCATTTTTCGGGCTCATCAGCGGTGGTGTTGGGAGGCTGGAAACGGTGTAAGGCCCTAACTATTGTTTTCTTTTAAAAAAATTATTGGGGTTTCAAGGTTTCAATATTTTTTCTTTTAAAAAATTCATTTGTGGGTGCATATGAATAAGGGAGACACCTTTTTATTTAAAAGGAAATAAGGGTTTTCAATTTAAAAAAAACAAAGAAGAATTTTGTTTTTTTTGTTTTTTGCATCGAGTTGGAAAAGTTTTTTTTATTAAGAGAGAGCACCTAGTTTTTTTTTTTAATTTCTCTTTGGATCCGGAGATAGATCCGTCTTTTAAATCACTGGAGCTATTTTTTTTAGGGAGATCTGTCAAGATGACAGAGGCTTATCTGAACGAGAGTAATAAGCTCGACGGTTCCAATTACTCCATTTGGAAATTTAAGTTGCAGACCCTGTTAGAGGGGAAAAACGCATGGGCGATCGCAACCGGTGATGAGTTGAAGCCAACCCTAGCCACAGGCGGAACAAAAGCAACAATCCAGGACTGGGAAAAGAGGGAGAACAAGGCAAAGGTGCTTCTCAAATTGTCTGTGAAAGATTGCATTATTCCTCATATTCGAGAATGTAAAGCTGCAACAGACATCTGGACAACTCTCAAATACTTGTACAAGATCAAGAACACAAATCACCTACTATTTCTAAAGAGCAAGATTCTCTCCATTAAAATGGAGGAGAATGAATCAGTAGCAACGTTCATCTCTCGTATCAAGGAGTTTAAGAATAAGCTAGGCAACATTGGCGAAATAGTATCAGAAACTGATTTGGTCATGATTACCATGAATGGTATGACTGACAACTATCAGATGTTCATCACTGGGTTGAATTCAAGAGAAAAAGCCCCCAAGTTTGAAGAATTGACATGGATCCTAATGCAGGAGGAGGAAAGTCAGATGACCTTGAAACCCCAGAGCTCAGATCTTGCCCTAATGGAAAAGAAGAAGCCCTTCAGAGGAAAGACAAATGCAACACACAAGAGCAGAGGAACCCCACAAAGAAAGCCACCTCCATCTCAAGGTATGTCTTCAAATAGAAGTGATCTAGGACCAAATTTTTTTATTGTAGTAAATTTGGTCACATGGCTAAACATTTTCAGAAGAAGAAGGTTGATGAAGGTCAATAGAGACACAAGACGCATGCAAGCCATCTGGCTGATGCAGATCAGAATTCGAATATCAGATTGTTCGTATGTGATTCTGTGCTATCAATTAAGGAGGATGAAGCAGAAATCTAGTTCGTGGACTCAGGAGCCTCCTTCCATATGACTGGTAAGAGGCAATGGTTTAAAAATTTCAGAGGATCCAGCACTAGTACGAAAGTCTACCTTGGAGACGATACAAGGTATGAAATCAAGGGATATGGTGATGTCCCTGTCATACTACCTGATCAAAACATTAGGCATATTCATGATGTTATGTATATACCTGGGATAAAAAAGAACCTGATTTCTGTATCTAGAATAACATATCAGGATCTTAAGGTAGAGTTATTTAAATCTTATTATGTAATTAAAGACATGCTGGATTGGATGAAGTCCATTGCAACAGGTGTACTTGTAGGAGGATTGTATAAACTGGATGTCAGAAGTGCGTTACATCAAGCGTTGGCATCATCAACCATGTCTACAGAGAATCTCTCGCATAAAATATTTTGGCATATAAACTTCAGTGACCTACTACTTCTTCAGAAAAAAGGTATGGTGAATGGTATTCCTGTTTTGAAGAGTATGCATGTTGACTATGAAGCATGTTCCCTTAGTAAATTACATAGAAATGAATTTCCTATTATTATTGATAGGAAGCAGAGGGATATACTTGAACTTGTACACACTGATTTATGTGGGCCAATGCCGACAAGGTTGTTAGTAGGGGCCTACTATTTTCTTATTTTTGTTGATGAATGTACAAGGTTCACCTGGGTGTATTTTCTCAGGAAGAAAATTCATGCTTTTGAATACTTTAAGCAATTCAGAAGTATGATTGAGAAGAAAACAGGTAAGTTCATCAAAATTCTTCGCTCAGACCAAGGTGGAGAATTCAAGAAGGGTGACTTCATCAAATACTACAAAGAAGATGGGATACAATAGTAGTTCACAACACCTTACACTCCTTAGCAAAATGGGGTTGTGGAAAGGAAAAACATAACCCTCGTGGAGGTGCCCACAATATGTTTTAAAGTGATGAATCTGACCAATGGTTTTTGGGCAGAAGGTGTAAATAATGCAGTGTGTCTTAAGAATAGGAGTCCTACTAAGTGTTTGGATTATAGAACTCATTTCGAAGCATTGTTTGGTTTCAAGCCTGCAATAAGTCATCTTAGAGTCTTTGGATGTAAGGCTTTTGATCATGTCCCAAGAGAAAATAGGAAGAAGTTAGATTCTAAATCCATTAAGAGTACTTTTGTTGGATAAAGCAGTGAGTTTAAGGCTTATAAGTTGTTTAATCCTTCTACTCACAAGGTATTTGCAAGTAGAGATGTTGTATTCCATGAATAGGTAGATGATGGGAACCTTTTTCATAGTGATGAATAATGGCATGTTCCTTTACTGTTAGAAGAAGGTGATGAAACAGGGTCCGGTGAGTAACAACAGCAGCAGGAGAAAGAAGAAGTGGCTGTTCAAATCAGGTTTGAAACCAGTCCGCAAAGGGGAGATTAGAACAGGTTTGAAGCCACTCCACTACTAAGGATATCAGGTAGGAAAACTCAATTTCCAGCAAGATATAGGGAGAATTCTTTTACAACTAGTATGTTAAGTGTTGTTGAACCCTCTAGTTATAAAGAAGCTAGTCAATATAGTGAATGGAGGGTAGTCATGGAAGAGGAATATGAATCAATACTTAAAAACAAAACCTGGGATCTAGTTGAGTTACCTAAAGGAAAACAACCCATAGGTTGTAAATGGTTATACAAGCCTAAATTTAAAGCATATGGGAGTATAGACAAATATAAAGCTAGGCTTGTTGCAAAGGGGTATTGCAAAAAGAAGGTATTGACTATGAGGAAACATTGGCCCCGGTAGCTAAATTAAGCACAATCATCATGTTAATTGCTTTAGCTACCAAACATCATTGGACAGTACACCAGCTAGATGTGAAATCTTCATTCTTAAATGGTGAATTAAAAGAAGAAGTGTATTTAGTGCAACCTGAGGGGTTTGTTAAACAGGGGGGAGAACATTTAGTTTGTAGATTGAAAAAAGCATTGTATGGACTAAAGCAGGAACCCAGGTCATGGTATGACAAAATTGATTCATTTTTCCTACAACATAGTTATAAAAGAAGCAAGAATGACCCTAATTTGTACATCGTGTTTGACAACTAGGGGAGAATTGTTTTGATTTATTTATATGTATATGATCTTATCATTACAGGAAATGCGGATGAACTCATTAAAGAAATCAGAGAGCATATGCCACAGGTTTTCAAGATAAAAGACCTTGGAGAGCTACACTACTGTTTGGGTCTGGAAGTCTGGAGGGATTACGGCCAGAATTTTTTGTCACAAGGTAAGTATGTCAGAATTTTACTGAAAAAGTTCAAAATGGATCAATGCAAAGCTGCAACAGTGCCTTTACAACAGAATACCAAACTTTAGAATGATGATGGTTTTGAGGAGGTAGATGCAACATTATATAGACAACTGGTTGGGATTCTAATCTACTTGACTACAACTAGGCCGGATTTGGATTATGCAGTCAGTGTATTGAGCCAATTCATGTCAAAGCCTCTTGAGAATCATTTGGTTGCAGGGAAAGGTTTCTTAAGTTATTTGCAAGGAACCTTAGACTTTTGTATTATTTATAATGATTCGTTTGATGTTAGATTGACAGGTTTTTCAGACTCCGATTTGGCTGAAAATGTAGATGACAGACGATCCATAGCAAGTTATGCATTTAGCATTGGGTTTGGGGTCATTGCATGGAGCAACAATAAATAGAAAACAATATCCTTGTCTTCAGCAGAAGCTGAGTATCAAGCGATGTGTGCAACAACTTGTGAAGCAGTTTGGTTGAGGAGGCTTCTCCATGATGCTGGAGAAGAACAGAAGGTTTCAACAATTATCAAATGCGACAACCAGAACTCTATCAAACTTGCAAATAATCCATTATTTCATAAAAACACAAAGCACATTGATACATAGTTTCATTTTTTTGGGGAGAAAGTTCAGTAAAAGGAAATCCATATTGAATACTGTAATACATGTGACAATGTTGCTAATATTTTCACTAAGCCTCTCGGTAGAATCAAGTTTGAATTGTTTATGGAAATGTTAGGAATACTTGTGAACCCCATTCTCCATTAAGGGGGAGTGTTGAAGATAATGGAGAATATGTAAATCTGGAGAGATTCAGTTCACTACAACCTTTTTTTTTTCTATATTAAGACTAACCTACGTACCCACGGGAGATTTGAACCGGTGACCTATCGCAAGGAGTGCCTTAACAGCGCACCCATTCACCGTCAATCCAAACCCCCGTGGACTTAGTTCACTACAACCTTAGATTAGGAATTAGTTCCTATTTCTTAGGCAGTTGTTCTAACTTCCCTACATGTGTGAAAACTAGTATGTAGAGTGTTCTGCCAAAGGCAGTCTCTAGGTGGAGATCCTCACCTGTGAGCTACCCATTTTATCAATAAAGTTGATTCTTCAGTTTTTAACACCTCATTATCAACTTAATCACTTAATCTAGAAAATGGCGTTGAATGCAATCATCATAGCATAGGGTTTTGAAAGAAAGAAAAGTTACCAAAAACCCTAATGCACTTTCTAGGATGGGAACCAAGATGAACCAAGGGTATATAAGCACTATGATAGCATGAAGGTATAAACATCAATAGGGTTGCATAGGGATTGGGTCATGGGGAGATTGACCAATCCAAAATATGATCAAAACCCTTATGACCTTTTAATTGTGCTCAAATGAGAACCTTATGTGTGTTGCTTTAGCTTGCCGTGTATAGCACAATTATAACCAATGTTAGTAAGATTGTGCAATAGAATGTAGGCTTAAAAAACTTAAACATTAAGGTATTAAGGGATTAGAAAATGGAACCACGAGTAGCGCAATTTATAAAGATTGAACAATCAATATTGAAACCATTGGTGAAGATTACCCTTAACCAATTTAACATTAGAGCACATGGATCAACTTAATCATTCAAGTATTATTAAAAAACTATGTATAAAATGCTAAAATGTGCTCATGAAACTAAACCGAAGGATGTGCCATAGAGGATGATAGTTAGGTGACAACATGAATAAGGGTCATATTCATAATCACTATGAGTTAGGGTTTCAAAATGCATGAATAAAGTAGTGCTTCACAAACCCTAATGCAGGTAGGGTGGAGACATGATCATTGACATAAGATACCATTACTCCACTACAATTCATATTGCAGAAAGATTAATACTTGAGATCGTGTGAGACTCTTAATACATTATTAAGGCAATAAACTCCAAAACCATAATGCATCAGTGTGATCAAGTCCTGAGGTATGTTAACAAGACAAAATAACATGCACCATGTAAATGTGAGCATCAATAGGGTTTGATAGAATGGGTCATGGGGAGATTGACGAATTCAAAACATGACCATAAATTTTATGGCCTTAAGCAAGCAAAGGGGGACCTGAAATTTTCGAGTATGCCCAAGAATTTTGGGTGTTGTTGTAGTAGCTATAACAAGATTTTATATTAATGCAGTCTGGTTTGAATTCCAAAACATTTTACAAATTTAACATTTTATTCTTCTACTACATTCAAGGAGATCGTCCAAAAAATACTAATTCTTATGCTCATCTATCTAAATGCAACTGATCTAAATAAATTATCCTTATATAACCTCCAATACACTGCAAAAAATACTACATATTTTCAAAACATAAGTAAACTAACAAGCAAGATTGATCTTCAAAGTGTACCCTAAGAATTGAAGTGTCTTCATTTCATTGTTTTTCAATCCGTGGAAGAGAAGAAGAAGATGCCTCGCCAGTTTTCACCACCTGCAAATCTAAATTCGCCTCCTACTGTGCCTCAAGATCTGCAGCTTCTTCATTATTTTCCTTGGTTTCTTTTGATTCTAATAGTTGGTTCATATTGCCCATCTTTAAGTTCAACAAATCAGTCACCCCCTACATCCTTTCCAACTTTGTCTCCACTAGACTAAGTTTCTCGTTTAGCAAATAAAATTGGGCTCATGACTCTATTAGCATCAGTTTTCCTTGCCTGGAAATCAAGTTTATAATAAAATCCATGGACACTGTCAATTGGGCTAAGTGGAAATTTTGTTCCTCATTCTCAACTCTAATATGGATTTCCATGGGGAAAATCATGTCATGAACCTTCATTTCTCCCTAGCTAACTATGGACTAGACAAGAAACCCTAAAATGGCAACAATATACCTCCTCTTCTTATATCCATGCGATTCAGCCTTCCCTGAATCTTCTCTCCTCTCTGTGATTTCAATATTGTATTGTTTTCCATGCAATTACCACACAGAAAAATCCAACACCTTAATGTTTAATTTGTAATTTGATTCCTTCTCCATAAACTCTTGGGAATGCAATAGAGTTTCCCATGTCTTAGATGCAAATATATTATATCTTAGCATCCACTAAAATTTATTAATGGAAAGGCTCATCATACATATGTCCATTGACAATCCTTGGAGTACATGGCCTTTCCAAATAAGTTCATGGATCCAGACCTATACATGAGATATGAGTCGCTCAAACATTATGGATGCTAGGAGAAGAAAAAATAGTCATAGAAAGCTTTGACAATGGGATAATGTGTGTCCCATCCTTTGATTCAACATTTAATTCCAAATGTTACCTCTGAAATCTGAGATAAAAATGTTCTTGTCATGGTAATGGTTTATAAACTAAACTTCCAATGCCCAAAAACAACCTTCCTTGATCCAAGGTGGCACCCCTGTTTATGATGTCCATTGTTTACCACCATTTTTTTTGTTTTTTACACTAACAATTTTTTTTTACATTATGTAATCATTATGGGCCATACATCGAATGCCTTTTAGATTGTTTTTCTCCATAAATTATAATTTGAAGTATCTAGCCAACCTAATGTTGTTTTTTGTTGTTTATATAAACAATCACTTAATAAAACTAGAAATTACAATCTAGTTTATGCTAAGTTGTATTTTTTTTGTTCCCTATGAATAACAAAAAAATATTTATTTTTTTTTAAACAAACCCTAATACTTTGGTTTTATCTTTGTGATTATAGAGATACTATTATTTTATTTTATTTTGTTACTCCAAAAACTGCAACTAAGCCTACATCGATAGCAACTTTCAACGCGTTAATGAGACTCCGGTTGCTGCTAATTTATATTTATTTAACTTAAATGGAAATGGTTGACCAATGAGGATAAGTTTAAGACACCATGCAAATGAAGAGGTTTATGATAGTGATACAAACAAAAAAGACACGTGTAGCAACGGGTTTACAAGAATTTAATTCTCACGGTTGGAATTTAGCCAAACTGCGAAAAAAAATATTTTTAATAATACAATTAATAACAAATCACCGGAACTTAAAAATATTTTTAATAATACAACTAATAATAACTTAAATGCTTACTAATGTGAATAGGTTTTGGACACCATGCACAGGTTTTTCATGCAAACATGAAAGACACAAATCACTGTAACTTAAAAAAGGTGAATAAGGTTAAGACACCACGCAAAGTTTAGACGCAAACAAGAAATACACTCGTAGAAACATGTTGACAACCATTTAAATTTTAGGGTTCGAATACCGGTAAATGGGTAAAAAGCATTCAATATAAATAATCATAAATTATTGTAATTTAATTGGTGAGTAGATTGGGTAGTTTAAGTAATAGTAACATTTTTGAATGTATAAATATATTTAATTTTTTGATGCATTGAAATTTTGTAAATCAAATAATTTAAATTTAAATTTAAATTTATGATTCTTAATGTTTTTATTATATTTTGGACAAAATTGATCACGAACGTTTATGATAGTGATACACAAAAAAGACACGTGTAGCAACGGGTTTACAAGAATTTAATTCTCACGATTGGAATTTAGCTAAACTGCTAAAAAAAATATTTTTAATAATACAACTAATAACAAATCACCGTAACTTAAATGCTTACTAATGTGAATAGGTTTTGGACACCATGCTAAGGTTTTTCATGCAAACATGAAAGACACAAATCACCACAACTTAAAAAAGGTGAATAAGGTTAGGACACCATGCAAAGGTTAAAAATATTTTTAATAATACAACTAATAACAAATCACCGTAACTTAAATGCTTACTAATGTGAATAGGTTTTGGACACCATGCTAAGGTTTTTCATGCAAACATGAAAGACACAAATCACCACAACTTAAAAAAGGTGAATAAGGTTAGGACACCATGCAAAGGTTAAAAATATTTTTAATAATACAACTAATAACAAATCACCGTAACTTAAATGCTTACTAATGTGAATAGGTTTTGGACACCATGCTAAGGTTTTTCATGCAAACATGAAAGACACAAATCACCACAACTTAAAAAAGGTGAATAAGGTTAGGACACCATGCAAAGGTTAAAAATATTTTTAATAATACAACTAATAACAAATCACCGTAACTTAAATGCTTACTAATGTGAATAGGTTTTGGACACCATGCTAAGGTTTTTCATGCAAACATGAAAGACACAAATCACCACAACTTAAAAAAGGTGAATAAGGTTAGGACACCATGCAAAGGTTAAAAATATTTTTAATAATACAACTAATAACAAATCACCGTAACTTAAATGCTTACTAATGTGAATAGGTTTTGGACACCATGCTAAGGTTTTTCATGCAAACATGAAAGACACAAATCACCACAACTTAAAAAAGGTGAATAAGGTTAGGACACCATGCAAAGGTTAAAAATATTTTTAATAATACAACTAATAACAAATCACCGTAACTTAAATGCTTACTAATGTGAATAGGTTTTGGACACCATGCTAAGGTTTTTCATGCAAACATGAAAGACACAAATCACCACAACTTAAAAAAGGTGAATAAGGTTAGGACACCATGCAAAGGTTAAAAATATTTTTAATAATACAACTAATAACAAATCACCGTAACTTAAATGCTTACTAATGTGAATAGGTTTTGGACACCATGCTAAGGTTTTTCATGCAAACATGAAAGACACAAATCACCACAACTTAAAAAAGGTGAATAAGGTTAGGACACCATGCAAAGGTTAAAAATATTTTTAATAATACAACTAATAACAAATCACCGTAACTTAAATGCTTACTAATGTGAATAGGTTTTGGACACCATGCTAAGGTTTTTCATGCAAACATGAAAGACACAAATCACCACAACTTAAAAAAGGTGAATAAGGTTAGGACACCATGCAAAGGTTAAAAATATTTTTAATAATACAACTAATAACAAATCACCGTAACTTAAATGCTTACTAATGTGAATAGGTTTTGGACACCATGCTAAGGTTTTTCATGCAAACATGAAAGACACAAATCACCACAACTTAAAAAAGGTGAATAAGGTTAGGACACTACACAAAGTTTAGACACCACCATGCAAATGAAGAGGTTTATGATAGTGATACAAACAAAAAAGACACCGGGTTTACAGGAATTTAATTCTCACGGTTGAAATTTAGCTTTCTGCTAAAAAAATATTTAATAATACAACTAATAACAAAATCACCATAAATGTTTACTAATGTGAATAGGTTTTGGACACCATGCAAAGGTTTTTCATGTAAACATGAAAGACACAAATCACCGTAACGTTTTTTCATGTAAACATGAAAGACACAAATCACCATAACTTTAAAAAGTGAATAAGGTTAGGACACCACGCAAAGTTTAGACGCAAACAAGAAATACACTCGTAGAAACAGGTGGGCAACCATTTAAATTTTAGGGTTCGAATACCGGTAAGCCGGTAAAAGGCATTCAATGTAAATAATCACAAATTATTGTTATTTAATTGGTTAGTAGATGGGGTAGTTTAAGTCATAGATGAAATAGTTTTTCTAATATTTTTGAATGTATAAATATATTTAATATCTTAAAAATTCTGATGATTGAAATTTTGAGTCAAATAATTTAAATTTATGATTCTTAATTTTTTTACTATATTTTGGAGAAAATTGACTAGAAAATATAGGTGGAAAGGAACTATTTCATCCATTAATTAGGCTACGTGTTTAAATTGACCACAAAAGATACGTGGAAAGGAACCATTTGGTCGATTAGTTAGACTACGTGTTAAAATTGACCAGAAAAGATACTTGGAAAGGAACCAATTGACCAGAAAAGATACTTGGAAAGGAACCAATACGTGGAAAACATCCATTTCGTCCATTAATTAGACTACGTGTTAAAATTGAACCATTTCATCTATTAATTAGACTACGTGTTAAAATTGAACCATTTCGTCCATTAATTATACTAAGTGTTAAAATTGACCAAAAAAGATATGTGGAAAGGAACCATTTTGTCCATTAATTAGACTACCTATTCATACACAAGGTAGAGGTTTAGGATATTGATGCAAACAAAAAAGGTTGGTATAGTAGCCACTTGGCAATAATTTAAATCTCAAGGATTCTAGGATTGAAATTGAGCAAAGTGGCTAAAAAAACATTTAATAATGCAAATAATGACAAATCACCATTTATAAAATGCACTTAATAAATGACTAGAAACAATATTTTTTTAATTAAATTTTCAACATACACTTAATAATTATAATTAAAAACTGTAAAATAAGCCTAATATAAACATGAATTAGTAATGATTTAAAATACATGTAACTATTTAAAATATAAACATATACATGATGATGATGGTGGTGGTGGTTAACATTCACATCGTAGTCTATTATATATTTTAGAGGGTTTTCCCACTTATTTTCCTGTTTAATTTGTTAAAATAGATTTTAAACAACAAAAATTAAGATTACACCCAAACAAAAATTGTTGAAATTCCATTTAAACATTTAAAAGCCTTTAGCTATGTAATCATTAACTTTTGTGTTTTAAATCATAGTTATTTTTTGTTTTTCAATAAAAGAAAGTTTTTTTTTTTTTTTGTAAGTAAGTTTAATCTATTAATATGATACAAAAAGGAGTTACAATGAGGTCCAGCCTCAGAAGTTCTGAGCATCATTCATCACATAGTAAGATTGTCTAGCTTTGATTGCCCCAACAGAGGGGAAACTAGTCCAAGAAAGCATAAGAACCAGTCAAAAAAGAGAAAATAGCCCACGCAGGGGTTACCAGTTTGATCACAAAACAACAGAAACATTTTAGACATAGCAGAGTCCTAACCAGGAAACACACAAACTTAACCATAATTGCCTAGTCAACAAAACGCAACATCCACCTCGCAAACTCGACACCTGGCTGTCAATTGTCCAGGGCTGGTTCCTCCACAATCGGACATGCATACTTGTCTGAATCGTCATCCTCGTCCAAAGTGCCACGGCCATGTGCTGGATGGTCTCCTTCAATGCTGCATGCACCCACACACATTCCTGATGTGTCGCCACGACGACTGCCTGATGCCTGTGTGTTACTAATCTTACCTTCCTCAACATGCTGGCTGCCAGCCACTGCTTTACCATGCAGGGTGGCTCTAACTTCGTCTTCTCGCTGTTCACCAGGGTTGCATCGGCTCCTGTTGCTTGGTTCTGCGTTGTTCGGCTCATCAGTGTGGTCAACCAGAGGAGTTGGCGGCTCAGTTTCTTCCGTGAAAGTGATTGTAACGGTGGCTATGATTACGGGGCAATTCAGAGAGCTATGAAATCGAAATTGCGTGGTATGGGGAGTAGGATGCAAAGGTAGGGGGAAATTAGCAGTGTGAACCGCCTCCTCTCCTCTTCCTGTGCCATGGAACCAGGCTCTTCCTCTTCTGTTGCGGGTGTCTGGGTAACACCCAGTGAAACTAGGCAGATTGGGGTTGTCGGCTGAGGAAGCAGGGGAAACTGAGTCGGATCTGGAAATTGCAGGTGAGCGAGAGCTCCCACCTCTAGTGCCACCTCTTCTACTTCGCATACAGTGGCGGACCATGGTGGGGTTGAAACCAGGGGTAATAGCAGCTAGGATGGCGGAGACACTATGCGAGGAATTGACAGAGGAAGCGTGGACCTGAGCTAGGTTGCAGAGACGGGTGTGGGAATGGTGGAATCCATTGCCCAGGTCAATGCAGCTTAACAACCAGCATCAACTACCTGTTACAGTGCGCACATTAGGCTCTCCAGCCTACGGAGGACAAACACAATGAATCAAGGGGGAGGAATTACAGAATAGATTGCAGGCTCCATAGTTACGTGTGATTTGGTTCTGTCTCGGCCTGTGCATTCATTAAATGGCTCCTGCAAGGTGCCTTGAATGCAATTCACATTGGCATGGGGGAAGTTGCAGGGGGCCATGTGGCCAACCCTTCCGCCACCCTGTCGTCTCATCGTTTTAATGACTTTGGTAATCACCCGCATCCAGGTGCGTTTCTTCTTCCTGTACCATTTCAATCTGCACCAATTCATTGTATTCCTGTAACTGAAGAGTAGTGGCCATAGTATTAAGTGTGCCTGCATGAAAGGTCCTTCCACTGTCTACCCCAATGTTAGCTAGAAGATCTGCTACTTTGTTTCCATCCCTACGAGAGTGTTTAAGGTTTACTGCTCTGTGGGTTGAGAGCCATTGTTCAATGAGCTCTAATCGTTCTGCCAGTCTCCAACTGCTTCCAACCTTGTATGAGGGCGTCCCTTGCAGGATCTGATTAACCATGTTAATGAGAATCTGAGAATCCCCTTCAATTATAAGTGGGAAGAAATCATGGAGTTGTGCAAGGAGAAGCCCCTGCCATATCCCTTCTAATTCCGCCGAATTATTCATATCCCAACCAATTGAGCCTAAGTAGGTTAGAAGAGGAATGCCCTTGTGATCCCTGAAGACTCCTCCATATCCTACTTTACCTGGATTACCTTTAGACGCTCCATCAAAGTTAAGTTGTATCATATGCTAGGGCGGAGGAGTCCATCTGTCTGTTGTCTTTCCTTGTGAGTAATTTTTACCTTGATTTGCTTGCATATGGTTCCATTGAAGGTTCCATTTGGCCCATATATTCTGTTCATGTGGAATAGTGGGATAATCTTCTTCAGACCAAGTTTGAAGCATCAAGGTTTCTCGAAGGTTTTGACCTATATTATTCCATAGGACTTCTAAAGGGGAGAATTGATCCTTGAAGATGCATCGATTCCTTTCTTTCCAAACAGTCCACATGAGGAGACCTGGGATAAGTTTCCATAAAGCATTTAACAATTTGCTTTTGTAAGGATTGTTTGCCCAAGTGCGTATAGTGTTGGGGATATCCTCCTTAACTCATCCATCTTTTTGGCATCTGAAGCTAACTTTTTCCCATAGTCTATTTTCCATTGGGCAACAATTAGTAGGTGCTCAGTGATTTCTTTCGCCTGTTTGCAGTTGGGACACATAGAAGGCCCATGAAAGCTTCTTTTCCGTAGGTTGTCCCAAGTGAGAATTTTATTTTGGCATAGCAGCCAGAGGAAAGTGGAAACTTTTGGCCAAATGGTGGGGGCCCATACTTTGTTCCATAGTGGGTCTTTGACGATTTGATTTCTTATTGTTAAATTGTAAGCTTCTTGTGTAGTGAAGGTTCCTTTCGCCTCATAACCCCGTCAGATTTTATCCCTCTTGTCAGAGTAGCGAATTTTCCTGTTTGAAAGCTCTGTTTCCAGATTGTCCTTGATGAGCTGTGTGCCTTGCCTGATGATGTGGTCCGAGTTCATCCATTGCCTATATCCTTGAGCATGGGTAGGCTTCTAGTATTGATTTACCTTTGCCATCAGTTGCCCTTCCCAGTCCTGTATTTGTTGAGGTTTGATTAGGTCCTTCAACTTGGGTCTTGACTACGAAGAATCTTCCCAGAACCACGCATTGTTACCATTCCTAATTTCCCAGAAGTTGTGCTGTTGAATTAAATCCTTGTGCTGTTTAGCTGCATTCCAGATGAGAGAACCTAAGCCAACTTCTGAGAGTCTGATTAAATCATCAACTGGTCGGTTATTGGAATATTTTGTTAACCAAAGGATAGCCCAGGGTGAATGTGGCTCCGAGATCCATTTCCACCAGATGTGAGGTCCCATGACCGCATTACTATGTTGAGGATCACGAAGCCCAGTACCTCCGTATATTTTCGGGAGGCATACTGTATCCCATTTTACTAGAGCCCATTTTCTCTTTTGGCCTGTGTTTCCCCACAAAAAGGCTCTTTGAAGATTTTTAATTTCTTTGAGGACCCATTTTGGCGCTGCCAGAACTGAAAAAAGGTAAAGCGGCATGGATTGCAACACGGCTTTGATTAGGACTAGACGACTTGCCATGTTTAGCACTCGGTAAGTCCAGGAAGAGAGATGGGCTTCCAATTTTTCCAAGAGTAATTTCCAGGATGAGTGCTTTAAAGTAGTGTCCGTCATGGGAGCGCCCAGGTATTTGGATGGAAGAGCAGCTATTGTAAAACCCAAGATTCGAGCAATTGAGGCTTTGGTTATAACAGGGGTATGAAAGAAAAAGATCTGGGATTTGGTCTTGTTAATGCAAGCTCCAGAGGCATCCGAGAATTCAGACAAAATGGTTTTTAATTTGAGGGCCTCCTGGACCGAGGGATGGCCAAACAACATGTTATCATCCACGAATTGTTGGTGGGTGAAGGCAGGGGTGTTGGGAAAAGTAAGTCCTCTTAGTTGCTGGGTTTGAAGAGCTTCCTTGATGCATCTTCCCAGTCCTTCCACCATTATGATGAACAGAAAAGGGGAGAGGGGATCTCCTTGCCGGATGCCTCTGGAGGGGTGAAAGGGGGTGGAAGGGATCCCATTGATCAAAATGGAGAAGAAGGAAGATGATATAAGACTCATGACCCATCTGACCCGGGGGGGGGGAGCCAAAGGCTATCAACATTTTGTGAATATATTTCTAGCTTAAACTATCAAAAGCTTTGGAGAGGTCGATTTTTAGGAGCATACCTGCTTTTTTGGATTGCTTTAAGGAGTGTATAATCTTGTGAGTGAGAATGATTCCATCCATGATTTTCCATCCTTCCACATAGCCTGATTGCTTAGGTGATATGAGTAAAGGAAGCAGAGGTTTTAGTCTGGAAGCAATAACTTTGGAGATGATTTTGTATATGACATTACATAGAGCAATGGGCCGGAATTTGTCTGGAGTCTGAGAATGATCTTCCTTGGGGATGAGAGCTATAAAGGTTGCATTCAGAGAGGGAAGCAACCATCTATTAGTTCTGGATTCCTCAACGACTTTCCAGACCTCTTCTTTGATGAGATCCCAAAATCTGTGGAAGAAATTGGAA